>JARHVA010004625.1:932500-1494860 GCA_037957365.1 Torreya grandis
TTTTAAAATAAATAATTATGTAAAAGTATGGAACATATATTACACATGATGCATCCAATTTGAGAAAAATATGGAATATATTTTTGTATAAAATTTGAAACTATTTCCAATTACCCATTGGAAATTATTTTATAAACTGAGTGTGATTCTAATAAATTTGTATTTTTTTAAACTTATGGGATGAAAGTGTATTGTTCTAGACAGTAATTAAATGCACCATTATCCTTAGGGTGTGGTAATTTTTGAGTAAAATATGAGTATGTATTATGATCATCTGATCAAATGCTAAAATTTGTATTTATGTTGTGTATTGATGTAGCTTTGTCTCTAAGACAAGACACTATGAATACACCCTCTTTTGAGGCGAGTTTTGAAGCTTGAATAGTAATTTAAATAGAAATAAATAGTTATTAAATGATGTTATATAAAGATTAAAATATGTATTAAGAATGATAACACTACATATCATGTCATCATTATTGATCATTTGAGTAATATAGGAATGTATGGTGCATGTACAAATAAAAATACATAGTGTCATGCCGATATAGATTTTACAAATTAGGCATGTAGTGAATAATGATCATATATATATATATATATATATATATATATATATATATATATATATATATATATATATATATATATATAATTTGAAATCAATATATAAATACTCAAGAAGGATCCATGATATCCATCATGGCATCAAAAAAATGAGCAAAACATAACAAACAAGAGTCATGACTTTGATGCACACAAAAAATCACAAAATAGAGGTGAAGGGGACACATACAAGGGAAATGTTAAAATATCACTAGCACATATACAAACACATAATAAGTCTTAAAGGCACAATGAAGGAAATGTTCATATGTCCATAAGATAGAGAATTTTAATACACACACAACATGAAGTAAAGGAGAAAATAATGATAAACATGCATGAATAAGTTAAATCTATATACATAATAAATTTGTAACATCATGATATTTAAAATTTTAGGTATCTAGTGATATAACAATGCCATAGTGAATGAGAAAACATTAAAATATTTGTGCTATATAAGGTACTATGGTAGGAACAATAACAATAATGATATATTGATTTAACCTATTTAAAATATGCCCCTAGTAAATTATTTATGATGTAATAAAGTTATAGAATGTATATGTTTGGTTTGGATCTAAGAAAGGAAAGCCTATGTTCATTGGGACAAGTTTTTGGTAATTGAAAAATAACATAGCATGTGACTACTTGAAATAGTGTCATTTTGTCTATTGAATTATTAAAGATGTAAAACAATATTACCTCCTAAAATTACATCTAAAAGTGACAACTTATATTTTTATAATAAAGAAACATACTAACCAATGAATCCCAAAAGATCCTCATAATCAATATGCTTTGTATAAAATAAAGGAATAGAAACCTCTCATAAATGAAAATTACCATACCACTATGAGTGATGTGATCTCAACTTGGAATGTGGATGTTTCACTATTCAAATTTTGCTTTTCAATTTCAAGGAAGAGAATTAAGAAACTTAAAAAGGAATGGTCAAGGCTTGATGTGTACCTAGATATAGTCTGCACACCGTAATCCAGACGTTGTGAGTACTCCTCTTTGGCTGTGGAGGAATGACACCTGCAAAGAAAAGAAACTTGGACAAAAGAAGGCGTTAAATGGACAGATGGTGGGTTGTCAAGCAAAAGCTTGATCCCAGAAGTATGAAAACTTCCTTAAGGGATATAAACCCACTAATCAATAGAAAGAAATGTCTGATAAATAGCAGAATATAAAGAATTGAAATGATAAAGAAATGGAATGAAAAAGGGAAGCAAAGGCTTACTTGAAAGAAGCTGTCAAAGTGATCACAGTCACCGGCGTCGGTAAGCCTACCGGCATCGGTTGGTTAAGGTGCCGACGTCGGTTAATCTGCCGATGTTGGTTGGGGTAGTGACCGGCGTCGGTTGGGGAAATTAGCTTGGATGGGGTTTGTGGTCTGTGGACAGAGTCTGGTCAGGGTTTTGGTCTATGGACAAGGCCAAGGAAGGGTCTGGGTTTGTTAACAGTCTTGAGACAAAGTTTTGGGCTTGGTTGAATGGTTTGGGGTCTGAGTCTGAGAGTCTGGTTGAATGGACAGAGTGTATGGTCTGATAGAGGATGGAGGAAATAGGGAGGTGGATAAGTCAAGATTCGGGTCTGGCTTGGTTAACAGTCTGGTCTAGGGAGATATTGTTTGAAAGCAATAACTGAAAAGAGAATAAAAACACAGGCAATATACTTACCTGTGCCTTGTGGAAGGTGTGCTACTGATGATTCCTGTACTTGTTGTTGATGTAGCTTATGTGGAGAACCTGTTGCTGATGGAGAACCTAAAGCTGTTGCTGCACCTGAGGGAGAGAGTGAGAGGCTTGATTGGGAGATTTTACAGATTGACAGATGGTCGAAGACTGAAGGATTCAAAGGATTTGTCAGTTGCTTCCAGAGATTAGCTGATTTTTTATTGGGATTTTCCAAGAGTCTGAGAAATTAGTTAAGTATAATCGATGTCGGCGATTCCACCGGCGTCGGCCGACACTTGACCAATGTCGGTGGGGTTAGAATAGGCAAAACGAGCCACCAAGCTCATTTTTCATCCTCCAAGTGCACTATCTATTGGAGAATGTCGAGGATTGTGCTAAATATGCATGAGAGTTTGTTAGGCAGTTAGAGAGAGTAGGAATTGGTCTTGGGTGAGTCATAAGATGAGAATTAGTCCAAGGTGAGGTGTCCTAGGTGAGGTGTCATGGGTGATGTGTCCAAGGAGGGGGGTTAATTCAAAATAAGTTAATTATTTTAAATTAGTAATTTTTATGGAACGGGTTAGGAATGGACCAAGGGGGAAGGTGACCAAGGGTTAGACACTATTTTGGTGTCTACATTTGCCCCTTTTTGTCTTGTTGGTTGCTCTGAATGAATTGCAAGACAAAAATAGGAGTCGGTTGCCCCAGGTATGGGATAAGGTTGACTTCATCTTGGTCTGCAAGACAAAAATAGGTGAAGGATGGTTGCCCCAATTATGGATGAGGTATCCCCCCTCAAAGCAGGGGTCGAGAGAAGGGAACCTAGAATTGAGTGCTGATTTGATAAAGAGTGGATGAAAAAGGTGAAGATAGAGTGAGAACGCTGCAAAAGTGGTGATTGCGCGTACACCACGTCATGAGGATGGTCAGGTCAAATTGTCGCAGCTCAAGGGTCAAGGAGTGCCAAAATTGAAATAACCAGTCCCTAGCATTTAGTCATCTACTGATTGGGTTATTCAATCTAAGCTGAAGCTCTAATGGTCGTCATGTTCCAGGTATCCCAGGCTTAGGAAGTGCTCCCGAAGACACAAAAAAGTCACAAGTTATTGGGGGATCAATCCAACAATAGATTACAATTATGACAGCAATAAATGTGGAATTAAACCAGATTGACAAGTAATTAGAATGATAACAGCAAGAATAAGAGATACAAGAAAACACCCTGAAAAATTGTATTAACAAAACTCTTTACAAAGGAATACAATTGAAGAAAGCTTCTTTCTTCCACACCTCTCCTAAATGTATAGATCTCTCAAATAGATCTCAATTCCTCAAGAGCTCTCTCTCAAGAACAATCAACTCCAACAAGCCTGGATTGATTCAATTATGTACTGTTCTTCTCACACAATGAATTACAATAATTCACTACAAACTACTACTAAGCTAAGAAGATCTAATTCTACATATAGAATTAGGAGACTTGAGCATGTACAACCAACAAGCAGTTAAGCCACTTGAACAAGGGCTCTAAAAATAGTAATGCCAATAATAGAGACGCGAGCTTGAGACTTCAACTCAAACTTATCATGCAAACACTCGCTTCTGTCCACAGAAATAGCTTTTTAGACACGCAGGTAACCGACGTCGGTTCCTGCCGCTTGTCTGTGACCGCCGTCGGCTGACCTTCTATCGATGTCGGCGTCTCTACAACTACTTGTGACCAACGTCGGTCACTCCTGACCGACACCAGTGTCTGTGTAAACCCAAACTTGATAAACTATGCTCCTTGGTGAAGTTTTTAGCTCCACACCCTAACAATCTCCCACTTGGAGATAAACAGCTGCACCAGTACTTGTACAGCAACATCTTCTAACTCCTCCTATCTTCAACTCAATCATGAAGACCAACAGAAGTTGAATGAAGATTCAACTTCTCCTTTGTAACCAGCTTTGTTAGCATATCAGCAGGATTCCTATCTGTATGGATTTTCTCCAGCTTCAACTCACCATCTTCTAATACCTGTCATATGAAGTGATACCTTAGTTGTATGTGCTTTTTTCTTGAATGAAAGGCCAAATTCTTGGCCAAATGGATTGCACTCTGATTGTCACTATACAATCTACAACTCTCATGCTCCCTACCAAGCTCATCCATGAACCGTGTCATCCATATCATCTCCTTGCTAGCTTTTGTGGCTGCAATATACTCTGCTTCTGTAGTTGACAAGGCAACAACCTTCTGCAACTTAGATATCTAGCTAACCGCCATTCCACCTACAGTAAAAACATAACCTGTAGTGCTCCTCCTACCATCCAAATCACCTGCCATATCTGAATCTACATAGCCATGTAGAGTAGTATCTGAACCTCCATAGCACAAGTGCCTACTACTGGTTCCTCTCAGATATCTAAAGATCCACTAAACTACTTTCCAATGTTCCTTCCCTGGATTGGCCATATACTTACTTACCACTCCCAATGCTTGGGCAATATCCGGTCTAGTACACACCATTGCATACATCAAACTCCTTACTATGGAAGAATATGGAACTTTACTCATGTACTCTACCTCTTCATATGAATTAGGACATTGTTCTTTACTTAACTTAAAATGTCCAGCCAAAGGTGTGCTTATCGGTTTAGCATCCTGCATATTGAATCATTTCAACACCTTTTTCACATAATCTTCTTGAGACAATATCAACCTGTGATTTTTCCTGTCTCTCTTAATGCTCATGCCAAGGATTTTCTTTGCTGCTCCCAAATCCTTCATAGCAAATGTTTGAGCTAATTTCAACTTAAGCTCTGAGATATCCTGCATGTGAGACCCTGCAACCAGCATGTCATCTACATACAACAATAGAATAATATATCTACCGTTATCAAATCTCTTGGAATACACACAATGGTCTGATTGACACCTACTGTAGCCATGCTCAGTCATAAACCTATCAAATTTTAAGTACCATTGCCTAGGAGCTTGCTTGAGGCCATACAAGCTTTTCTTCAACCTGCACACAAACTTCTCCTTACCCTTGACCTCGAATCCTTCTGGCTGTTCCATATAAATTTCCTCATCCAAATCTCCATGAAGAAACGCTGTCTTAACATCTAGCTGCTCAAGATGCAAATCCTCAAAAGCAACCAAGGACAATACAACCCTTATTGAAGTCATTTTAACAACTGGAGAAAAAATTTCACCAAAGTAATCCTTTACCACTAATCTAGCCTTGTATCTCATCTGTCCATTCTCGCCTTCTTTCAACCTGTAGGTCCATCTATTCTTAAGTGTTCTCTTACCAGCTGGCAATTCAACCAAATCCCATGTTTGGTTCTCTCTTAAGGACTCCAAATCCTCAACCATGCCACGCTCCCACTCACTCTTGGACTCCACCTATATTGCTTCTTCAAAACTCTCTGGTTCTCCACCATCAGTTAGCAATAAATAATATAAAGAAGGAGAATATCTAATTGGAGGCTTACTCACCCTCTCTGACCTCCTGATGGGTGTCTGAGACTCGTCTACAACACGCTGTCCACCCAAATTCTCTGACAGTGACCGACCTTGATCATCTGTAGACATGTTATTGGCCGACATCGATTCTGCCTGACTGACCTCAGTACCTGTATGGCTGACATCGGTCTCTGTATGGCCAACGCCAGTTTCTATCCTACCGACGTCGGTTCCTAACCTGTCGATGTCAATCTCAGTGTTTTCCTGTAAGTGATTATTTCTTTTTCCCGCGAGCTCATCTTGGACTTTCACCTCATCCAATTCACCATTGCTCTGCTCAGATTGATTCAACTTCCTTAGCTGATCACAATACATCACTCTTTCGTTGAAAACAATATCATGGCTCCTGATTACCTTGTTAGTTTCTAGATTCCACAATCTGTAACCAAAATCATCTGAGCCATAGCCAATAAACGTGCATCTCATAGACTTAGCATCAAGCTTCTTTCTATTTTCCTTATCTATATGCACAAAGGCTTCACAACCAAAAACTTTGAGATATAAGAGATCAACCTTTTTACCTGTCCATGCCTCTTCTAGAATACCACCATCCAGAGCTGTAGAGGGTCCTCTGTTAATTAGGTACACTGCAGTTTCAACAGCTTGTGCCCAAAATTGTAAGGGCAAATCGGCATGCAATCTCATACATCTTGCACGCTCCATTATTGTCCTGTTCATCCTTTTAGCAATACCATTCTGCTGAGGTGTCCTTGGAACCGTCCTTTGCCTACGAATTCCATGCATGTAATAATAATCTCTAAACTTATGACTGCAAAACTCACCACCGTTGTCTGATCTTAGGCACTTTAATTTTTTACCTGTTTCATTCTCAACCATAGCTTTCCAAACTTTAAAAGTCTCAAAAACATCAGATTTCTTTCTAATACAATAGATCCATACCTTCCTTGTGGCATCATCTATGAAAGATACATAGTACTGTGATCCTCTAATGGAAGCAACCTGAGCTGGTCCCCACATGTCTGTGTGAACAAGCTCCAACTTGTGCCTCTTCTTAGTAGACCTAGTTTTGAGAAAACTAACCCTTTTCTATTTTCCAAATACACAGTGCTCACAAAACTCTAGATCTATACCTTTTAAATTTGAAAGCATACCTTTGGACTTAAGAATTGACATCCCCTTCTCACTCATGTGGCCAAGCCTTGAGTGCCATAATTTATCGTCCACATTTGAAGTAGATAATACAGAAGGAGATCTGTTAGTAACACAATTACACAAATAGAGAGTACCTTCTCTCTTACCTCTGGCCATAACAAGTGCACCCTTGGTCACCTTCCAAGATTCTGCTGTGAGAGTTACTATACAACCCTCATCCCCTAGCTTTCCTGCGGAAATCAAATTTCTCTTCAAGCTAGAAACATGCATCACATCTCTCAACACCCATGTGTTGCTATTCTGCATCTTTAGCTGCACTTTACCTTTGCCAATTATTTTACAGGGCTCATCATACCCTAAATACACTATTCCAAAATCTCCATGGATATAGTCACTGAAATATTTCCTGTTAGGAGTAGCATGAAAAGATGCACCATAATCTAATACCCAAGATTCTATATTATTATGTAGAGAGCAAATTAAAGCATCCTATGCAATACCTACAATCTTGGCTTCTTCCTTTCCTTCATGCTAGTTGTCCTCCTTAGGCTTTGACCAACAATCTCTGCTTATATGCCCCATCTTTCCACAATTCCAGCATTGTGGCTTCCTGCCATTTCTGGATTTAGATCTACCTTTCCCCTTTGACTTGGATCTTGCTCTGCCTTTCTTGCTCTTCTCTTTTTGCCTTCCCCTACTCTCAAAACTTAAAGCATTCCCAGATGCCTCTTCTATGCTTTTCTTGCATATTTCCTCATTCAAGATAACACTAACAACATCCTCTACTTTCAAAATATTTGATGCAGATGCAGTATTACTTACTGCCATTACTAAGCCATGCTAGCTTTCAAGCAAAGAACATAATATTAAAAGATCTTTTATCTCATCATCAAACACTATATTTACTGAACTTAATTGATTCACAATACCATTGAAATCATTTAGATGAGTAGAAACAGATCCACCTTCATTCATATGCAAATTAAATAACTGCTTCATAAGATATACCTTATTGGAAGCTGAGGGTTTTTCATACAAATTTGCTAACGTAGTCATCAACTCTACCGTAGACTTTGCCTGTGATAAATTGGATATCACAGTGGATGCTAGACTCAGTCTTATAGACCCTAGAGCCTTTCTGTCAAGAACTTTCCATTCTTCATCCTCCATGTCTTTGGGCTTCTTTGTAATACCTCCTAACGGTAAGTAGAGATCTTTCTGATACAGATAATCCTCTATCTGCATTCTCCAGTGTTGGTAATTTTTGCCATTGAACTTTTCCATTCTCAATTTACTTTCATCTACCATTGCTTCTCCCACTCAAACAGAAAACCCTGTAAGAACCTGTAATCAATACACACTACACAGATCTGAACCACCTGTTAGTGAACCTGAACTTTGATACCAATTATCAAGCTCTGAACCTGTAACCAAGGCTCTGATACCACTTGTTGGGGGATCAATCCAATAATAGATTACAATTATGATAGCAATAAATGCAAAATTAAACTAGATTGACAAGTAATTAGAATGATAACAGCAAGAATAAGAGATACAAAAAAACACCCTGAAAACTTGTATTAACAAAACTCTTTACAAAGGAATACAATTGAAGAAAGCTTCTTTCTTCCACACCTCTCCTAGATGTATAGATCTCTCAAATAGATCTCAATTCCTCAAGAGCTCTCTCTCAAGAACAATCAACTCCAACAAGCCTGGATTGATTCAATTATGTACTGTTCTTCTCACACAATGAATTACAATAATTCACTACAAACTACTACTAAGCTAAGAAGATCTAATTCTACATATAAAATTAGGAGACTTGAGCATGTACAACCAACAAGCAGTTAAGTCACTTGAACAAGGGCTCTAAAAATAGTAATGCCAATAATAGAGACGCGAGCTTGAGACTTTAACTCAAACTTATCATGCAAACACTCGCTTCTGTCCACGGAAATAGCTTTTTGGACACGCAGGTAACTGACGTCAGTTCCTGCTGCTTGTCTGTGACCACCATCAGCTAACCTTCTGCCAACGTTGGCATCTCTACAACTGTCTATGACTGACGTCGATCGCTCCTGACCGATGTCGGTGTCTGTGTAGACCCGAACCTGATAAACTATGCTCCTTGGTGAAGTTTTTAGCTCCACACCCTAACACAAGTAGTGCAGATCAATTGGCTTGCGATCCTATACTTGTGAAGGTCAAAATATTGCACACAAATTTGCTAACCAATCATGAGGTAGCATACAGGCAAAAATAACCAAGGCAAAAATGCTTTGAAAGTAATCACAGTTGTAGGAGATGGGCATGATCTCCAATGTCTGGTGGTCGATTGATGGAGGCAAAAGTGATCCAAGTGTGCCCCAGGGGGTCAAAATGAAGTTTGAAGGCCACTGACGTCGGTTATAAAACCGATGTCGGTGGCAAAAAAAGGCTGACATCGATAGAAATTGGTCGACGTCGGTGGCATAGGGCACAAATATGCTGACGTCAGCAGTCTGTCAAATCCAATAAAACTGGATTGGCGGCCCACCAAAAGTCATTTGCTAATTTGATTGAAAGAGAAAAAAGAGCTCTGGAATTTGTTGAGTGAAAGTGACCCAGAGCTGACCGAGGAGCAGCGTGAGGTGGTAAAGGAACATTGGTGAAGAGAAGGAGTCAATTGGACGCTACAGGGACGCGTGTGGGCCAGGTGAAGTGTGAGGGCAGAGAGATACAACAGACAAGGCAGAGGGGAGTAGAGGACCCACAGGAGGTCCACCACCAGTGGCACCCATTGTGCCACCACACCGGCGATGCCGGGACAAGGTAGGAGGGTCTCTGAACCTTATTTGAACTATTTTTATTTTATATTTAATTTTGGAATTTTTGTTGTTTCTAGGCGTAAATCGAGGGGGAGGGTAGCTAGGAAGGTGGGTGGGTTGTCTAGGATAGCTTAAGAGTCATTTTAGAGGGTTTTGGGGGGTGTAATGGGGTGCAGAGGGGAAGCCCTAATTTTTAGGGCTCACCTCATTCGACCCTAGGGCCGAACCAGTCGCTGACATCGGCGATTTTGCCAGCATCGGCCGACCAGCGACCGGTGTCAGTCACTAACCTACCGATATCAGTCACTAAGTTACTGACGTCAGTTAGGTGAGTGTCATCACCGGCACGCTAACTAATGTCAATGGCTGCTTGGTCAGAAAGAGTGGTAAAAAATGGTCAAGTTGAAAGGTTAAAGCTACGCCAAGGGCTTCCTGGGTGTCAGCTTAGGTAGAGATAGTTAGAATAGGTGTTAAAATAGGAAGAGTAGGAACAGTGCTAACATGAGATTGACTATGGATAGATGCAGGCAAGGTAGACCTTGATGCTGTGGGATCGCCTCCTGACCTTACTGACACGGATGCACAGAGGTGTGACAGTCGAGGAGTGGGTGCAAATGAGTGCAGTGGGGTTAGGCGGGTTGAGATGCTACTCTAGAGTGGCGAGGGACGTGAGCCTTATGGTGGCTTTGATCGAGTGGTGGGACCATGCCACCAACACCTTCCACCTACCCACAGGTGAGATGATGGTCAAAGTCAAGGATGTGTACTAGATTTTGTGGCTGCCAGTACACAGAGATGATATCTATGCATGCTCGAGAGAGGTGCATGACATACACATGGTCACGCTGTTTAGGGAGCACATCACGGAGACGAGCTACCATTCAGCCAATTTTGCATATGAGCCTTTCTATGTGGTAGATGAGGACGCACATCGGCTGGCAATTTTGATGATGATCGGCATCACAGTGTATGCATTGCCGAATGCAGAGGGAGGCAAGTTCTCGGTGGCCATGATCAGAGTTTTGATGGATATGCTAGAGTAGCAGACTGTGTTTGCCTGGGTGCCCATCTTTTTAGCCCAGGTATACAGAGATTTGTGGGGTATCAGTCAGTGGCAGCGGTACAGTCTATGTGTGGGCCACCTCCTACACTGTTGGGCATATGAGCACATTGTGGTTACCCAACCTCTCGGCCTCCCAGTGGCAATCTAGGCTAGCTTTAGGGTCGAGTTTAGGCGATGGCACAAGGTGATGGCATAGATGCAGGTGGATGGAGTGGTCAGGGATATTAATCACTATCGAGGGGTACTGGAGGCCCTGATTCTAGCAAATATCATCTGGAGACCATACTTGGTGTATCTAATGTTTAGAGACCAGGGTGAGCAGATGGTCGGGACGTAGAGCATGCAATGGGTCAGAGGCAAGAGAGTCGGTGAGCTTGAGAGGATTCTAGCAGAGAGAGTGTAGCGCCAGTATGGGCTATTACAAGATGTACCTCCCGCATTTCCATAGTACAGGCGAGATGACATAGAGGTGCCACTCCTACTACCAGAGGAGATAGAGGAGCCTGATTTTGAGGAGTTGCCGGCAGGACCTAGGATAGTCGACCCAGGGTGTACAGAGGCCTACACAGTGTGGTGGGTAGGATAATACAGAGGCAAATAGGTGGGTCCCCAACCAGATCCACAGGCTGTCATGAGGGAGCGGGATACAGCCCGTGAGGAAAGGGACACTGTGCAGCATGAGAGAGATGCGGCTCAGGCCCAGGTCATAGTTTTGTAGGGATAGCTATCAGGGGTTACAGGGTAGCTAACAGTGATGATAGGTTAGGTGGTAGTGTTGATAGGATAGGTCACACTGTTATAGGGACAGTTAGCTGCAGCCTAGGCACAGGCAGTGGTAGGTCAGAGCTTTGGAGGGCAGGGCCCATTGTAGCAGCCATCTCAGTAGCCAACATTTTCACAGAGGGTAGGACCATCAGCATCAGTGCATCTAGGTCAGCCATAGCCACAGGGGTCAGGATAGGGCACAGTAGTAGGGTAGATGGGTCCATCGCAGACTGTATCTATGGTTAGATACAATGATGCGCTAGAGGAGATCACATATTATGAGAGGGCCATCAGGGGGTTCCCTCAGATACAACGATACTCAGAGATGTGGGTAGAGTAGAGCCGATAGAGATCGATGTCATGAGTGATGGCTTTTGGGTCTCGCAAATGGCACAGATCAGAGAGGGGAGAGGATACAGCCTCTTCTCAGCCACCGCCACCACCACCACAGCCACAGCCTTGAGGGCAGCCCTAGAGATGCATTTTTTTATGTATATATCGGCCTACGAGCTGAAGACGAGAGATGTATGATGAGAGAGAGAGACAGACACAGATTGTGTCTTATTGTAAAAAACTATTTGTGATATATATATGATGAGCATTTTTGATTTAGTGACATGTGTAATAAGAAAATGTATGGATGTGTTTTGATGTTTATGACATTTTGATGTGATGTATGTGTTGATATTATGTGTTATGCGTATGATGCTATGATAAAAATGAATGTGATGATGACAATGTTTATGAAATGGTTATATAATGATGTTGATTGATTGTGGATGATAGATTCTATGATGATGACTTTAGATTAGATGATGATAAATGTGATATTTAATGTTTAACTTATGGATTATATGATGTGAATGTTTAATGAGTTATGATGGATGAAATTTATGACTAATGACTTATGTTGTTATAATGAAAATGAGAGTATACTAATGATTATGTGAATATGTGATTGAATGTGCTGTAATTGACAGGTGACGAGAGAAGGAGATGGAAGAAAGTGATGAAGAGAATGGCCGAGCTAACCCCAGAAGACCCCATGTCAATTGAGTGTTGCCTACATAGCCCCTATCGTTAGGGCCTCAGGCCAATGTAGTTCTCCCAATAAGGGAGGAGAAAATTGAAGTGGTTTATTTTGGTCATGATAAAGATATAGCATTTCCCATATATCTGAGGGTGCATGCTTGAAATGATAAGAATATGATGTTACAGCCTTTTCCAAATGGCGTATTTTGTAACATAAGTCAGAGTTTTTCATCCCTAGCAACTATCCATATTCGTGATGGATGTTTGCTAAAAATGAATTGAAGTCTATTTATGCTTCAGCAAGTATTGGTTTATGCTTGACATAAATTGTGTGGTTAATAGTTTCCATGTGTATTGGTGTCCATAGAAACTATGTGAAATGGACTAGGATGATGACATAATGTTTTGTTGTTGGTCTGAAAATGTTTTGGTTAAGTGTGACCAAAATGTGGAAGATAAGTGAAAGGCGTGTTGCTCTTTCATTGACAAGGACCAGAAAGACAACATAGACAGGGGTTGTTAGAACCAAGATCCCCATTTATGCGTTGGATTATTGACCATAGTTATGTTAGAGCGGTAATCGAATCACTTTTGACATTAAAGTGAGCTCGAAGTCCCTTGAGTAGGTGATATGATAGGAGGAAAAGGGTAACCCATTTTTAGAGTATGGAGAACTTTGTCCCTTTTTATAGGAGACCTTGAGACAACTACAAGTCAAGTCCATGACCATTTTTTTTTTTTTTTAGAGAGCGGACTGATCGATGCGGGAAGTCCACATAAAGATGTCACTTGTTTGGTGGTCATTTGTGAAGCTGATCGATGCAGGAAGCTTCTAAGAAAGTGCTATTTGTAGCAAGATTTAGTCATAGCCATCCTTCAAGGGAGTGGTCTATACTTTGCTTTATAGATTTAAGGGCTTTTGAATAGTTGTCCTTCGAGGGAGCAGTCTATTTAGTTATAGCAATGATATTGTAGCTGTCCTTCTAGGGAGCAGTCTGCTTTTTGATTTGTTTTTGTGACCTTGGATATTTTGACATCTTGATTTAGTTTTGACAGAATATTAAGTCATGGACAAGACTTATAGAAGGTCAAGGGCTCCCTTTTATTAGGATAAAGCATTCATACATCATAAAAGGGTTGTAGAGGATTTTGTTAAGGGAAAAAGGGTGAAATGGATTAAGGATTAAAAAGGACAAGGATTGCTCAAGGGACGAGCTCAAGTTAAATGTCAAGTGGATGAGTACTCGACTAATAGTAGAATGGTCGTAGATGCAAAGCATTAAGGGGCTCGGGTTCTAGTCGGCCTTCAAGAGAAGACAGATGATAAGTCCCTGATCCATATTTGTGCATGATGATATAAGGTCTGAGCCAATTAAGAGCGAATTTACCTCATTTACTCCGTTCCATATTGGTCACATGTTGGTTCTCTTTGAGGATGAGGTCTCTGATATTGAAATCTCGTTCTCGTAGAGTTTTATTATAGGCGCGTTTGATGTAATTTTGATAGACATGGAGATGATTGAGGGTAGCGAGACGACGCTCATCGAGTAACTCAAGTTGAGCTAATCAATCTTGACGAAAGTCATCATTAGAAAGAATGTCAGGGAGTGAAATGTGAAGAGATGGGATCTATACTTTGAGAGGTAAGACAGCCTCTATTTTGTACACTAGAGAGAAAGGAGTAGCACCCATAGAGGTTCGGATGCTAGTGCGGTAGGCCCACAAAGCGAAGGGAATATGAATGTGCCAATCCCTTCTAGTGTCGTTGACCACCTTCATAAGAATTTTAGTTAAGATTTTATTAGAAGCCTCGGCCTGCCCATTTGCTTGTGGGTAGTAAGGCAAAGAAAAGCTGAGTTTGATGCCGAATGAGTCGCAAAGTTTTTGGACAGTCTTGTTTTTAAAGGACTTGCCATTATCGGTGATGATTTTGTGAGGTACACCGAAATGACAGATGATGTGCGTGTTGATGAAGTCGACAATTTTGTCAGCTTTTGTGGAGACAAGAGGAATAGCTTCCACCCATTTAGTGAAATACTTGGTGGCAGTGATGATGGATTGATGATGAAGAGACGAATGAGGGTTAATCTCGTCGATGAGATCTAAGCCCCATTGTGAAAAAGGCTAGAAATCTTGAGTGACTTGTAAGGCATGACTAGAGAGATGAAGCAAGTTAGCATGCTGCTGACACTTGATGCAACGCCGAACATAATCACTACAGTCTTGATGAAGAGTGGGCCAATAATAACCCAGGCGAAGGATGCACTTGGCAATCGAGCTACCATGGAAGTGTCCACCGCAAATCCCGTCATGGGCTTGTTTAACAACATGAGAAGCTTCAGTGAGTTTAAATAGCAAAGAAGAAGGCCGTCAAAACCTCTTTTATAGAGAAGGCCCCCTAGCATGGTATAACGAGCGGTGCGCTTGATGAAAGCCCACCGTGCATTGCTAGAGAGGTTGAGAGGAATGAGAGAATGAGCCAAGTAGTCCTCAAGTTGTTTATACCATACATCTTGTGAACTAGAGTCTATGGTGTGGACGAGATTGATGTCAGTGGAAATGTATGAAGGTAATGGCAGACGATGTACCATGACATAAATTCTTGATGAGGATGATGATGAAGAAGGAATATGAGCGGCGAGGGAAGCCATGGTGTCAACAAACTTATTCATCGATTGAGGAACAGTCTGCAATAAGTGATGGTCGAAAGATGCTAGGAGAGTGTCCACACAGTGCTTGTACCTTTGTAAAATTTCATTTTTACAAAGATATGAACCATTGATTTGATTGATGACAAGTTGTGAGTCACCAAAGATGTTGATGGACTTGATATTTAAAGAAAGGGCAGTTTGAAGTCCCAAAATTAAGGCTTCATATTCGGCCATATTATTGGTACATTCAAAGTCAAGTTTAAAAGACAGGGGCATGGGTTCACCTTCATAGGGAATGAGGATGACCCCTGCACCCCCATCGAGTTGACATTTAGAGCTGTCGAAAAACATCGTCATTTGGTAGAATGTGTCATTAGTTGAGAGAGTGGCGATAGATTCATCAGAAAACTCACACTGAGAAGGTTGATTGTTGGGAAGAGGGGCATCCGCTAGTTGGTCAGCGATTGTTTACCCTTTTATAGATTTTTTCTTGACAAATTCTAAGTCAAATTCAGCAAGAACCATGAGCCAACAAGCCATACGCTCGTTTTGATATGGTTTGGAATGCATGTATTTGAGAGGATCAGTGTGAGTGATGATAAAGGTTTTGTGATTGAGAAGATAGTGATGAAGCTTAGTAGTGGCAAAGACTAATGCCAAATAGAGTTTCTCGGTATGAGTATACCGAGTCTCATAGTCGACAAGTGTTCAGCTTATGTAATAGACTGCTTGCTCACAGTGTTGCTCATCTCGATGCACAATCATGGCACCTAACGAATGATTGGTTGCTGAGATATAGAGGTAGAAGGGTTGGTCGTCTTTTGGTGGAATAAGGACTGGTGGAGAAACCAAATAGCATTTGAGGGTGTTAAAAGCCTCTTGGCAATCTTTATCCCATTTAAAGGAGACGTCCTTCTTGAGGAGGTGATGAAAGGGTTGACAACGGTCAGAAAGCTATGAAATGAAATGGCGGATGGATTGGAGCTTCCCTTGTAGACTGCAAAGTTGTTTGAGATTAGTTGGAGGTGGCATTTCAAGGATAGCGTGGATTTTGGCAGGATCTATCTTGATGCCACGAAAAGAGACAATAAATCTGAGGAGCTTTCTTGAGAGGACCCTAAAGACACATTTTTTGGGGTTAAGACGGACCTGATACTGAAGAAGGCGAGAGAAGATGATTTTGAGGATAGTCAAATGGTCACGACGAAGCTTAGACTTGCCAAGCAGGTCATCGACATAGTCTTCCATGATTTTATGGAGGAGATCGTGAAAGATGTAAGTCATGGCACGCTGATATGTGGCACTTGCATTTTTCAAACCAAAAGGCATGACTCGATAGCAGAAAGTTCCCCATGGTGTAATGAAGGTGGTTTTGTGCTGATCTTCTGGTGCAATCAAGATTTGGTTATATCCTGAAAATCCGTCCATAAGTGATAACATCTCATGTCCAACCATAAGATCAACAAGTTGGTCATTGTTTGGAAGAGGAAAGTCATCTTTGGAACAAGCTAGGTTAAGGTCACGATAGTCTATGCAGATCTAGATCCCCCTAGTCGCCTTGGTGATAGGAACGATGTTAGAGACCCACTGCAGATAATCGATGGGTTGGATGAAGGAGACTGAAAGAAGGCGCTGAAGCTCTTCTTTGACAAGAAGTGCAACACGAGGATGCATTTTGTGAATCTTTTGCCTAACAGGCTTAGCCTCTGGGTTTGTGACAATGTTATGAGTGGCAATGTTAGGGTCGATGCCAGGCATGTCGGCATAGGTCCAGGCAAAGGCTTTGCGATTGTCTGAGAGAAATGTGGTATAGTCGGTCTGCTCCTGAGTGTCTAAAGATTGACCAATCTTTAAGATTTGAGGAACATCAAAAGATGAAAGGTTAATGTTAATGGTTGATTCATTTAACATAACTTGTGTTTCAAAAGGGAGGGAGCACTGAATAAAAGAATCATCGGCACCCATATAGGTAAGAATGGCATTGTCATCTATGCAATGGACTGTGTTAATGTTTGCCGATTCATCATCTATCATGCTGGGATAAACGAGAGGGAGAGACTTGGGAACCCCGTTGAGCTGATAGGTTAGGGGTTCCAAGCGAATGGTGTTTATGCAAAAAAAAAACTAGGAGGGATGGAAACCACTGACTCCGTAGGTGAGGATGGAAGAATAGGCGAGTCTAGAAGAGTTTGGTCGATGGTTGGTTTCGGGCAAAGGTTTGTGGAAGCCTCAGTGGGTTTTTGGAAACCCAGTCCATACTGTTTCTTTGCATTATCATCATTAGGTGTTTCAATAGGCTGATGGGAGCCTTGTTCGTAATGTCCAAAGCCAAAACCCTTCCATGCACACCTATAAAGGTAGGTATGTGCAAAGGTGGGGTTGCTAAGAAAGGAGAAATTAGATGTGAATATTTGAGGCGAGGATGAAGGATTTGATTCAGTAGGAGCTTGATCCAGCCCCCCATAGACGAGATTGGTTCGAAGGCTAGGAAGACCATAAGGAATGACCATTCTGATTCGACAGTCATAGGTTGGGTTTTGATGAAGCTGTCCATACTCTTGAGGAGTCTGGAACATGTCTAGAGTAAGTAGGTGATATTCCCCTAGTGAAAGTCTTTGGAAGATGTCGTCCATGGGGTCCTTGATTGTTAATTGAGAAGATGATGTGGTGGCAACCACTATTTGTGTACTAGTTGACACTTCTGTGGATGGAGATGATGTTTGGGCTGATGCCTTGAACGGGATAAGAACATCGTTTGGGCTATAGGTTGTGTTACAAGTATTAAAAGGGGATGGGTCGGCAGGAATGACATGGACTTGTTTGTCGTGTTCAAATTTGACACAACGGTGAAGTGTTGAAGGGACGCAAGCCATAGCACAGATCCAGGGTCACCCTAATAGCATGTTGTATTGGAATTATCCTTCAATGATGTAGAAGAGCTCTGAGATTGTGTGTGGACCAATGCGGATATGGAGGACAACAGTGCCAATAGTGTTAGCGGTGGTGTCATTAAAGGATCTAAGGATTGCGTCAGTTTTTGATACGTAATTCTTGGGAAGGGCAAATTGATCAAAGGCATGGGAGGAAATGATATTTATGCTGGTGCCACCATCGATCATAACTCATTTAATATGGGTTTGATCAACGTAGGCTGTGATGAAAAGGGCGACGTCCTGGTCTTCCAAGGTAGAGGTTGGAATCTCAGAATTACTGAAAGTGATGGAGGCGACGGGGGATAAAGAATGGACTAAGGTAGCAAGTGGTTGAGGGTCTTTAGGTTGGACCTCAGCTGCCTGTAGGGCTTTGATTAGAGCCTGGCGATGCTGGGGGGAGCTTTGAATAAGGTCATATAGGGTCATCTTCACAGGCGTTTGATGAAGTTATTTTATCATAGATTCTATGATTGCCTCTGAAGAAAGGGGTTGAGATGCACCTAAGATGGAAATCTTGCATTTCGGTGGTTAAGGTGCCTGGACAAAAGGATAGGTCTAAGGAATAACAGATTTTTCTTTCGCTTTATCCTTTTGTGACCTAGTGGTTATATGGATAACATTGATTTCAAATATAGTAGGTGAAGAAGGGGTTACGGCCTGTTGGTGAGAGGTTGATGTGGTTGAAGAGGTTGGATGGGAAGGTGTCGAGGGTTGGTCAAGAGTGTCCTCAAGGAGAAGAGTGTCTTTCTCCATATAGCGACGAACAACTACCTTGAGGGCACAACAAGTCTCGGTATCATGTCCTGGCGTGCGATGGTATAAACAAATCTTTGTATCATCGAACCAAGATGGTTTTGACCCGAGGGGTTGGAAGGGCTTGATAGAAGGAAGGGTAATGCTAGAAGTCTGCAAAAGTTGGCGTAATATCAAAGCATATGAACCTACTAAGGGGTCCATGATTGTTGATGCATGATGCGCTGGTGACTTTTGCTTAGGAGATGTTGAAGGATGTTTTCCTACCACCTTTTGGTTTGGTGGTGCGGTGACAAGTGAAGATGACACTTTCTTTATGAGAGGTGCCAAATTTTTGAGAGGGGGTTGACTTGTGGTTGGAAAAGGAAGTAATGGAGGTAATTTGTGTTGGTTAAGGTCGGAGTAGGAAGCATGCCAGTTAGGGTAGAAGGATGAGGACCTAAGATGGAGGGAAAAGTTGACGATGGAGGAGGGGTTCGCTTCTGTGGTCTGGCAGTCTTCTTCGACTTGGTTGGAAGACTACTTTTGGTCAAGGTTTGGTCCAAGTCCACCTTCACTTGCGGGTGAGTGAGGGTAGAGAGAGGGCGAATGCCAAGTGACTTGATTGGTTTAGATTGGGTAGATGCAAGTTTAAAAGTGGAGGTTTAGTCTTTGTTTGGAGTCTGGGGCGATTCTGCCTTGGGAGGATTGGTAGCATGAGATGAGAGGGCACGAGAATGTTGAAGAACTTTAAGATGTTCCCACAATCCTCGATGCTCCACTTTCCTTGAAGGGAGAAGTTTTAATTTCTCCACTAGTTGGGAAAATGGTTGAGAGGATGTTGGATGAGGTTGGGATTCTTGAGAAGATGTGTTAGGTGTGGCAGTAGTTTCGGACCCAAGGTGTGTGAGAGTTATAACTAGATTGTTGTTGGTCGAGGAAGATGGAGAGTCAGGGTCTTCTCTTGGTGGAGAAGGAACTGGAGAGTGCGACTCCTCAAGTGGGTAAAGAGCAGGGATTATGGTGCCCTCCACTTGCGGGCGAGGAGTAGGTAAGGTCAGGTCCTCCATAGGCAGAAGAAAGGGGGATGGTAAGACCGGTGGTGCCGGTAAGGTTGAGGCATCCTCCAAGATGAGAGAGGTTGATGGAGAACTAATCAGGGAAAGAGGTTCATCCACATGTGATGGACTGGTAGATGGGTTAACCTCTTGAGATTGGTTGGAGATGAAGGGTGAGACCGTATTGATCGTTCGAATGTCATGTTCGTGTGTGTTGTCAATTAAGGTTTGGACATTATTTTGGGTTGGTGGATGATTGGGGAATGGTTGCTTGAAAATATCGATGCCCTGATTTGGAGGTGCATTGGGATTATCTAGAACGAGCTCTCCCTTTTCAAGCATGTCCTGAATTATGTTTTTGAAGGTTTTACAGTTTTTCGTATCATGACCTTTGACACGGTGGAAATTATAGAAGTCATTTTCCCTATACCACACAGGGATGGTGCATGAGGGATCAAATTGTGGCGGTGGTCAAATCTAGGGAAGGTTAAGAATCCCCTGTTTAACAAGTTTTTCCAGTATAGACACGTAAGATTCTGCAAGAGGAGTATACTATCTTTGAACGTATCTCTACTGGAATTGACGGGTAGCGCTCTGAGATGTAGATGGCTTAGGTTGATTGGATGAAGAGGACAAAGGTCTAACGACCACAGCGTTAGCTGAAGCTTTAGACTTAGGATTTGATGATGAAGGTTTAGAAGAAGAAGAGTCATTAGTCTTAGAGTTAGGGTTCTTACTCCACAACTTGACTTTATTCTCCTCGATGGCACGTAATTCAAGTTTATGGGCCATTGTGAAGGCTTCGTCGAAGGTCCGGAAGGTCTGAACCCTTAAAGTGGAAGAAATATGTTTGGCGCAAGCTCGAGAGAATAATTCAATAAGTTCAATTTGAGGTAAGGAAAATGAGAGTTGATTGATGAGACCTCTCCAGCGAGCAACGAAGTCAGCTACTGATTCATCTTCAAATTGGCGGATAGTGTAAAGGTCTGTGATCGAGACCTTTTTGGTGATGTTAATGGAGAAGTGATCAAGAAAGAGTTGGGCCAGCTGTGTAAAGGTGAAGAGGGAATGGCTGGCAATAGAGCTGTACCAGTCAAGCGTAACGCCAGAAAGGGACATAGGAAATGTGTGCAAGAGCAATGCGTCATCATGGGCAATAAGGTAACAGGCATGTTTGAATGCCCATAAGTGTTGCTGTGGGTCTTCCTTGCTTTGAAAGTGAGAAAGTTTGGGAAGCTCCCATTGGTTGGGGTATGGTCTAATTGGAACGGAAGGATGAATAGGCTCATTGCAAATTTGCTCGTATGAGAGAGCATTGCGTGAGCCAGAAACAGAAGTCTCTAAGCTAGACATCTTATCCATCAGCATTTTGATGATATCTACTGATGGATTGGTGGGTGGAGTGCCCCCTAGATTATAAGGTGCTTGAAAGATATTGGGAGGGGCGTATGATGTGGATGGTTGCATAGATGCAACATATGGGTAGCTTGTTATGGGAGCAAAAGTTGGGGCCAATGGCACTTGTGTTATGGGGTTGGTTGGCACAAGTTGGATAGGGGCCGTCAAGGATGGTTGAGGAGTGGCTATGCTTGTTGATGGGTAAACGATTACTCTTGTGTTGATAGGTGCAAGAGTAGGGGGAATAGAGACTAGTAGGTTTTGGAAAGGTGTTGGGTTTGGTTGAGTGATTTGAGGTTGAGGGAGTATCAGAACCCCCATGGAGGTAGGTTTAGATGGAGAGGTTACATTTTGAAGGTAAGACACGGTTGGGTTATTGGTAGAGATGTTGTCAAGTGGCTGAATTATAGGGGCTGTTGATGTGATTCTTGTGTCAACTAAGGAAGTCAGCATCCCATAGATTGGGTTGCCTAGGGAGTCTCGCATTTGGCTATTCACGAGATAGTGTTGTAAGGCTTTGATGTTAAGGTCCAAGAATCATGCAAAATCTTGGTCCCCTTCTGGGATGATAGGAGTTTGAGGCGGGGTTGGGCGAGTAGGAGTTCTTTTAGTCTCTGAGTTGAACTCCATTATAGAACTGGTTATAGATGGTGAAGGTGGAAGCGGTTGTTGACTAGCGTGGTCAAGAAGGGCCTTGGTTTGACTGCGTGTCAAAACCATTCAAGGCAAGAAAGGGTCAAGTTTCAGAAAATTGTGTTCTGTCAGTCTCAAAAAACTAGAATGAATGTTTAGATAGCCAGAAAGTTGGATTTTAAGCTTGCTATTTTTGGAAAAAAGAAAAAAGACAGAGATCGATGTCAGTCAGATGACCAATGCAGGTACAGAAAAGTTGCCGACGTCGGTTACAGAACCGATGTCGATCACTGTGTTTTCCAGAAACTCAAAAAAAAAGTTTTTTTGGAAATAAAGAAGACATCCTTACCAGCTCAAAAAAAGACAGATAAAAATAGAAAAAATGATGATGACAGACAGATCCTAGCGTTAAATCGCTAGAAACAATTTTATTAAGATTGTGTGGCTTATGCCTTAATGTGATGTTTGAGGAAGTTGGCTATAAGAAGGGTCCTAGAATAGGTAATCTAAAGATGGTTTTAGGTATGTTAAGGTGCTCAAAAATCTGTATTAGCTTCCGTACAGGCCTAGTGCTAAGGAGCAAGCTCCCCTCACTTCACTATTCCAATTGTTAGCTGGTCTCGCTTAGCCAAAATATAATTTCACTATAGTTTAGACTCTGCCAGAGAATAGAGTTGGCTTTCGTCTTGGTGGTGAAATCCAAGTAGGATTGCTGGGATGGGTAAGGTATCTGCTGGGTGATGAAATCCCAGTCGGGCCTTGTCTCAAGTGAGTTTTGTGTTTTATTGAGTGCATGTGGTCTGGTAGTGTAACATCAAGTGATCTACAGTTTATTCAATATGCGTTTTACTGATTACTAAGTGTGGACTAGAAAGATGCAAGAAAGTAAGAAATGAAATGCAGTAAGTTTTAAAGCCCCAAAATCGAAATATTAAACTGGAATGAAGACAAGTTAGAGAAAGGGTTGAAGAAAATGATTTTCTTACTAGTCTAGAAATGCAATAAAAAGAAAGAAAAAGTTCTTTTTTTAATTTCCTGCTTATGATTTTTTTTAGAAAAGAAGAAAGAGGTGAAGGTTAAGAAGCCTAATGCAACTAAATGAACAAAGAAGAAAGGGAACCCAAGGAAGGCCCTAAAGGGGTCCCACTGGGCGTGCCAGAATGTTTCTATTCAAATTTTGCTTTCAATTTCAAAGGAGAGAAACTTAAGAAACTTAAAAAGGAATGGTCAAGGCTTGATGTGTACTTGGAATATAGTCTGCGCACCGTAATCCAGACGCTGTAAGTACTCCTGTTTGGCTATGGAGGAATGACACCTGCAAAGAAAAGAATCTTGGACAAAAGAAGGCATTAAATGGACAGATGGTGGGTTGTCAAGCGAAAGCTTGATCCCAGAAGTATGAAAACTTCCTTAAGGGATATAAACCCACTAATCAATAGAAGGAAATGTCTGATAAATAGCTGAATAATGAAGAACTGAAAGTGATAAAATATGGAAATGCAAAGGGGAAGCAAAGACTTACTTGAAAGAAGCTGTCGAACTAATCACAGTCATCGGCATCGGTAAGCCTACCGGCATCGGTTGGTCAAAGTGCCGACATTGCTTAATATGCCAATGTCGGTTGGGGTAGTGACCGGCATTGGTCAGGGAAAGTAGCTTGGACGGGGTCTGTGGTCTGTGGTCTGTGGACAAAGTCTAGTCATGGTTTTGGTCTATGGACAAGGCCAAGGAAGGGTCTGGATTTGTTAACAGTCTTGAGACAAAGTTTTGGGCTTGGTTGACTGGTCTGGGGTCTGAGTCTGAGAGTTTGGTTGAATGGACAGAGTGTATGGTCCGATAGAGGATGGAGGAAACAGGGAGGTGGATAAGTTAAGATTCGGGTCTGGCTTGGTTAACAGTCTGGTCTAGGGAGATATTGTTTGAAAGCAATAACTGAAAAGAGAATAAAAACACAGATAGTATACTTACCTATGCCTTGTGGAAGGTGTGCTACTGATGATTCCTATACTTGCTATTGATGTAGCCTGTGTGGAGAACCTGTTGCTGATGGAGAACCTGAAGCTGTTGCTGCACCTGAGGGAGAGAGTGAGAGGCTTGATTGGGAGATTTTACAGATTGATGGATGGTCAAAGACTGAAGGATTCGTCAGTTGCTTCTAGAGATTAGCCGATTTTTAATTGGGATTTTCCAAGAGTCTGAGAAATTGGTTAAGTATAACCGACGTCACCGATTCTGCCAGTGTCGGCCGACACTTGACCGACGTCGACGTGGTTAGAACGGGCAAAACGAGCCACCAAGCCCGTTTTTCATTCGCCATGTGCACTATCCATTGGAGAATGTCAAGGATTGTGCTAAATACGCATGAGAGTTTGTTAGGCGGTTAGAGAGAGTAGGAATTGGTCTTGGGTGAGTCATAGGATGGGAATTAGTCCAAGGCGAGGTGTCCTAGGTGAGGTGTCATGGGTGATGTGTCCAAGGAGGGGGGTTAATTCAAAATAAGTTAATTATTTTAAATTAGTAATTTTTATGGAATGGGTTAGGAATGGACCAAGGGGGAAGGTGACCAAGGGTTAGACACTATTTTGGTGTCTACAGTGGAAACTAATTTGACTATGTAACATAAGGACCACTATGAGTTGTAGTAACATGTGTATGTGTGTATAAAAAACTAACTTACCCATACTATGGTATTTAATTTTATGATTTTTATTATGCAATAAGTATTGAATAATTTTCCTCTATTTTCATTCCATTAGTTTTATTCTTTTGGTATACTAGTTAAATATATGCTTTCTTTTTCTTGCTCTTGCTCTAAAAAGGTTCTATCTTCTTATGAAACTATAATAATTTGAATTTCATGCCAAAATTTTATGTAGTTATGATATTTACCCATGTTTTCCTCCATTTATGTCATCCATGATCTTCCTAATTTATAATTATATTGGGCCAACATTGGACATACATCAAATACCACTGAACATGTTTTGGGACCACATGTGAAAGGTTGTTCAATGGATTTGATAAATTATTTAGATATAATAGTCTTACTCAAATGTTACTTATCATATCTAATAAAGTTTAGGAATGTCATGATAACAAAATTCATTTATATAATGTTATTGATCTCTACATTGGTACATTGCATGCCATATATGAGGGGTTTAAAAATCAAAGGAACTATAAATTATGAGTGTTCTTTAGTTGACTCCCTTGAAACTAGAAAGTAACAATATATTTTATAGGCATCTATTATTTTTTAATATTTTTATTTACAAACCCTTTCTCAATGTTAGATTAATACTCTTAGTGGTAAGCTTAACTTTGGTCTTAACCAAGGGAAGCTTCAACTTAGTTAGAATAACCCATGTGGGGTTTAATGTTGCACACCCACATGTCAAAATAAGAGGTCAACATGGTTTTTGGGATGTTGATATTAAGTGGTATAATTATTTATGTGGAAACTTAACCAATTTCACATTCTCAAATTAATCATCCTCACCTTCCCTCAAATTTCTATAAATAAAGGATAATGATTGAGTGTTATAAGCAAGCAAGCAAGGAGAAATAAATATAACTCTATTTATGTTAAATTAATTACTTCATTAGTATAAGATGTTTTTAGTCAAGGGTGACCCTGGGTGAATTTTATGCATCCCACATATAATTTATTCATGGTATTAGAGGCAACCCTATAACCCTCCTTCTCACTAAGCCCTCCATCTAGTCATGCTGCTCAATTAGAAAAAAATGTCAAAAAGAGGACAATGAGAGTCGTTAAGATGTCTTAGAAGTGATTTTTCAATTTTAGTTATGATCAACATTTGCTAGCATGTTTATGGAAGATATGAAAGGTGGTTCAATCTTTTAGTTTGCTAAAATTAGTCATTTGACACTCTAAATTTTTTTGAGAAGCTTGCTAGTCACTAAATAATTTCTAGAAACTCTACATGTTTTAATGTAAATATGACAATACAAATGTGTCCATAATGTTCAAATTAACTGGTAAGAGTTTTCATTTCATAAAAATCAAACACTAGATGCTTTTGATATGCCCAAGTTACCTAGGCAGTTCTAACCATCCATTGAGTAAGAATGTTTGAATTATTTTTTATTATTCGAGCTATTTTTGTTTTTAAACCATTTTAAATTTAAAAAAAATCCATATTTTTTTAGAAAAAAAAAAAATTATGTTTTTTCCAAGGGGGGATTTTTTAATATATTAAAAAAATTAAAACTTTTTTTAAAAAAGGGGGTCAATTTTTTTTAAGTTTTTTAATATTAAAAAAATATAATTTTTTGTGGCTGAGCAGGCTCAACCACCAGCCCTACACCCTCCACCACTTGACCATAGTTTTTCCAACCCTTGTTAGCAATGCCACCTCCCCACAACCCTACACCCATGTTGTTGCCTTGGTCTTCAGCTACTCTACAACCACCTCCCCTACATTAGCTCTACATTTGAGCCCCCTGCCCATGTCCTCTCCACCAATGGCTCCTCCTACCTACATTTCACCCATGGCCAAGCTCCACTCACTCAACATGCACCATACAACTTAAAAATACCAACTTTATGGATACCCACCACCTACTGTGCCATCCATAGCTACACATGCATGAGCATATCTATCTCCTACACCTAGCAATCAACCTCAGTGAAATTTTTTTGTTCTGGCATATTAAGGAGTTGATTTCTTGTATTTTGACATTGTATGATTCTCATTGGAGTGTTGAAAATGTGTAAATTATTTTGTTGTCCTTATCCAACCCAACCAATGATCCTATTTTGACTTTACCCCTACCACTTGTATTTTTTCAAATTTGCATGTTAGACACCTTTGTTTTTATTAAAAACACAATGTTTGAAATTTTTGGATTATATGGTAGAATCTGTTAGTTAGTCTCTTTTTTAGTGAATACATTGGTATGGTGAGGTCCCTAGTTTGACCATAGGAAGTTGATTTTTTTTCATGGAGCATTATACCACGCCATTTTTCCTTTTGACAAAGTTTGGTGGGTGGGTTTTGATCTGATAAGGAGTCTGACCCCTCACAAAAATACTTATTTTTTCTAATCATTAATTTTTTCTCTATTTGGACTTCTCATTGGTGTGTTACGCTATTTTTCTTGAATGTTTATCTTTTTTTTTTTGGCCCCCTCCATTGCATATTTATGTAGACATACTTGCACATTTATCTTAATATCTTGAGCATCTTTGGGTGCTTTTTGGTCCTTTCTATTGTGTTATGAATCTAGATCTTAGGTCTTCCATGCATTATATTTAGTTTTTTATTGATACATCAGAAAACATGACTATTGTTTTGATTTTCAAAGGTCTTCTTGAAGTGTGAACATTCTTAGACTTTCCAAGCACTTTTCTTCACACTTTGGATAGATTTTGTGGTGCCTTATTTTTTTATGAAAGTGCATATTTTTCACCTAAAATACATATTTTTAATTACATTTGAGTCATATTGTAAAAAAATGGATATTTTTTCCATTTTCTCTTTTTAACTCAAATTGTACTTCGGTGAAGAATTTTGTAAAGCTACACAATTATAAGTAGTTATGAGTTTGTATTGGTCATTTCACTCCTTTATAAAGTGCCATGAACTCTTTTTTTGGGTGGGATACACACTTTCTTAAAACACTCTTGTAGATTATGCCTTGCATATGTTTGTTAAACATTGTTCTTGCACTTGGACATTGATATTTTCACACACTTTTATTTTGTGTTGTGTCTCCTTTAAGGCCCCATTCTTAGAGCCTTGAATTCTTTTTTGGATACACCCTCAAGTCCCATTTATAAGTGCCTTTAATTCTTATTTATGTTATCTCCTTTAAGGCAACTTTCTTAGCACCTTCCATTCTTTTTTGGAAACACCACCAAGGCCCCTTTTAAGTGCCTTGTATTTATTTGTTATTGAATTAGATTCCTTATTAAGTTTAATCTCACTCAAGTAAAAAAATAATAACTTGGAATCTGAGAGTGACATTGTTATTTTTATAGAGGAAAATAGGGGCCCCATAACACAAAATGCACTCCTCCTCATGAAACTTGTTACACATGACTCACATATCCATACTTTACAAGTTAGTATTGCATTTTTACAATCATATTCTGATCCTATATAACACACAACCACTACACTTGTTCCATGTTTATTTCTTTCTTTTGACTTTGGCATGTATCCCTTGGATGCTCAACAAGATTTTGATCTATCGGCCACTAAATCATTTTTTTATCCAACTACACTAGTAGTTGTCTTTGTTACAACTCATAATATTATTGATCATGCTATTGATGTGCTTGATTCATTTGAGAATAACACAACTAGTTTTTGTTCCTGTCTACTCTATACAATGGGTTATTCTAGTGGAGGTCTTGGAAAGCATGCATAAGGCATTATTTCCCCTATCTAGCATGTTCATTAGATTGATCATCATGGCATTATATATCACAAAAGTGATTCTACATCTTATTTAGGACAATCATGTAGCACCTATACACCAATTTTTATTCACTCCACACTTCTAGTAGACATTAAATGATATGAAACTCCTACATTTAGGCATTCATCAAATATTCTATTTAGACAGAAGAGTCTCAAGTCAATCTGTCCTTCTCTTAGGCCTTTAAAACTTGAGTGTTCATTTGTTAGGCATGAGTATCCTAGCACCTTATTAGATTCCCTTATACTTGAAATTCCTATATTTTATATAGATGTTCCTTGTATTCATCATTTTTTCACATGGTGCCTAATCACTTGCTAGCATCTTCTTCCATCATCCATTGTTATTTGGGATGGATTGATGATTAGTTATGGTGGCATCATCAACATTATTCTCATGGACTCTATTAGCATGGTTCTTCCATTATTTAGATGAATATTCTACATACCATTAATATTACATAGCAATTCTCCCTTTTGGAGGAAAATTTTAGGTCTTGTGATGGTTTCATCGATATATCATTTATTCTTTATAGTGAGTTATTTATAGTATCTCCATTATCTATTTGATTGATTGGTAATTTTTTTTGGGATATATTGTGCATGAACTAAATTATAAAGTGCCATATGGGATTTGATTTTTATAATCTAGTCTACCTTCATGTGTGTGTACCTTATTTTGTGCACCCTTTACTATTTCAGTTGCTTGTCTCTCCCATCACCACTAAGGCCATCCCTTTTTTGAGAGACCATTTAAGTATTCTTCGATACCTTGATGGTTAATGTCTCTCTTCTTTGTGAACCTTCTCTATCATTTTCATCTATTGTCATTGATCAATGTTTTAATAGTGGATTCAATCCACTCATACATATTTTTTCATCCATTCCACCCATTTTGCATTATGGGGGGTGTGTGTGTGTATAGATATTACTTCTTTGGGTGTTGAGTGTCTCTTGAACCAAATAGTTCTCTTTTGTAATTTTGACTACTTCTTTAGATGTTAAGTGTCCATTGGACCTCCTACAAATAGTTGATCACATATTTGGGTGTTGAGTATCCTTTCACCTACTTTAGTGATGGCTTTTATCCCATCTAGTATAGTCTAGGTTTTTGAGAGACCATAGTTTTATCTCTAATTTTTTAGTTCTATGATCAATAATTTTTATTAGTGAGCCTCATGTGGAGTACCAATTCCTATTTGAATTGGTGGTTATAGTGACTTGACATCCATGTATTCCAATTAGATGTATTGGATACTATAAGGACACTTAGTACTTCATTATATATTTGTACATGGGTACCTGATCAGGCCTTTGTTATCGAGACCCAATTTTTTTAATCTTCTCCACAATCTAATATTAACGGTGGATGTTAGAGTAATACTCTTAGTGGTGAGCTTAATCTAGGTTTTAACCAAAATAATATTCACCTTAGTTAGAATAACTCAAGTGGGGTTTAATGTTGTACACCCACATGTCAAAATAAGAGGTCAACATGGTTGTTGGGATATTAAGATTAAGTAGTCTAACTATTTATTTGGAAACTAAAACACTTTCACATTTCCAAATTAATCATCCTCACCTTCCCTCAAATTTTTATAAATAGAGAGCAAGGATTGAGTTTTTAAAGCAAGAAAGCAAGGAGAAATAATCAAAAACCTACATTTGTTCAATTAATTACTCCATTAGTAGAAGGTGTTTTTGGTTAGTGGTGACCCTGAGTGAATTGCATGCATCCCACATACAATTTATTCACTTAAAGATAATTTATTTCTTAGGTTGAAGTTGTTTTTGAAACTTATGTTCTTGATATTTTTGTAACATTGCTTCTATGATGCTTTCTTTTTATAATTTCTCTTTTTCATCTTGCTCCCTTTGTAATCTTACATTCTCTAATTTGGCCTCTTAAATATTTTATTTCTCTAATTTTCCATTTTAAATTATTTTATCTATGAATTATCCTTTTCTATCCATACTTATTTTCCTTGTTTTTCTGTACTAATTCTATTTTTTACATTTGTCCTATCTTCACTTGTTCCCTAAGAGATGGAATAATAATGTGAGTGTGTTGATTTATTGATTTATCTATTATAGGATTACCACTATAAATGATAATTTATATTTTTTTCTTCAAAAACAAAAAACTATTTGTATGATGTCCATGCATTCTATGATATGTGTGAAAACCCCACTAGGTTTTACTAAAATAGAGTAATTTAAAAAAAATTAAATACACATATTCATGTAACATATTTCACCACAACGAAAGCTAACTAAGTGATATTTAACTAAATATATTATTTTTAGTTAACCTTATTAAAAATATATAGCTAATACATTTATCTAATGATCACCATAACAATAATATAAAAAAATAGGTATAATTATGAATATAAAAATAAAGACTACATTTATTTAATTGAAGTAGTATTACAAATTTATCCACGACTGATACAACATTACAACCATTTCTATAATTATTAATATGAATACAAAGTTATATTTTAGCAATAATAAATTTCTCAATAATAATAATGCAATGATACAAAGCTCTACGAAGCATGAGTCTCAACAAACTCAAATTATCCATCGATAATATCAAGTGTAGTCTCTAGTTTAGTACTACTACAGTATAGAGAGCATCATCTGAGTGCTTTTCCACACCAACTATAGACCATCAACCCCCTCACTATCTCCCAAAAATGGAATGGCCCTCCCTTCATGGGTGGGTAGATAATAATGGTGTGGAATCTAAAGTGACAAATTAGAATTGACAAATTAGAACCCATGTGTTGTAAGATAACTAATGCATGATGTATACCATAAAGAAATCCATTCTAACATGATATCATAAAAACATGTAAAATATATCAAACATGTGAAATGATAATGTTTAAATATAACAATTAATATTTTTACTTAATTTTTCATCCTTGGAGAGGTTGTTCAAGCCTCATCAAAATTGAGTGAAACATTAGATTACCTCTAGACATGTGGGTTGTATAGTAGGGGTAAACCTCTAGATTGAAGGGATAGTTCTCTGGATTTGTATTTGATAGCTTATCACCTATACTACTTGATTCAAATGAAAAGAGATATAAAGAACATGAAAGTAACCTTTTCTAATGACTTGATACACTAGATTAATCTCCACTAGACTACCATATACTTGCACTATGAAAAATGACTCACAAGACTAGCTTCAACATCCTAGATTGCTCTAAATAAGTATTTCAAAAATGAAAGTGATATGCATTATAATTATCAAGGTGAATGAAAAAGATATTTGATTATATAAACTAATTTTATTCCTTACACTTAGAGACAAAAAAATATACTAACTTCACTTCATGTGACCTACTAGAGAGTAGACTACTTGCACCAAACATGAAAGAGTAAAGAAAACACAAGGATAGATGATTATCACTTGTCATTGCACTATGCACTAATTCACAATTTTAGATAAGAAGTTATGAACTCAAAACTAAACTAAAACTATTTATTCAAAGAAAAATATAGTATTTAAAATAGAAGGGCTTCCCATACCAGTGTAGATCTTACAAACTTAACCAAAAGTGGTTGCTCTTATAGAGAATGGTGAAGAGAGATAGAGAAAGGTGTGGTAGAAGAAGATGGAAAAGCATCCATGAGAGTCATAATAATAATATGAGTTATTATATATTCCATAAGACCTCCATGGCGATGTGCCTCACTCCTTAAGTAGATCCAACCTCCCAAGTGGCATAGGGCTTACAAACTTGCTTGACACCTTGACTAGCTCTTTAGAAACTTCCCTTATTTACATGAAAAGAGTGAAAAATGGACTTATAGATCATTAATTATAATTTAAATAATGTTATAACACCAATTAAATATTTGGCATGCCTTAATAAATTCCTTTGACCTACCATTCCATCAGTTATAAGCATAGGTGTATTGTAACTCTCTATTTGCTACACCTAATTTGATCCAAGTGGCCTAAAAATCAAGTGCATATGCTCAATATCATCTAACTAAGATGAATGGTATTAAAATATTCTATTATTCCTCTAATACACCATTTTGGTTTTTAGACCAACTCCTAAGAACTCATTTTGTTCCTTAAGACCTCACTAGGCCTAGTTTCCTTGTAGATTTTTTTCCTATAAATTCAATTGTGTGTAAGTTGTATGGATTATATTTAAAAATTAATGGAATGTTATAGGAACATATATGGCCTTAAAATTCCATACCAAATTTCATCTTTAGAATCCAAGTGGAAGCCAACTTTTTTTTCCTTTTTCTCTCTTGAATTAGGCCTCAATTATGCCTCCTTGCTTTGAAGCCTATTTTCTTGATCTAGACTTCTTCCACATGTGTAGAATCACCCAAAAGTGTGTTATTAAATTTACATCAGTAATCACCAATCTCCATGTCATATTCTAGGTCTTGATATCCTATGGAAGTATGTAAACCAATAAATGACCTTACCACCTAGTCTCATTATGAGCTTATTTGAGACTGCCTTGAAAAATGAGCCTAGTTTAATCACCTACATAACCTATTATTTAATGTTTTTTATTTTAATGTATATTAAAAGTCAAAAATGACCTCACCCCATGATTTTGAATCTCTCACATTCTTATAAAACCTACAAAACACCAAAAACATGTGACATTAGCATCAAAGTTCATGAGGGTAATCTCCTTGGATTCATAAAAAACATACAATAGGTGTAAGGATCAAAATATGTCATTATATGTGCTTTTGAGCTCATTTTCCCATGACTAGTCATTATCAGGGTTTAAAAGAGGTTTTAGACCTATTTGGGGTATTAATGATTGTTCATAAAGAATAGATCATTAAATGATTGTCATGTCCCCTTTTTCATGGACATTGACAGACTTGATGATTAGCCTATTATACGACCTTCATAGGCTAATAGGATGGATAGAGGGTCATAATGGAGCTTGGCTTGAATTTGATTCACATTATTTCTACATTTGGTTTTCATTCAAGTTATTTCAGACACATTGGGCCTGAGCTCCTATTATTTAGGGACATTTGACATGCAGTGGAGCGCCTTTATTTTGGTATGGTCATGTGCGAAATCACTCCCTGGTTCACCAACATCGAACTATTTGAGGATCTGACATGTATTGAGGGAGATATTAATATTTGATTGATTTAATCAAATATTAATTATTTAGCCTAATTTTAATTAGAAACCCTAATTCTAATTTAAGAAACCCTAATTAGGGCAAGCATATATTTTTGAGGGTATAAGGGTTTCTCATGGAGGCCATTATTGATTATGCATTGATTATTGATTTTGATATTGAAGAAATTCTTCTGTGAAGACTGAGCCAAGGGTTCCAGGATTCCATCTGTAGTGGAGAACGTCAACTCTTCATTGTGTGTGATTCAGAGGCTATGAAATATCAGCTAATTTATTGCCAAATTGAGAGATAACTTTATACAGAAGTTATCACAGAGGTATACAGATTTGAGAGATAGCTTCACACAAAAGTTATCACAGTATTTCAAGTATTTCTTTATTTAGTTTTGATCTAATAAGTTATACAGATATAGATCTTCTATATTAGAATTGTATATTCTTGAGATCAGGTTGTTCAGCTGTGAGGGGTTGAAAACAGATAGGTTGTGCTTAATTGGCAGTTGTACAAAGTCCATACAGGTCTGTACAGATCTAGATAGATACTGACCATGGCAGAAAGAGATCCCCAATGATCGACATCGGCCGACTGGAGACCGACGTCGGCAGTATATCGACTGACGTCGGTGACTGTGTGTTCGACACAGCAAACCAAGACACAGATTTAAGCTCAATTTCTAGATCTGCAAAAGTTAATCAGGGTTTTAAGGCCGTATCTAAATATTCCTTTATGCATGACTGAGGACATCTATTGTAACCATCTAGACAATAATAAGATTATTGATTTTGCCAGTTAAGAGATTTACTGTGGTTTCTTGTTATTTAAATTCATTCTGCAAATTTGTATCTTTGTTCAGAGCTTTTGTGTTTCTATATTCCCTATTTGAAGGGGATATTACAGTGGTATCAGAGCCAAATTCCTGCCATCATGTTGGATAGTTGGGGCAAATCAGAGCTAATGTCTTGCCATCCTGTTGGGTAGTTGGGTAGGTTAAATCAGCGAAGTATCCATGATGACTCCCGATACTCAGAGTCAGTGGGACTATGATATGAGGAAGTTGAAACTAAGTTTGAAGAGGTTGAATGAATCTATTTCATATCCTACATCCAAAGACAAACCCAAATGGTATATGACAACGAAGGATGAGTGGTAGTTATTAAATCCATGAGCTCAAGGGAGGTTGTCTTTTGATCGCTTTGTTCAGCTGAGGAGAGAGCACTATAGATCACTTAGACAAGAGAGCAGCATGTCCCATGATTATTATGATTATTATGAGATAGGAGATAGTGAAGATGAGGATGAGTTTGATGCTTGCACTCAGAGTGTAGAGGTGTGCTCAGATGTTAGTGCACTGAGGGTTGATGATCTCTCAGCTATGGTGGAGATTGTAGAAGAGTCCCAGGATCTGATTATTGTAGATGACACCCAGGAGAATGTAGTGGATAGTTTTGAGGACTTAGTTTCACCAGCAGTTTCTTCTCACACAGATGACAATGTGGTACAATTGGTTGTGCCACCTTTATATAGAGATCAGTTGGGGTGTGTGGGGGAGTATGTTGATGCTTCCACATATAATTTTTACTGCACTGAATCATTCATGGAGTATTTGCTGGATAGTGAAGGTGTTCGTCTGGACTCACATAAGATGACAGAAGGTGTTCTCATCTGAGGCACTAGTGCTATTAGCAGATTGGGTGAGGAGATTTTAGTGACCCTTTCTACTATGTTACCTGATAGGGATGTTGAGGTGGGGTTTGTTGAGCAGAGATTGGAGCCATCTATTGAGTCCCAATTTGGCAATAGTGAGCCAGTAGCAGATTTTGGGGGTTCTTACTAGCATCATACGGTGAGGTATGCTCCTTATTTTTCTTTGCATCCAGAGATTAGTTTTGGTGTCAGTGACTCAGGTACCAATGATTGTCATATCCACGGTCCAGTTGGGTGTGGGTATCAGTTAGACAGGGACTTGAATTTTGACAGAGTTGATGTTTTAGTTAGCTTGAGTTCCATAGAGTGGTTTCTTCTACCGACATCTACAATTGGTCTTCAGATGGTTGTTTGGGTGTCGAGTGCAGTTTTTTAGTTACTGAATTTGATACTGTTAATGCTATTGATGTTGATGATTTCTTCACAGGGGTTGATTGGTGACATGATGGATGTTACACAACTTTTTCCTTGGGATCCAGGTGGATCGAGTGGTTCATTGTTTCGAGATTGCTTGGGGACAAGCAATTTCCAGAGGGGCGGATTGTCATGTCCCCTTTTTCATGGACATTCACAGACTTGATGATTAGCCTATTATACAACCTTCATAGGCTAATAGGATGGATAGAGGGTCATAATGGAGCTTGGCTTGACTTTGATTCATAGAATTTCTACATTTGGTTTTCATTCAGGTTATTTCAGACACATTGGGCCTGATTTCCTATTATTTAGGGACATTTGACATGCAGCGGAGCACCTTTATTTTGGTATGGTCATGTGCAGAATCACTCCCTAGTTCACTAGCTTTGAACGGTTCGAGGATCCGACATGTATTGAGGGAGATATTAATATTTGATTTATTTAATCAAATATTAATTATTTAGCCTAATTTTAATTAGAAACCCTAATTAGGGCAAGCATATCTTTTTGAGGGTATAAGGGTTTCTCATGGAGGCCATTATTGATTATGCATTGATTATTGATTTTGATATTGAAGAAATTCTTCTATGAAGACTGAGCCAAGGGTTCTAGGATTCCATCTGCAGTGGAGAACGTCAACTCTTCATTGTGTGCGATTCAGAGGCTGTGAAATATCAGCTGATCTATTCCCAAATTGAGAGATAGCTTTATACAGAAGTTATCACAGAGGTATACATATTTGAGAGATAGCTTCACATAGAAGTTATCACAGTATTTCAGGTATTTATTTATTTAGTTTTGATCCAATAAGTTATATAGATATAGGTCTTTTGTATTAGAATTGTATATTCTTGAGATCAGGTTGTTCAGCTATCAGGGGTTGAAAACAGACAGGTTGTGCTTAATTGGCAGCCGTACGAAGTCCGTACAAGTCCATACAGGTCCAGATAGATACTGACCATGGCAGAAAGAGATCCTCAATGACCGACATCGGCCGACTGGAGACCGATGTTGGTAGTATATCGACCGACGTCGGTGACTGTGTGTTCGACACAGCAAGCTGAGACACACAGATTCAAGCTCAATTTCTAGATCTGCAAAAGTTAATCAGGGTTTTAAGGCCGTATCTGAATATTCCTTTATGCATGACTAAGGACATCTATTGTAACCATCTAGACAATAATAAGATTAGTGATTTTTCCAGTTAAGAGATTTACTGTGGTTTCTTGTTATTTGAATTCATTCTGCAAATTCGTATCTTTGTTCAGAGCTTTTGTGTTTCTATATTCCCCATTTGAAGGGGATATTACAAGGATCTAATTACACTAGGAAAACCTTCTTATTATACCCCCTAAACTATAAAAAATTTATCATACTCCCATTCAAAGTCTGAGCAATGGTATGACCATTTGAAGTTGTTATTTGAGTGGCTTCATTAGTGTTTTGCAAGCCCAAGATAGGCCTACTTTGAGTTTTAGGTCTAAAAACTCCTTACCACTACTATGAGAGGATTATAAACATATAAAACATCAATATAAATTATTTTTAAGTCTTAATTACCCCTATGTATTCTCAAGGTACACTGGCCAAGGTGTTTGAGTTTAAGAGCTATCTCCTTCTTGCTAGCCCTCAAAGGTACTTGGATTGAAACTTGAGTAAGTTTCCACATGATAGGTGTATGAAAAAATATTATTTGTTTATTAATTTCCTAAAGTTCCTTTAATGATATAAATAATGCTTCCTTAATTCTTTGAGTCCAAGAATATCTCTTAGGCCTCATGGCTTCCCTTTGCCAAAGAGTGGGCCTAGTCTGAGACAAAATAATAGATATATCCACTATTGGTGTGGCTTCAATGACATGATTGAATTATTATTCAAACCATGAAGTTATTATACCTAATTTTAGAGTTTTATAAATCCTATATATCCCCCAAAACTTCAATTTCCTTCATGACTTAATTGTAGCCTATGTGCAAAGTTGCTTAGGCATCTTTAATTGTGTGTAGTGTTTGGAAACTAGTTGGCTCAATCTTCACTTTTGTTTATATTATATCTCAATAATGACCTTATGATTCATATAGTATATATGATATAGATATCATAATCTCTATATATCTCTATTCTTTAATATGGGCTTCAGAACAACCCAATCACATCTTACCTGTAGGCATTCTTTAAAGCATTGACTTTGTTTTCTTGTGTCTAGGTCCCTCCATTCTATCTTAAATTTCTCAATGTTTTCAAATAAATTTTTAAGTTTCTAAAAAATTTCAAGGAAATCTCAAAACATGCATCTATTTTCACTCTAAGGCTTGTTATTAGTCCATTTCTTTACATCTTATAGATGCCTCTCAATGATCATTTAACTATGTACTATGTGAGTTTGGACCTCAACTTCATGGTCTTAATCCCCTAAATGGTATATGAAGTTTTTTTTTTAATTATATGGAATATCATAAATATTTTAAACATCCTTTTTCCATTGCTTTAGGCATAACATTAGGCCATTATTATCTATATCCTATAGGTGTTTATTTAGGGTGATTTGGTTATGTCCTTTAAGTTCAAAACCCTCTACTTTGATTCCACTAATCCTCTCATGGTCTTTGAACTTTCTTGGAGTTTCAATTTTAGGTTATAACATACCCTTCAATCACTTCAACCTCTTCCTTTAGTCTAAAATTGAGTATGCTTCATTATCCACCTGTAGGTGACTATTAGAGGGCTCATGATTGTGTTTGAGTTTTGCAATTAGTCCCTTCTCACTTACCATTGATGATCTTATCCATAGTTTATGAACTCACTTTATTTCTCAGTTAGGTTCAAAACCTTTTATCGCACATACTCTATTAACTTCATTTAGGTTTAGCTCTAGACCATCTCTTTAGCATCTTGTAGGTGATATTTTAGGGAAAATGATTATGAACTCAATCCACTTGGAATTTCATGTATTTTTAGTTCTTTAATTGATTTTCAAGGGATTTTATCTTGTTTCACCCATATGATATTGAGTTACACTATATGAGACTCATTCTAGTTTTGGTTTTAATCCATTGGTTAGGTCTAAAGTGTGGACCTAAAGGCCCTAGGCCTATAGGTCTCTACTTGATTGTCTTAGAGATACACCAATCCATATTATTAAGCTCCTTGAGTTATTTAAACTTGTCAAACACTTCATTCCTTATCAGCACTTATTAACACTTCTCAAAGCTTCTAGGCTAGCATCAAATCACCTTCAACCTGCCCTATAAGTATGTACAAACTTGTAGTTTTTTTAAGATTATCCACTTAGTTTTCTTGGTGCTCTAGGATTATCTAATAAGATTCATGACCTTGTATACCATGAAACTCCTCCCTAACACTTCTCAGTGTATCACAAAAACCAATACCAAGAATTCTCATCTTCAAATTACACTGACTATTGTATGGACTATAGGTACAGACATTTGTGCATATTGTTTATGTGTAGGAAATTTGAGGTTCTAGTCAATTGTAATAAACTATATGATAGCATTATTGCAACCAAGGTCATATGAATGGATGAAGGTAATTCTCAAGCCTTCATTATAGCTCTGAGCATCTCCAACCTATTCATAGAGTTCATCTAATATGAAATTGAAGGAAGCAATTTTGAAATATCATTGGAATGTGTGTTTGGAAACTTTATCATCATATTCATCATGTTTATAATGGTTTGATAAGGTATTAAAACTTATACCATGATATATTAGTGTTATTTGAACCAAATTAGAATTTCAAACCTCCATTGGACTATGCAATCATAGACCATATTCCAAAATCAAGTACACTTGAAGATCACAAACAAAGAGATATCTAAGACAAAATAATAATTAATCCATGAGAATCAAGGAGTTTACATGATCAATGGATTATTATAAACCTCTTAGAATCACTAACATGAAGATAAAATAAAGACTTACAACAAAAATCACTGAAATAGTATGTACACTAAGACCTTATTCCTCCAAGTTAGATTAATTCATAGAGACGAATTGGATTATTAAAACACCATGAAATAGATATCCAATAATTCTATAAAACACCATAAAAAAATTCCTCTCCATAGATTTTTGATCTAGAGAAATAGGTGCAAGAATAGAGCCCTCTCTTATGCATAAGCCATAAAGACCTACTATCACTGTATATGATTTTTAATAAACAATAGGATACCATTATTAAAACTAATTCCACTAATTTAAATATTATTGATAACCCTAACAATTTCCAAAATTTAATCTTCTAAATCCTTATCTCCTGTCCATACAATTTAATGCAAATTTGCCTTCTTGTACTTATGATGGTGATAGAGGAGGAAATGTGTTTGGAGTGTTAGTACAAATTGAAAAATTTTAAATATATTTAAAATGGTCTTAGGGATACCAAGGGTCACTTATAAACCATTTTCAACTAAAAATGGATATTAGAAGGTGATACATGTGATTGAAAAGTATCTTTTTGACACCATTAAGAGTTGAACTACAACTTATGTTAGGATATGAATATTTATGATATTCATATAAATTTACACTAATGATTTGGTAATTTTAATCCCTTTTAAATTTTATCTTATTGAAATTTTGTGTCTGGCTCTTCTACATGGGCCAAAAAGTGGCCAAATCGACATTTTTTGTAATTATGAGACAAACAAAGGTTAGTGCATGATAATTTGTAATTAAATGATGTAAAAATATCCTTTTAAAATTAATATAGACCATATTACACTTTTGACCATGTTTGAACATGTCATTGAGCATAAGACTAGATAAGTGGACATAAGACCAGAACTTGGACGATGCTAGATAAGGACACATATGACCATATGGGACTATTTAAGACCACCTAGGACCATGAAAATACCATGATGATTTTTATATACCTATATGAATTTTAAACCTATAGGGAGTGACACCAATTTGACTTGGGGATAAATTTGGTCAACAATTACTTTGGCCAAAGTTTTCATATAGTTAATGATCTCTACGATCAGTCAATTTCATACACACTACTCAATCACATTACCCTTATCTTGAATTAATTTCACTAATTAATCAAGTGGAATCCATCTTATTGCTTATTTAGGGTCATTAATGTAATATTTGGTTATTTATATAATTATATAAAAACTAATAGATTCAAATAGATTATTTCCTATTAGCATATATAAAATATGATTAGTACAAAAATATCAAATACATACATTTATTCCATCAAATGTAATGAAAAGGATCTTAAATCATATAATTTATTTTAGAATAATAAAAAGATTCATAAACAATAATCATTAGTAACATACCATCCATGTAAGAAACATGTCAAGACTTGTAGTTACTAAATATCGATATATAACTATAAATAACATAAATTTAATCAACACCTTATTTCTTTGTTCCATATTTCACAAATATTAAAATAAGATAATCATATAGCAACATAATATGATCTATATTTATCATTTTAAATACCTTATATTTGATGCTTCAGCAAAATATTAATCATATAAAAAATCACCCATATTACTTTGATATATCAATAACATAGTATAAACATCAAACTTTATATGCATTTGTAGATATGTTAATACTCTAAATGGACATATTATTATATCCATAATTCCCATGAGTATCAAGTATAATGGTAGGTGCATATACATATTTATATATGCACTAATTCTCCTTTTAATTATAGCATATAATAACTAGAATGATTAAGTTTTGAACATAACCAACAAACCATCCCATAAGTACTTAAAACCACAACCATCAATGAGTACTTAAATGTACACTAACATATACAAATATTCTATGTCTATGTATACAATATTCTAGTTAATTTCCATAATCAACTAAGATTATTTTTCATATTTTCTAGCTAAGATTAAATTACCGCACCTTTAGAAATCCTTACTTAGATAGTGTTCAATTGTTAACATACTCAACTAACTATGTCTACAAGGGTACATTTTCATATGCACAAAAATATATCAATAAGCATACAACATTATATAGCCTCAACCAAATCTATCATACAATACATAACATGAGTAGTTTACATTGAATTCAATCATGTTTATGTTTAGTTAGATAATAATAAAAATAATGATTCATTAAACTAACAATCCTTTACTTAAAAGTCTCCAACATGCAGTCCTAAGACTAACTCAATTGATTATATTTATACAGATTATGTTAAATTGCTATAGTTAGATTTTTCAAATCTCAATTTGCCCAACTCCAAACTCATAATTATAATAAAAATATATCCAAATGTATGCATACATGTTTGGTTATATAATCACCATATATATTAAAGACATACACATATAATTCAACTTATATGACTTGTAAGCAGATTTCAACATACCCTTGAATATACTCACATAAACCATAGAGGCAATGTGAAGTCATTCTATGTCTTAGTAAATAAATATGATCATTTATATTTCATTTTTGTAAGCAAAATATAGTTGACTTCCAAATATATGATATTCTAAAGTCAATTCATAATCTCATATTATAGATGCCATATCATTTACTTGAATACTCATACATGTATACATACATACATATTTTACACACACACACACATCACACACTGATATGTATATATACACTAGGTCAGTAAATTATTATAGGGTATATATACATACCCTTGCATATGTATATATTTATCATTTAAATAAATGTATAAGTGAAATAAATCAAATTTCATTATGTTCTTCCAAACAACTTTATACACAGTTGAACCCTGTTTCAAGGTTTAAATTTTTTTATTGAACTATTATTTCATCAACTCAAGTTGATCTTGAATATTAAAGGAAATATTTTATACAACTAACCACTATTTATACAAAGCTACTCAAGCTTTTACCTAGCCAATATGAATCTAAGGTTAACTTCAACCCTATGAAAACATGCAAAGTCTTTTTATACAATCAGTTTAAGCTTAAAAATTGCATAGAACACAAATTGTTTTTGTCCCCTATGGGTTTCACAATGTTTTCCATTAATATGACTAATATTTAGTTTGTAATCCAAAACCATAGGGTCAATTTCATGTTTAACTAATGCACATAACTTTTCCCATTAAAAACCTATCATACATTGGCTTTGGTAATAAATGTGTTATCTATGTTCATCTAACCCAAGGTTTAGGGTTATATGATTGGTTCTATGGATGGCCAAGCCATCCATAGGGATAAGCATTTAGCCTTTTTTTAAATTTCACAACAATGAAATTAAATTAAACACTTTATAAATTCATTACCAATATCCATCCATATATTCCTCTATGAATTTCAATACAACACCAACCTGGTAACTAAAACCAATGATGTCAAAATTTTGAATTTGATTCCTCTCCTTAGTTTAAATCCATTATTTCTCTATACCTATGTCTATCAACCATGATATTTAGGTATTCATTCTCTCCATTATATCTAGATGCATATTTAATTCATGTAACTCTTTCCTCCATTTTCTCTGCTAACTCCAAGTGTTATTCAATACTACATTAATGCATGTAACAAAAAATAACAATAATCATGGAAAAAATACCTAAAACTCTAAGAATATCTTACATAATGGTCTATTGAAAATTCTGCAGCTGGTTTAACCTTAATATCTTGAATGTTCCATTTAACAAAATAATAAAATAACAACTATAATATCCCTTTAAACATTTATGCCTACTGCATCAACTTTATAAAAATTCATCAAACATTATACCTTTAAATGACAATTTTGATATAACATAAGTCCATTAAAATACCATTGACTTAAATAACAACTATATCAAACATTATTTCCATTATCAAAGAATTCAACCTTGACTTATTAATCATAAACACATTGCTTAAACATAATTACTCTACCCAGTCATTTAAATAATATAATCATTATTTTAATAATATGAGTATTACAATCTTAGTCAACAAAATCAAGCATAATGATGTTTCCCATTATCATTTAAAAATTGAAACTATTCATATTGACTTGAAATTAGGATTTACAATTATTACAAATAATAATAATAATCTTCTAAGTATGATAATCACCTTAATCACATACTTCATGAAAAACATTATCATATAAAGCTCAACTATACCCAAGACAACATTAAGTTGAAATAATACATACACAAATTTACTTATTAGATTTAACTATAATGTCATAAGAGTAATTCTAAGTATAATAACTAGATTAATGCAATCAAACAACTATATCAACATGATAATCAAATAGAAATCAAGATCATTTTTGAAGCATATTAGAAATTATTTAAAGGTAAATAACACAAAAGATGTACTATGGTTATCTAAATCAAGCAAATAATATAAAGTATGTTAGTCTATTGTGGTGTGTTATGGGTTTCTAGCCTTTCCCTCTATCATCCTCCAATACCTTTATCTATGCCATTCTCTTTGATGATGCCCTTCCTCTATCACACTCTGAGAGATGGGTCTGTCCTACATCCACTTCACAACAATGGAGGTAGTTAGCCCAAAACATATAAAATCCATATAAGACTATTATATAAACTAACAAACTTGATCATCATGTACAAAATATAAAAGTATAACTAACTCTAAAGATAAATTAATCATGTAAATTAAACAATATATAATTGTCCCATAATCAATGTAGGAAATCAAGCTTAATTAAAATAGTAGTTAGTCAAATAACAACCATAAAAATACATGAATAAATAGGTTATTAATCTTAGAGAGAAATTGAGATGTGACATCTTGCCCCCTAAAATTGATCATTAGCCTGATGACACTTATTCAAACATAAATTCAAAATTTAAAACATTATTTAGAAAAAATAAAAGATATCTAGCAATATATCAAGCAAAAAAATGTAAAAACATGTAAAACTCATCATAATCATCCTAAGTAGCACTATATTTAGATATTTATCCCACTATACCTTGCACTATTACACTTTTCTATTATTCAAACTAAGTTTGAGGGTGTCAATTATTATGATTATTTCTATCGTGACCACCTAGATCCAAAACCTACAAAGCATTGAAATCCAACACATGTGAAGGATCAAAAACATACTTTTTAAGATAAGACACATGGAATACATTATGTAAAAGAGCTATAAATAGTATAAATGCAATCCTATATGTTACAATACTAACCACTCCTAAAATCTTTAAGCATTCCATATATCTAGGTGAAAGTTTACTTGACTTCCTGAACTTAATAATTATTTTGAGGTTAAACCTATAGAAACACTTTATCACCTATAAAAAATTGCCTTGTTGTTCTCTTTATATTAGTATAATGTTTTTTTTTATCATTGGCCTCAACCAACCTCTACCTAATTGTCTTGAATTACTCTTATATTTTCAAAAACATCTCAGGTCCAAAGACTACATTGTCCTCTAATCTATCCCAAATGATTGGTGTTCTACACCTCCTTGTGTATAATGCCTCAGACAAAGCCATCTTTAATTTTGATTGGTATCAGTTATTGTAAGAAAACTCAACCAATGGAATGTACTCATCCCACTTGTATTGATGATCGATGTAATACATATGAAGGATATCTTATAAAACCTAGTTAACTCACTCTATCTATCTAACAATTTCTAGGTGATAAGCAATGCTAAAATTCAACTACGTACCAAGAGCTAAATTTAAAATCAACCAAAATATAGAAGTTATTCTTATATCTTGATACAAAATTATATTTTTCATAAATCCATGTAATTGATAAACTTCTTTCACAAATCTCTTTGCAAGCATAGAAATATCATTTATCATGTTGTCTATTATGAAGTGAGCTACCTTGGTTAGTTTTTCAACTACAACAAAGATCATATCATGTTGGTTCCATGATAATTTCAACCCTTGGGGAAAGTCCATGTTAATCACCTACCACTTCCATTTTGTTATATCACGAGGAAATTATAATCCTTCTAGATACATGTTCAACTTTCACATGTTGACATTCCAAACAATGAGACATAAAATTTGTTGCATATTTATTGATTCCTTTCTAGAAATAAAGAGGTGTTAGATCAACCATGAACTAGGTTACACTTTGATGTCCTAAATATGGGGCATTGCGTATTTTCATTAGTATTATTATCTTAATATTCTATCTATCAAATACATAAATCCTACTATAATACATAAAAATACCATCACTTTCTATCTTAAATCCTTCATACCTAGGATTATGAGCATTATTTGACAATGTGATCCAAAACTCAAAAGTTTTGGTTGATAAATATCTTAATAACATAGAAATAACATAGTAACAATGAATTCTCTGAGAAGAGATGTAGTATTACTCAAGATCTTAATACAAATATATGCTTATCTCTGGGAAGAGATGTCTGTCTTCACATTTTGGGTTACCTCTTCTTTTATACATAATTTGAAAGCATGAGGAGGATGTGGAAGGTCACCAATCTTGAGGGAGATGAAATGGTTTGACTTCCAATATTTAAAACAATACAAAATTTGAGGAATTACTATTTTTAGAAACTTACTATATTTAGACTGCACTACTAAAATTGAAATTTGAGGCACTTCCATTGGGTTTTTTGGGGTAAAACTTCATTGAGAAAATCTCAAGGCCATTTCATGATTTTCTCCTCATTCTTAGCTTTCCAACGGTTCAAATGGCGAGTCAATTGGAGCTATGGTGCAAAAGTTATGGCTCCCAAAAGTTCCGTCATCAATTGGGGTGGAACTGTCACCCGAATTGTCACCTAAATTGGTGCCTGGATCACAATTATTTATTAACCTAATAATATAATTTATCTCTTGGCAAGAATTTAATTATTTGATCATGAAAAGTACTCTTGATATTATCTACATCTGTTATGTACCTTTTATATATTAGAGCATAATTAACTATGTTCTCTTTTCTGTTAATATAATTAATATCAAAATCATAATAAGATAATAATTCTAACCATCATCTCTGATGTGCATTCATGTTTGGTTGGGTGAATATGTACTTTAGTCCCAAGTTATAAGTCTTGATATCAAATGGTTTTGGAAATAGATAATGCCTCCAAACTTGTAAAGATTTAACTATTGCAATAAGTTCTATATCATGAGGGGAATAATTCAACTCATATGGATTTATTTTTTGGGACTCGTATGTTACAACTAAACCATCTTCAATAATAACTCTTCCAAGTCCATTCTTAAATGCATCTATGATTTCTAATAATTGACCATTAGGATTGAGAACTCTTAGCACTAGTGATGATGTAAGCCTCCTTTTCAGATCCTAAAAGGCTTTCTCACACTTGTCTAATTAGATAAAACTCCAATTCTTCTACTAAAGAGAGGCAATTAGATTAGCTGCCTTAGATAAATTTGGAATGAATTTCTTTTAATATCTTACTAATTTCATGAAACTTTGTAACTCATGCACATTATTAGGTTCTAACCATCCCATTATAGTTCTTATCTTTGTTTGATCCAATGAAATTCCATTCACAGAGATAATATGTTCCAAATATTACACTTTATTTTGGAAAAGTTCACAATTGGAAAACTTGTAGTATAATATATGCTTTCACAAATGCTACAAAACTAGTTCTAGATGTTGAAGATGCTCTTCCTTATCCTTAGAATATATGAGAATGTCATCTAGAAAGACCAACACATAATGGTCCAGATAATCCCTAAACACATTGTTCATGAGATTCATAAATTGTTCTAGATCATTTGTCAACCTAAAAAGTAATATTGTGAACTCGTAGTGCCCATATCAAGTTATGAATGTTGTTTTCAGAATATCATCATCATGGATTCTCAATAGATGATACCTTATTTTAAGATCAATATTGGAAAAGATTGGCATCCCTCACATATGATCAAAGAGAATATCAATGCAAGGCAATGGATATATATTATTGATTATCAACTTATTCAACATCCTATAATCAATACATAGGCAAAGAGAACCATCCTTATTCTTGATGAAGACTACTAGTTCACCCCATGGTGACATAGTTAGTTGAATCAAACATTCTAATAACAAATCCTAAATTTGAGCCTTTAACTCAACTAATTTGGTGGTTTTCATCCCATAGAGTGCATTAGATTTTAGTTTTAATCTAGGTATGATGTTAATCAATAAATCAAACTCACATTTGGGTGGTAATCATGGTAGTTCTTTGGAAACACATCCTAAAGTTTCCTTAGAAAAAATTAATCCTTGATGGATGGATCTTTAGATTCCTCTATCTCATTTATATTAATAATAAATTCTTGGCATCCCTTCCTCTAATTTTTCTTGAATTTAATTATAGAAACATGCTTAATCTTCAACTCTATTTTCTCACCCTAAAGTTGTGTCTAATTTCCAAAATCATCTTAACACTCGACCTTATTCAGATAATAGTCAACCTTAGCTTTATGCTTCATAAGCCAATTGACTCCTAGGATCACATCATATGACCCTAATGGTACAACATATAGATCCAATATTGTATTTAATTCATGTAATCTAATCTTATCTTTAACTAAAAACTTGTAAACCTTAACCTTTGACTCATTTCCATACTCTATTGACCATGCATTTGACATGAATCCAACTTTTTTGACAACTTACTAAGCATTCTAATAAAAATGAAAAATTATGTAGATCCCATGTCAATAAAAAAAAATTGGATGATCAAACAAAATACATAATAGTTCTATGGGTGAATATTGGAAAACATCTTGGTAATTATCAACAATTACATGAATCCATTGCTAAAATATTCCTTGTTGAGAAGCAAAACTTTTATTCTTTGACTTATCCTAAGTACACTCTCAAGTATAATGATCACCTCCAACAATGAAACAACCTATAGGTGGTCCTTTCCTATCAAAGTTTTTTCCCTTGAAACCATTACCAAATTTTCATGTTCCCTGAGCCACTACTGAACTCCGCATTCTAGTTCTTGAACTGACTCTTGGAGTCCACTCCTCTTAAAAGTCGGTTTAAAACTTTCAAAAAATTTCTTGAACTTATCTTTGTCTTGGGAAAGAGGTTTTAGTATATATTCCTTCTCAAATACCTTCTTGAATACCTAATCCATGGTATATGTCCCATTCACATCCACTTCACAACCAATTTGGGTTTTTAATCCCATAATGAATTTCTTGATTTTGAACATCTCATCCACCTGATATTGAGGTACATACTTTAGGAGCTTAGTGAATTGATCCCATTATTCATTTATATAAATTTATACTTGCTTAAGATTTTGAAAATCTATAAACTTCTAATCTAAATATAGTTGTGTGAGCTATTGTGACCTAAACAATGTCACAAACTATTCCCAAGTTATGGCGATAAAGTCAAGGTTTATCTTGAGCTTCTTGTTTAACCTCCAAGTTATTACTTCACCAATAATTTTATATTATCCTTAGACTACTTTTGTGACTTTATAATAATTTTGTATCTTGAAATATTTATCCATATCTATCATCCATGCTTTCGCTCCATCTCCTAGAATAGTTCCATCAAACTTGGGTGGATTCACCTTTTTCATGTCTCATGTTAACTCTATAGCTACTCAAACTCTTAAATCTTATGGTACTTCTTATTACCTCTACTCTTGAGGATTTTATTACTTATAATAATGCTCTTTATGTTCTTCCTAAGCATTCTCCTCTACATTCCCATGCACTTCTTGCTCTAAGGTCATGATTCAGTCCCTAGTTTCTTACATGGTTACAAGGACCTAATCTAACTTCTTAGCTTGCTCAATGGTGAACTGATTTGGGTCAATAAGGGGAATGGTACTTGAGGTAACATCACACCTTGGTCTATTATGTACCATTCTTCTTCTTTAGTAATAGGATAATAAGTTTTCATTAGCAAATACAATAAGTCTTAGAGTTTGAGCCTCAGGCTTGATACCATAATGTATTAGCCCCACTAGATTTTACTAGAATAGAGTAAATTTTTAAGAAAAAAATTAAATACACATATTCATCTAATATATTTCACCATAATGAAACCTAACTAAGTGATATTTAACTAAATGTATTATTTTAAGTTAACCTTATTAAAGGTCTATAGCTAATCTATTTAGTTAATGATCAACATAATAATAATATATGAAAACATGTATAATGTTGAATATACAAATAAAGACTATATTTATTTCAAAAAATTAATATTACAAATTCAGGTATGGATGATACAACATTATAACCACTACTGTAATTATTCATATGAATACAAAGGTTAGTTTTATAAATAATAAATGTTTTAATGATAATAATACAATGATACAAATCTCCACGGAGCTTGAGTCTCAATGAACTCAAAGTATCCATGGGTAATCTTAGGTGTAGTATTTAGTGTAGTGTTACTATGAGGAGGAAAATAATCATCTAATTGATTTTTTACACCAACTATAGACCATCATTTCCCTGCACTATCTCCCAATAAGGGAATGTTCCTCACTTCATGAATGGGTAGATAATGATTGTCCGAGAATCTAGAGTGACAAACTAGAACTCGTGTGCTATAAGATAATTAATACATGATGTATACCATAAATAAATTCATTATAACATGATATTATACAAACATGTAAACTATATCAAACACATGAAATGATAATGTTTAATTATAAAATTTTATTTGGCCAAAGTTTTCATGTAGTTACTAATCTCTAGGATCAGTCAATTTCATACACACTACTCTATAAGATCAACCTCATTTTTCATTAATAATGCTAATTAAGTAAGTGGAATACATCTCACTACTTATTTAAGGTTACTAATACTATATTTGGTTATTTATATAATAACATAAAAACAAATAGATTCAAGTAGAATATTCCCTATTAGTAGATATAAAATATGTTAAGTATATAAATATCAAATACATGCATTTAGTCTATCAAATGTAATACAATGAATCTTAAATCATCTAATTTATTACAAAACAATAAAAAAAAAATCATAAGCACCCCTCATTAGTAACATACCATCTAGGTAAGAAACATGTCAAGGATTTTAGTTACATAATATCATTATGTAGCTATAGATAACACAAATTCAATCAACAACTTATTTCTTTGTTCCATATTTCACAAATATAACAATAAGATAATCATATAACAATAAAATATGATCTATATTTATCATTTTAAATACATTATATTTAATGTTTCATAAAAACATTAATCACATAACAAATCACCCATATTACTTTTCTATATCAATAGCATAATATAAACATCAAACTTTATATTCATTTTTAAATATGTTATACTCTAAATGGACTTATTATTCTATCCACAATTCCCATGAGTATCATGTATAATGGTAGATTCATATGCTTAATTATCTATGTACCAATTCTCCTTTTAATTATAACATAAGATAACTAGAATGATTCAGTTTTGAACATAACCAACAAACCATTGTAAAAGTACTTAAAAGTACAACCATCAGTGAATACTTAAATGTACACTATCAAATACAAATATTCTATGTCGATGTATAGAATGTTCTAGTTAATTTCTATAATCAAATAATATTTTTATTCATATTTTCCAGCTAAGATTAAATTACCAAACCATTCTAAATACTTACATATATAGTGTTTAATCAGTAACATACTTAGATGACTATGTCTAAAATTTTAGATTTCTATATGCACATAAATTATCAATTTTATCCTATAGTACTAAACATGTGTAGTTTACATCAAAATCAATCTTGTTTATATTTCAATAGATAATAATAAAAATAGTGATTCATTAAACCAACAATATGTTACTTAAAATTCTCCAAATCATAGACTAAAGACTATCTCAATCGACTATATTTATATAGTTGACATTAAATTGCTACACTTAGATCCCTCAAATCTCAATTTACCCAACTCCAAACTCACAATTATAATACAAACCTATCTAAATGTATGCCTATGGGTTTGGTAATATAATCATCATATATATATATATATATATATATATATATATATATATATAAGACATAGACATATATAATTCAGCTTATATGACTTGTAACTAGATTTAAACATGCGCTTGACTATAATTACAAAAATCCTATAGGCAGTTTGAAGCCATTCTATGTCTTAATATATAAATATAATCATTTATATTTCATTCTTATAAATAAAAACCAATCGACTTCCAAATATATGATTAACCTAAAGTTGATTCACAGTAACATATAATATATTCCATATCATTTACTTAAATACACACACACACACACATACATACATATATATGTATGTGTGTGTGTGTGTGTGTGTATATACATATATATATATATATATATATATATATATATATATATATATATATATAACCTAGGTCATTGAATTCTTATAGGGTGTATATACATACCCCTATATATGTATAGATTTATCATTTAGATAAATGTATAAATGAAATAAACCAAATTTCATTCTATTATACCAAACAACCTTTATACATAGTCGAACCCTTTTTCAGGGTTTAAATTTTTTATCTTGAACCAATATTTCATTAAATCAAGTTAAGCTTGAATATTAATGGCAAGAGTTTATACAACTAACCCCTACTTATACAAACCCAGTCAAACTTTTACCTAGCCAATATGAATCTAAGTTTAACTTTGGCCCTATAAAAATATACTGAGTCTTTTTATACAATCAATTTAATCTTAAAAATTTCAAATAACACATAATGTTCCCCCCTATGGGTTTACTTAGCTTATTATCCATTAATAAAAATAATATTTAATTAGTAATCCAAAACCATAGGGTTGATTTCATGTTTAACTAATGCACATAATTTTTACCTTTAAAAACTTAACATACAGTGGATTTGATAACAAATGTGTAAACTATGGTCATTTAACCTAGGGTTTAGGGTTATATGCTTGTTTATATGGATGGCTGATCCATCCACATGGTTAAGAATTTATCCATTTTATTTTACATTTCATAACAATGAAATTCACTTAAACCCTTTATAAATTCATTACTAGTATTCATCCATGTATTCCTCTATGAATTTAAATACAACACCAACCTGATAACCGAAACTAATGATGTAAAAATTTCAAATCTTGTTCCTCTCCTTAGCTTTAATCCATTCTTCCTCTATCCCTTTATCTGTCAGCTGTGCCATATAGGCCTCCATTCTCTCCATTATACCCAACTGCATATTTAATTCATGCAACTCTTTCTTCCATTTTCTCTCCCAACTCCAAGTATAAAACCCACCATATTTCACACTCTAAGGGATGGATCTATCCTACATCCACCTCACAATAATGAAGGTAGTTATATCATAACATATAAAATCCATAAAATACTATTGTATAAAATAACATGATCATCATGTATAAAATATAAAGTACAACTAACTCCATAGATAGATTAATCATGTAAATTAAGAAACAATATAGCTATCCCATAATTGAAATATGAAATAAATATTAATAAAAATAGTATTTAATCAATTAACAACCATAAAAATCTATGAATCAGTAGGTTATTAACCTTATAGGGAAATCAAGATGTGACAATATGAACAATAGTTATTTTGATCTTCTTAAAGGAGGCATATAATGTAATGTAAAACTTGTTGAAAATCATTTATATTATAATCTTAGTTAAAATATTTTTATCCTTATGTGTACAATTTTAAATATTAGTTTTACATGAATTCTATTTTGGATTCCAATCATGATATGAAGTCTTGTTAGGCATAATTTTTCTATATGGAGATACAAATATAAGATTAACACTAACATATTATAGATTATTTGGATATATGAGATTATTTTAAAATTATTTTATATTTGAATTTAAATACTTATTTTTATTTTGAATCTATTATATTATCCTTCCCATAGTGACGATTCACATGGACAAACCCTAGGTAAATTCAGATTGGATATGCATACAAACATCATCAATATAAGATGTTGAAGGTAGATGTGGATGAGGAAGGACATATGGATTACCTTAATTTGGCACTATATTATGTTTCACCTTACCTTTTTGGATAGTGATAGGATGGACCTGGTTAAAGGGAATTTAGATAACACCATCTTGAGGAGGGCAGGTAGAAGTTAATATAGACATAGAAAGTGTATTGTGATTAAGTTAAACCTTGATTTTATTTTAATTAATTTTCTAAATTTAATTATATAATTGTTAAATATAATTAATATTTATAGTTAAAACCATGCAATTATAATAATTATTTCATTAATTAAAAGTATACAACAAGAGTACAATAAAGAACCAAATAATGTAATAGATCCATTATATATTTTTGATATATAAAAGGTTATTTTTAATAAATTAAATATATGAAAGATATTAATTAATTTTAAAATAGATACACCATTCATGCACTAGGTTAAATCTATTAAAACCAATAAATTGTAAATTCTAAAAAATCCATATTTTTTTTTGCAAAAAAATAGGTTTATGAATCTATAAATACAAATTAAAAAAACTCTAATTTTTTTAAAATTAGATATTGTATGAATCAGATATGATCTAAGCATATGGGAGGATAAGCCACAATCCTGGCAAAGGAATCCCTAATAGTAAAAATGTGGGTGAAACCCTAGGGGAAAATATGTGGAATTTTGGTTTGTACATAGTAAAGGGGAAAGTCAAAATATTTGATCAAAAAACCTAAGATAAAATTATGAAATCTTAGAAATAAGATTGGAACCCTAAGTAAAATCTAAGGTTTTCATAATGTTCAAGTAAAAACACGAGTTCATTAATTATGTTTATGGAAAAATTAGGATTAAAGGAAATTATTCTAATCTAATTTATCTAAAATAATGAGAAAATAATAGTCCTTAAGATATAAAATAATCACACAAAATGATTCAAACTTAATATTTTCTAAAATATGGTAATTGGAGTAAATATGAAAGACAAATAACTTAGCTATAACTTGGGTCTATAAGACTAAAACAATGATCATAAAACTGATTATGGAACTATGTGATGTTGATATAAATCAAGAATAGGTTTCCTCTTTATCCTCAAATAAGGCCATGCTATTTGGACGAAGCCACCTTACACTTTTGTTTATAGTTTACAACTTAATTTATTAGGTTTTTTTTCCCCTTTGTGTAAATTTTATCAGATGTGCCTTAGCCTATAGATCATATAAGACTATTAATATGTATTAGATTTGTTTTAGGATCCACTATGTATCTTATTCTTCACTAAAAACCTAACTTAATAACAAAATGAAACAAACATAGAAAATGAGGAAGAATGAGTTGGGGATTGAATTTGTACTTGACCTCCACACCATTTGTATTGAATAATACCTACATACCAATGCTATGAAGAGGGATCAAACTCCGTGTGTTTATAACATGCCATGGTGGTGTGTTCATAATATTGGTGAAATCCTAGTGTGATTAAGTGCTTAAATAATGAGTTGCAATCTTGTTGTTGTATTTAGACCTAGCTCAAGGATTATTAGGCATACGGAATAGGTATTAGTGAATAGGTAATTTCCTCTCAAAGTGAAGTAAGATAAATTTAGTGATTTGTAATAGTGGAATCCCCATCCAAAAATGGTAGAGATTATGCTTATATAGTGTAATTTTTTGGGTTTACTTGCATTAGACTTGTAAAATATATGAAATTTCACATTGGGGTGAATTATAATTTGTGAAAATACTCTGTAAATGGTGGGATGATGACACACTTTTTAAACATAATTGGCTAATGGGATCATATTGAAGGATTGAGTTCATCTGAATTGGAGAGTGAAATAAACTAGAAGTATAAATTAGTCAAATAGTGAGTCTAAGATGTTTGGAATGAGAAATAGGAATATCTAGTATCATAGTTTCTTTAAGCTATAGGTTCATCCATATAAAGTTAGACTAATATAGGTTTATAACCATAGAATTGAGCATAAGCTAAGTATGTATAAGGGGTTGTCACAAACACATTTTTTAGTACTAAATGTTAATTTTAATATTTACACAAACTCATAAAAGGGTATAAAACCATAAAGGTGTATGTATGTAAAAAATATGACTCAAAAAGGAAAAACTAAAGATATGATTATCCTAAGAGATACATGAGGAGTTATTTTAAAAAAATATTTTTTTGTAAGTACAAGTATTGAAACTAAACATAGATTTTTTTCAAACATAGATATGCCCTTCACCCTTTAGAGCAACTTTATTAAAAATACGAAAGCCCAAATTATATAAAATATGATTTTTAGGATATAAAATTACTCTTTTGATCCATTGAAGGTAAATATTTAAGCATTATATGAATTTTTACAATAGAATCATTCTAAATCAAATATTAATTGGACATGTAAGAGGACAAGACACAAGCTTGAGATAAGAATCTGTAACAAGATAATAAATGTAAAACCTAATGTAAAAAGGGGAAACAATCATATTTTCATAGAGATCAAAGGGAGTTGTTATCATTTGAACTGTGCACCTACTTGATTGGAATAATTATTTCAATGGAATAATGAGATCATCCCCAAAGGTGTGGGACACTTCTACTCCTTAAGATGAACCTCTAGATAAGGTTGACTTACTTCTAATCTAAATTCATATGATTTAGGATCAACATGCATGATTAAAAGAGCTAAATGGAATTCTATAACTAATCCTAATTCTAAAATTTATTGTGAGGAAAAGAGAGAGAGGGTTTCTAAAAAGGAAATAATGGTGATGCACCAAGACTAGACAGAGTACCTTTACAGGCCTTGAAGAGCACACTACAAATATTAGAGAATGAGAAAATATCACACTGACTCCAAAATGAACATTCTACTTGCATGAATATTTTTCATGGAGGTGCATGACACAATGAAATTCCAAGAGGGATGACAAATGATCCAAAAGTGGCATATGTATAGACCTATATTCACACAACATACAACTTGAAATGAAAATCCAAATTTTGTACATAGGTATTGGGAATGGATGGTAATGAAAGAGACAAAGTTTATCCATAAGAAAAGATAAAAAAGAACACAAGATGCACATAAAATTGAAGAAGAGAGTAAAGACGGGAACTCAATTCTCATTAAAATTAAACTCATGTGATAAAAGGATTATGGAGGGTAAATTTTGGTAGACTTATTATGCTTGAAAAATGTTAACCATTTTACAATGTAAGACCTAATATTTTATAAGTAATGAGAAACCCATAGGTCATTGATTACAATTAAAAATATAACTAAGAGAATTAAATTGAATATAAAAAAATTGAGACACATAATCTCTTTATAAATTAGAAAGGGATGGCCAAAGGTAATTAGGACTCTAACTACATCCTCGAGGCATAGTGATGATTGCCTTAATCTTGAACATGTTGGCTCAACACACTCTATCATTGGTTGCACATTAGCCAATATTTAATCACTCAATGAACACAAAATAATTTGAAAGGTTTCATGCAAAATAATGTGATTGTAGATCTCATGGAATTTATGCTTTAGAATATTTTAGCCTAATTTTATCACTTATATCTTAAATTTTGATTCTTGGGGACTTTCATACCAAACTTTTCATTAAGATATTTCCTTGTCTTACATGTTATAGTCATGATCTTATCATGTTGGTCTCACTCACCCTTTAATTTTATTATCTATATTAACATTCACTATACAGATTTGGACTTAGTTCAATTCATTATGATAATTGCAACATCCTCCTAAGTCATTTATCTCATGATCTTACGATCCTTGAGCCCCCATGCTCTAATTTTATAAATCTTTCTTATGATAATCTTGATATTTATATAGGCCATCAATCCTAGGTTGGTACACTAATGATGTGGTGCCATTCTATTTTCCACCTCCTTTGTTACTTGACCATATCGCCCCCTTTAATATATTGAGCCATGACCTCAATCTTTTGCCTTGACATGTCATATCCCTAATTAATTTAAGATTTGAATTATAAATCTATGAGATAAGCCATGTGATAGCTTATTATTTTCCTACCCTTTCCCTGGGCCCTATTAATCGAGCCTTTTTGGGTGTTAATCGGTACTCTCTTATTGGTTAGGCACTTTTACCATTATGTGCTCAAACTCTACCATCTCCATGTGGTAGGATATCATTACTTCCTAGGTTCATCTATGGATATTAAGTGTCATTATTTTATTTATTATAAGATTCATGTCATTATTCATGACATTCTTCTTAGCTTACTTTATTATGATCTTGGATTATCAATTAGCTTTATCTCTATGGGCCCCAATTTGACACTTGGTAGCCTTCTTTGTGTCTCAAGCCTTTTAAATGGTTTGATGCATAGACAAGCCATCAAATTTATCCCCATGTTTTATTGGTTGTGTATCCAATGTGTCATTAGCTATGGCAAGTTTCATTTCGTGTGGCTTCTCCTCATTCCTTCATTATTGAGTTGAGGCTTCAAATGTAGTTCTATTGTTCTTCCTAAAATGAATTAGGATTTCACCACGTGGTGTCATCCTACTCATTACTCTGACACACCACCCTAATTGCATGAATTGACCTAGGGATATATAATAGTGAGATTTGATATGTGGTGTTATCTTACACACCTGTTATCCTAAGTCTCTGACATCATGTTTGGGTTATAAAAAAATATTTAGGAGAGAGAAGTAGTGTGATTATTCCATGTGGCATCATCCCATTGACCTACTATCCTAGAGGGATTTCAAAATATAAATATGGTTTTAGGACTTTGGGTTGCCAAGATTATGATATGTGAAATCATCTAGCTAACCCACTAGTTTTTTAACATGGAGATCCACAAATAAAATTTTGAACACATTTTACTAAGTTTAAAAAAACATTTTAAAAGGGTTCTTGACTGTCGAGAGATTGACACATGAAACTAGATAAATTTTGCAAAATCAACTAAGATCTATAGAGTGGAAGCATGAGATGTGGCTTTGGGTAAATCTCAAATAATTAACTATGTGTCGAAATGTTTCCTCTTTGCATATAAAATGCCATATAAATTGATGTTCAAAATGTATGCCTTTAGAAATTTTGTTCAAAATAAAAGTTTCAACTAGCTTATTTGCACAAATCTTTAACTTCTTACAAAAACTAAAAAGATAATTTCCTTGAAAATATGCTGTCTTATTCCCTCCTAATTTAGCCACTTCTGTCAAATTCCAAAAAAACATTGAGAGGCCTTTTCATGAATCTAAATCCTTGAATTTAGATATTTCTCTTTCATGATAATTAAATGGTCAACATTCTAGTGACCTCTATAGAATGCTTGTTTGATAATCATGAATCCAATATCCTTTATCTAATCCATTAGACATTGAGTAATAAAAGCCTTTTAAAATTCTTGATTCTAATAACACAACCTTGGATAAAATTTCTTGGCCTATTTATTGAATAATACAACTAAGATTCACCTCTAGACATATAACAAGAGCAATAAAAGAAAAAAACAAAAGTGCCAAAGCACCTAGGGAAACAAAATGACTAAGCTATTATGTATCAACACTTAAAGGAATTAAAATACATCTAAACACTTATATACAAGTGGGAACTCACTTCAAGAATAGTGATTTAGATGAATCCAATTGACTAGGATCGATAACTCCTCTCTATTTAGCCCTGAGAGATAGAAAGTGTTGGCATGTTTATAGCCTATGATGACATAAAGACCACTCCATAATACATCAAAATTTATGTGTTTTCCAAATTTTATTCTATCCACATACCATTTGAGCACTAAGTATCCTTTGTGGAAACTTATATATGTAGCCTTCTTTTCAAAGTTTCTCTTTATTTGGGATTTTTGAAGCTTTAAGGTATGCATCACTTACCCTCTGGTCTCTTCTATCTACATTATCTTAGCTAGCCTCACCATCATATTATCATTTTCAATTAGATCCAGATAATGTATGAATTCCAGTGAAGGAAATTCAAGTGACATAGGAAACATTGCCTTTCTTTCATATACTAGCATGAAAGTAGAGTTACCCATTGTCCTCTTCGACATTATTTTTTCTTCCCAAAGGGTTACTTTGAGTTGTGTATTCCAAGATTATTGATTATCTTCCATGGTTCACATGATGATGCATATTAGGTTTTTATTGGTCGACTCAACTAAACTATTACCTTAAGGGTAATAATTTGAGGAGGTGCTTAAATATATGTTATGTTTGACTTCCCACTCAATGATTCTAGTCCCAATAAAATACATAGCATTTTTTGAGATAATGGTGGCTATAACACCAAATCTATTCACAATTCCATCATATAAATCCAAGATAGATGTTTCATTTTCCACTTTCAGCTATACCACTTATGTCCATCTTGTAAATAAGTCTATGGTAGTTAGAATCCACTTCTTTCTAGCACCCTAAGGATGGCTAATCATTCCAATCAAATATAGACTTTATTGAGAGAAGATTTGATCAATTTGGATTGGATAAAGTGTATGAGATGCTAGCATCTATTTACCTATGAAGAAGGAAAATTTACTATAGCTTCTCACCCATTTGTGAACATATTTGAATAGAATTTTTCAATAATAATTTTCCCTAATGATCTTAATAATATTGGTTTTGGGAGAATAATTTCCTTTTGACAATCGATTATGAAACTCTTGAAGGATTTTTTAGTCTAATTTTATTTTATACATCTTAGAACAAATCCATTGATGTCTTTTATAAATAACACATAATTGAAAATAGCATATGGAATATATTGTAACATTAAATGTATTATTTTATATTCCACAATAAATTGTGGATACTCACATGACTAGAGAAAGGCTTTCCTATTTTGACTATAGAAACTAGGTGGATCTTAATCAACTGGTTGTTCTTATTGAAGCATAAGGACTATTTTACCTCATCTTCTAAGTTAACTACTAAATATTCATATGATTATTTTCCCCTTATTACCTTGGTGATTTTTATGTAAATACCATATTACATCAACATATCGATCAAACTAGTTCTTTTTTCACTAATACATCTGCTTAACAAAAACTCTTTCACACTTGGATGCAATGCCATTAGTTGAATCTTATTATTAAAGATCATGTGTCTAAATTTATTCAATTCTCTAATGATATAAAACAATTATTTTTCCATGAACCTATATCTAAATTCATAATGTTTAAGAATTTAACTGAAGAAAGTAATAGGATACTCCATTTTATCACTATTTTTCTATACTAAGATTATTGAGATGCTTTCATCTCCTTCAAAATCATAAAGAATGAACTCCTTGTCATAACATGGATTCAAAAGTGTGGGGGATTAGGATATTAATATATTAATTGATTCAAATTTGTATTTACCTTCTCTTTTCAATCTGAAAGTGGCACTCTTCTTGAGAATATAGGTAAGTGGCTTAACTAGTGAATCAAAGTTTGGTATAAACCTTCTCACAAATTTTATCTTTCCCAAAATTCTTTGGAGGAATTTTTTGTGGCTTGGTAGAGAAATTAACTGTTAAGCATGGAATATAATGAGAGGGGGGGTGAATCAGTATATTATATATCTTATAAAACTTTCCCTTTATCAAATTCTACTTAATCAAAAATTCAAGATATGCAATAAAACTCAAACAATAAACATCACACAAGATAGAGAGAGACACTAGATATAACATGGAAACCCAATGTGGGAAAAACCATGGAGAATGAATCTCAAATATGTTCATGAGAACAACCCCACAGGAGCACCATACCCCTTTGCCAAGTACAAACTTCAGCTACAATTCATGAGCACCAACCCACATGAGCTTCAAACCCCTTTGCCGAGCACCAACCCAGCACCTATTCATGAGCACCAACCCATAGGAGCACCAACCCCTTTGCCAAGTACCAACCTAGCAACAATTCATGAGCACTAACCCATAAGAGCACCAACCCTTTTGTGTATACCACACACCTATCTCTCAATGTTGTTATCTCAATAAATGATAGATCAATACAACATCTCCTTCCTCTCTCTCACTTTTGCTCTTCTAAGCTAGATATAAAAAATACAAATCATCTCTCACAATTTCTCTTCTAAGCTAGAAATTACAATATCAAATCAAACTCTCACACACATATTACAAATGGCTACTCAAGCCTTTATTTATAGCTTTCCAGATGACCTTTGGCCTTCCCCCGTTGTGACCTTTCAATCCTCATGGAAAATGGCACCAATCTTGGATGACCCTTCATATCCAAGCATTTGAAAAGTCATGTGGTGACCCTTCATGACCAAAAATGTCTTTCCCACTTTTGTCCTTATCTTTGGTGACTTTTCATATTCCTCAAAGTATCCCTTCATGAGAAATTTGCCCTTTACTCTTTTGTATTCACTTGGTGACTCTTGGTATTACCCAAGATGACTCTTCATGGGAAAATGCATCCCATCATTCTTTTTTATTTATCCCATGACTCTTTGACTTCTCCATGCGCCCTTATTTTTTCTCATATGCAACATAAAATATATTCATTAATATTAAATAAATATTAACTCATATTAGCCAAGATAAACAAAATTAAATGCAATGGGGCTTTTATCACCAATAATACTAAACCTTTGACATTAATGACAATATTTCCAATAATCTCCCCCTTTGTCATTGATGGCAACCTCAATCCTAAAACTACCACATCCTATCACCTAAAAACATACAGTAACTCCCCCTTATTATAGCAACATGTACCTGTTCCCTGTACCTATTTGTTTCACCTGTACCTATACCTATTATTCTCCCCCTTTGACATCAATGGAAAAGGGCCTACCTAGAGCTAACACTTAGCTCCCCCTCACTTGATGTTGAACATCAATGGTAGGAAGTAATATAAATTACTTCCAACTCTTCTCATCGATCTTTGAATGTATCATTTGATCGTGCCTTTGAGAAGATATCTGACAAAACATATACATTGTTCCCTATCCTTTGAACATCTACAATCAACTCATTTGAATCTTTTCTTCTAATCTCACAACCTTTAGCATGAAACCTTAATGTGTATCCTTGATCAAAAATTTGACTAACACTCAACAAATTATGCTTAAGAACTTTTACATACAAAACATTTTTAGTCTTACTTCTACCATAATCCAAACTCAAAGTACCATTTTTGGCTATCTTGGCAGTGGTTTTATCTCTAAATCTCACTGTACCACCATTTATCTTCTTTAGAGAAAGGAACTTACTTTTATCACCTATCATATACCTCGAACATCTGCTATCAATTAACCATGGCTGATCTTTACCTCCCACATGCAGAGCTGTCTGCACCATCATAGAATCTTCATGTTATTTCTTCTACCATGAATATGTCTGAACCTTCTCCCTAATGAATGGGGCTTTGAAACTCTAATCCTTCTTCTTGATGAATGGAGCTTTGAACCTTTGATCCCTCTTGACTGACTCAAACACACTTCTGTAATACCAAGCTATGTGTCTAAAGTTGTTGCACTTGTAGCATACTATGGTCTCTTCATTAAAGCTTGATAGAGGAGTAAAAGAGTTGTGGCTTCTGCTTGACTCTACTTGACTTTCCTTCTCCTTATTTTTGAAATTGTTATCTATTTTTCTACATTCTACTTTCTTGTGACCATATCCATTACAATACAAACAATAGCCATAAAAATAAGACCTATCTATATATCTCTGACCTAATTGCCTTTTGTAGCTTTGTTCCTTCCACCCTTCTCTATTTGGAATGTCCTTTGTATTCTTCACTTCTCCCCTTTCTGTTTTCTCTTGTGTCAGAGCTTCAACATAGCTCTTTTTATTTTCAAAACCAATCCCTATCTTATCTGAATATGCTTTTTGACTTTCCAATATCTTATTCAGCATGTTAGTGCTATCTTCAAATTTTGAATCACTGATTACTTTATCACTGACTGCTTTCTTAATATCTTCTTTTAAAGAGGCAATTTCAATAACATACCTTTCACAATATTTTCTTGCTATTTCCAACTGTGCTTTGAGATCTTCTTCATTCTTCTTGGCTTCTTCAAAGTGTGCTTGTAGATCTTAAATCATTTCCTTTGACTCTTGTTCATTTTTCTTAGTCTAGTGCTTTAACCTTTGATTCTTCTTTTGAATAGCTTCTAACTCTTCTAGGGCACAATTGAGTTCTCCTTCCATATCCACCTAGTGCTCCTGTGAGTTAGTGCTCTTCTTCTTCTTCTTGATCATCATCATGTACGGCCATGAATAGAATCTCTTCTTCTTCTGAATCGCTGACTCCACTATCTTCACCTAAGTTAGGATCTTTAGAATACAGGCTCTTCTTCTCAAATCCCTTCTTAGATTTGCCTTTGAAATTCTTCTTGTATGTAGGCTTTTCTTCTTCATCATCTTTAACTTTATTTGGGCATCTAGCTATAAAATGTCCAATCTTCCCATGATTAAAACATTTAAAAGGTAATTTTCCTTGATATTTACCTATTCCTCTTTTGGCTTGCAAATGAAAAGTGCTTCATTCTCATCTTCATCATCACTTGAACTATCACTTGATTCTTGAATCTTAGCTTTCTCCTTCTTTGATGTCTTGAAAGCTGCTTCTCTCTTTGAGGGTTTATCTTGTTCTATCTGCATCTCATATGTCATGAGAATACCATGAAGCTCATCCATCTTTAGCTTGGCTAAATTCTTCATCTCCTCGATTGCCAAAACCTTTACATCATATCTCATTGGTAGAGATCTCAAAACCTTTTGCATCACCGTTGACTCTTCTAATGTTTCTCCAAGACCTTGAATCTGATTTACTATCTGATCAACTCGTAAGAGATAACTTGTTATATCTTCTTCTTCTTCCATCTTCAAACTTTCAAACTACCTTCTAAAAGTCTACAACTTAGCTTGCTAAACCTTTCCATCACCTTTGCAAATATTCTCAAGTTTTACCCAAGTTTCATGAGCAGATTTACATTGCATAAATTTAACAAATTCGTATTCACATAAACCACATAAAATAGCATTTAAAGCTTTAATATTACATTCACTTGCCTTCTTTTCTACTAGATTAATTGTAGATGTTTGTGGCTCTTCATATTCCTCCACCACTAATTTCCATATGTCAAATCCAAGGGCCATCAAATAAACCTTCATTCTCATGCTCCAAAAAGTATAATTCATCCCATCAAACAAAGGTGCCTTATTTGTAGAAAATCCTTCCTGTGACCCAGCCATCATGCTTTCCTGATCTACCTTCAAGATGTAAAACTTTTCAAAAAGGAACCTGCTCTGATACCAATTATTAAGCATAGAATATACGGAGAGGGGGGGTGAATCAGTATATTATATATCTTATAAAACTTTCCCTTTATAAAATTTCACTTAATCAAACATTCAAGATATGCAATAAAACTAAAACAATAAACATCACACAAGATAGAGAGAGACACCAAATATAACGTGGAAACCCAATGTGGGAAAAACCATGGAGAATCAATCTCAAATATATTCATGAGAACAACCCCACAAGAGCACCATACCCCTTTGCCAAGTACAAACCTCAGCTACAATTCATGAGCATCAACCCACAGGAGCTTCAAACCCATTTTCCGAGCACCAATCCAACACCTATTCATGAGCACCAACCCATAGGAGCACCAACCCCTTTGCTGAGCACCAACCCAACAACAATTCATGAGCACCAACCCATAGGAGCACCAACCCATTTATCAAGCACCAACCCACAGGAGCACCAACCCCTTTGTGTATACCACACACCTATATTTGAATGTTTCTATCTCAACAAATGATAGATCAATACAACATCTCCTTCCTCTCTCTCACTTTTACTCTTCTAAGCTAGATATAACAAATACAAATCATCTCTCACAATTGCTCTTTTAAGCTAGATATTACAATATCAAATCAACCTCTCACAAACATATTACAAATGGAAACTCAAGCCTTTATTTATAGCTTTCCAGATGACCTTTGGCCTTCCCCCTTTGTGGCCTTTCAATCCTCATGGAAAATGGCACCAATCTTAGATGACCCTTCATATCCAAGCATTTGAAAAGTCATGTGGTGACCCTTCATGACCAAAAATGTCTTTCCCACTTTTTTCCTTATCTTTGGTGACTTTTCATATTACTCAAAGTGTCCCTTCATGATAAATTCACCCTTTACTCTTTTGTCTTCACTTGGTGACTCTTGATATTCCCCAAGATGACTCTTCATGGGAAAATTCATCCCATCCTTCTTTTGTCTTTATCCCGTGACTCTTTGACTTCTCCATGGGCCCTTATTTTGTCTCATATGCAACCAAAAATATATTCATTAATATTAAATAAATATTAACTCATATTAACTAAGATAAACAACATTAAATGCAATGGGGCCTTTATCACCAATAATACTAAACCTTTGACATCAATGACAATATTTCCAACATTAACCTAATAGCTTCTACTATTTTTTGGATCAATGGGAAATACATATTTATAAATAATGTTACCCAATAAATAACCTTAATGGATAATAAATACACACTTGTTTAGGTTTAAAGAGGCTAAAAACTCTCTACATTTGTTGATGACTTGCTTCAAATGATCCAAGTGATTAGTTGTATATTTAGAGAAAATTATGATATTAAAAAGGTAAACCAAGATCATATAATTTATTAGGTCCTTAAATGACATGTACATAGATCTTTATAAATTCACTCTAACATTGGTCAATCTAAAATACATCTTTCTATAAGCACAAGTGCCCTATTTGGTGGTAAGGGGTGTCTTGAACTTATCATATTCTTGCACCCATATATGATTATAGCCGAAGTAGCTGACAAGAAGTGAAAACCTTTCAACCCTTGCTAATATTTTTAGGATATGTTCCATGGGTGCAAGGGTATAGTGATCCTTTAGGTATTCTCTATTTAGGTCATTGAAATCTGCACCCAACCTAATCTCTCCAATTTTTTCTCACTAAGACTAAATTGGCTACCAAAGAGGAATGTTTAATTAAGAAGATGATGTTATCTTAAATGAGTTTGGTTAATTATTTCCTAATTAGTGGTTCTAATTTGGGGTTTATAGGCCTTTGATTTTGCCTAACTATATTGACATTAGGGTTTAACTTAATTATATGTTAGGGAAAGATTGGATCAAAACCTTTGAAATCTTGGTAACTCCATGTGAATATATCATCATAGTTTCTACAAAGGTGAATATATCCTTCCTTTTCAGATTAAGTGCATAAATTTCAAACTCTTAGGAGTTTTTAATTAGAAATAACCACTTTATTTACATTATATTTATTTACCATCATGTCCCTCTTCTCATCTTTGAATTGATCATTAGTGTTGAAAATGTTCTTTAGCATGACCAATCCTTTGGGTAACTTATTTCCTTTTAAATGAATGATTTTATCTACATACTATGTTTGAAACCCTAATTAGTTTTGGTAGAAAACTCTACCTCTTCTTGTATAAAATTAATGGTTTTATATTCTTTATCAAACACTTTCCAATTAACATCATTATTAGGCACTGTAGGTCTAACTATAATCCTAACAAGCTAACCTGAATCTCTCACAAAATTAATAGGGAGATCATATTGAAGTGATACTATGGAAATCCTATTTGAATCAATATTTTTCTTCCATCATTGATTATGTGTTTAAATCATCAGATATTCCAATGAGATCACAAATTCTATGTTTATAATACTTTAACATGATGTTCTTAGATGCATTTTAAATTATCACCTTATTTAAAATAAGATTGTTATCCCTAAACACTTGTGGTGTCATAATTCATTTATTTTACACCAACTAGAGGCCTTAGATCAATGCCTCCTATTGAAACACATTGTTGGTACAAATAAATCAAATCCTATATGCATGAATTTTATTCTCTTTTTGAGTAGTTATTAACATAATGCTTGTACCTAAACCATTTCTAATTTTGGAGCCATCAAAGAATATTTTCCATGTGCCTTCAAGGTCTTATTGATTTTTTATGAGGTTTGGTATGATAAATTTGTCCTCAAAAATGTCATAATTAAAGACCTCCATCAATCATATGGATCAAATCCATAATGTTAATTAGCCTAGTCATTAAGTGTTACATCTAGGTCTTTCTCTAAATAAGTGGTAGACTCATGTAGTACTGAACCATCTTCAAGGTCATGCATAATATAGTTCATTTCTATATGATTGGGTGAGTATGGATATATATGATCTCTACATATAGGCTCAACATTGATAGTTACCTTAGTTCCATATCTAATCACTAGTAGCATGTGTGATCAATTAGATGACAAGTACCTACCCATTTTTATAGTAAAGCTTATTGAAAGACAAATGGAAAAAAGGGGAATCAAGTCTATAATAGAGATGTCTTGTGTAATTGTGATAATGGGACATGAATACAATGTAAGGTTTAAAACTTTATTAACCCCTATAATATTGATAGTTGTTATTTAGATCTAAATAGCTTGTTTTATAATTGGAGTATACTCCATACCTAGCATATTAGTTACCTTCTTGGGCATGACTAATATACATTCACTTGCATCAATCATACAATTATGGATGAGGTGCTTACCTATTCTAAAGGAGATATATAATGGCGGTGGTTTACTAATTTTACTAATCTCTCCTTATTTTTGTTGACACAAACTTGTAGAAATGGGTGGAAAGGCTCTTTTCAATTCAGAAGGATGAAATATCTCCAATACTTCTTTCAACAAATTACTTTGAAAAGGAATGGCCTAGGCCTATCAAATAGTCACGTTTAATTTTTTTCTTCATTTTTTCCACTATGTTAAAGGGAATTTGAGTCCCTTTCATTGAAACGTTGGGATAGTAGCATCCTCCTTAGTTTGTTGACTAGCTTGAGGTTGATTGTCCCTTTTATTAAGATGATTTGTTTGAGCTTGGGGGAAAGTAAGGATCACTTTTTTTTTGGAAATCTCATGTGGAATTCATGAAGTAGAGGATTTTATTGATAAGTAATATTTATAGCCATCCATTTCAATTATTTTAAACCTTGTGTTATAAGTGTTGGAAACATAATGAATGAGATGGGGGAGTGAATCAATCTTCAAAACTTTTAAAACTTTACCTTATCATTCATGAACTATCAAAATAATATAGTAAACTAGAAGAACATTAAGAGCCATAAGCATGAGAGAAGAGAATTAAAAAAAAAACACTTATTTGATTGGGAAACACTCAAGGGGAATAAAATCCACTGATGGTGCAAATGGAATATTATCCTATAAATCAAACATCAGTATTTAGTGAAGCACCAACTTCACTTGGAACACCAACCCTAACTAGCCAAGCACCCACTTGACTAAGATTTTATAAAGAACCTACTTGTAAGGAGGAAAAAAAAATTGATCACATTTATAACCATTCATTTATAATATAAAAAATTATTATCACCTTCGTCTTCTCTTCACACACTTCTATCCTTCTTAAACCAATCTCTAGCCTTCTACACTTAATTAGGTCTCTTCAAGATAGATTAGGTCATTTGATATTGATAATAATATAAAATATAATTATTATATCTTCATGATATATTATTTTCAACATAATTATTTTCTATAATACCTCATTTATCTCTTCACAATGCTATATCTTCCACTTCCACTCTCATTCTTGCTAACTAGCCAATTAGATTTTGATCTTATACTAGGCTCTTGCTCATACACCTCTTGGTCATCCATAAACTCTTGAAAACTTACATTTTAAATTAAAAGGACTTATAAAATGTAAAAAACATTAATAAACCATTAAAATAGGTCATTCATATCATATAGGACTAAAACCCCTTTTTAGGCCTTAAGGAGATCTAATTCAATTAGGCCTTCATTAGCACATGTTACCCTTTGAAATATTTATAACACTATAAAAATTATCACATAGTATAAAAATATAATATATAATTCAATTATGCCTTATAAAACTTAATTTTATGTCCATAAAAACTTTTATTTCTAACCACCACTTCAACCTCTTCTCAAAACATTGTTCACACTAAGCCAATGCATACCTAGAAAGTCTATCTTGAACAACTGAAGCATAAACACAATTTTTACAAATAATAATAAATAAAAATAACACATAAATAATATAAATTAATTTACCAAAATCACCAAGTTAATTATAATTCATTACATAGTGAAAAAGGACTCAAACCTTTCTCTGCAAGTAGCCTACTCAGAATTGCCAACTACTCTTAAAACATAGTCATGGAAACAATGGCCTAAAACACCTATAGAACAAATTTCAGAGACATAAAATTATTTTATATTATCCAATTAGTTAATTAAACAATTATAATATGGATATATAATATTTTCATATAGTAATATTAGTCTTGTAGACTAATCTTAGTCTTGTACCTCATTGTCTCATCAGAACATGACAAGTCAACTTATGAGCAACATTTTCATCATATCCAATGACATAAAAAAAATATATCCAATATTAAAATATATTAAAATTATTTAAAAACTTATACATGCACTTGGATTCATCCCTAATACATAAGAACACACCCATAATCAACCTCTCACTTCAGCCTAGTTTTCTCACTATTTGCACTATTAGCCCTGTTATCGACTCATCAACTTATAAGAATAGTTTATCACACATGATAATAATAAAATAACATTTATATTATATTAAATTATCAATATTAAACCTCCATCCATTTATAAAATTTGACTTGGTCAACTCTGATTGCTATAGCAAATCTCAGAGAAATAAGGCCTTTCCTATAGGGTCCACTCAATCCCCTAAAAAACCAATCACACCTAGATGTTTGTGGGATAATTTAATAAAAAATAAAATAAATTTTATTTCCATAAAAAATAATTATGATCACTTTATATCAACTAATTCATATCAGGTCAACGTTAGGGTTTTAGAGAGGGTTAACACTATTTCTAGTGTTAACAATTTTTCATAAAGCTTAGCCCCTTATTACAAAAAAAAAATATTTTAAATTTGAGTTAGGACCATTAAAAATATACCATTACTATATTAGGTTCAAATTAATAGGTTACACATTAAAATTAGTACTTTAAAGTTCTTAGACTAAGAATCCTTCATTCTATGCACACAAGAGACCTCAAAACACTTTTTCTTGCCTTAACATTTAAATTTTGACCTAAAACTTGGTAGAAATAATTTTAAAAATATGAAATAAATTTTAAAACACTAAATTTCTCATTATAATCTTGAAATATAAAACTCATACCTCATTTTACCACCATATCTCTCTTTGCTCTCTAGGCCTTGACCTCCAAGTCACATTAGGTCTTGAAACTAACATTCAAGACTCTTTCCATGTACTCTCCACCAAAATAAAATTCTCAAGAAACATATAAAATGATCAAACACAACTTTTAATCTTCCATAGGATTTGATAACACCTCATGGTACCTCATTAGGTTAGGCAGGGTCTAGAACTAGTCTAGTTGCATGTTAGGTCTATAGGTCCTACCCCTATAGGCACACTCTAAGACTCTCATGAGTGATACAATGCCTCATATTCATGATTAAATAACCTCATACAACCTAGTATTTATTTTTTCATTTGTATCACTAGGACACCATGCTCATTCATGCACAAGACTAGGTAACCTCTACACAAGCCTTCTCAAGTCTCTTGCTAGGTTCAAACACTTTGCAAATTTGGAAATTGTTCTTTAAAAACTCTTTTATACTTATAAACCTTGATCACATGGCATATATGTTTATAAACCAATGTCATACCTCTCAAAGATTCAATCAAACAAAAACACACCTCATGAATGACCTTTGACATCGATGACAATTTCAATGCCAAACTTCAACAATAGAAACAATTCTCAAAAATATCCTATTCAAAATATATACTAAGAGGGGGGTGGATTAGTTTCTTAAAAATAATTATTCAATTCCATTCATCATTATGTTAAGCATTCAATCACATAAATATCAATGCATAAACAAACAACTACACAAGAGATATGTGGGAAATCCTCTTGGGTGATAAAACCCACTAAACCATGCACATTTAATACAATCCTATAATGTTAAGATCCCAAGTTTAGTTAAGCACCACATTCACAAGGACCTCCAACCCATACCTAGTTAATCACCCACTCAACTAGTCTTTTGTAAGCTCTATCTTGTAAATAATATCCAATGCCCTAGATAATTTAGCACCAAATAAGTCATATATGATCTATTATCACCTTAAATCACCTATTTATAACTAAAATGATGATTACCTCTTTTTTTTCACTATTTATTCTTCAATCTCACTTAGATAACCTTTTTGACTCACTCATTCAATATGCTTCTTCTAGGTTTATTAGGCTTATTGACCTTATCATTCAACTACAAAGGATATGTTAGATACATATGTACGATCCTCTTATCCATTTGATTATCCTCAAATACCTACTTCTACACCTCTAAGATCTCTTCTTCTTTTCTTTAGTCCTCTCTCTTACTTGCACAAATAGGCTAATTAAGCCTTGCCTTTATACCATTTACTTGGTCTCACCCATCTTGGTCAAGCATGAACCTTTACATACATGTATAACTATTATAATTGAATTTATAAAACATTTAAATCATGCAATAACCACTTATTTTCCATTACGTCATTAGCCCCAAACTTTAATTAGGCCTTAATAAGACCTAAAACAATTAGGCCTACCCATGCACATGTTACCACTTAGACCTATTAGAAAATATTAGGGCTCATAAAAGTATGGAAAAATTCAAAAAACATGAAAATATTTATCTTATAATATCACCTAATCCTCATAAATTTTGGAGGGTCCACTCAATCCTTGAACCCCTTTATTTCCATTGTTCACCATTAGGCCTTCACATATAGTAAAATTCTATCTTGAATATCTGGAACATACAACTAAATATTTGACATAATTATATCCTAAAAAACATTAATATAACCTTAATCACTTCAAAAAACTCTCCATTTCCATTAGACATAACCACACAGGCCAATAGGCCTCAATAACTCTCTTGTTATAGGCTTACTCAGAACTACCAATGCACACTAAAATGCAGTCACAAACATTTTGGCCAAAATCAAACTTTTGACCAAAAAACCATGGAAAAAATTCATATTTATGGACACCTCATTACCTTATGGTCATTATGAGAAACATTATAATATTTTAATCAACCTCTTTAGACTCTAAATCTTCTAAGTAGTTCACTCACAGTTACCAAGTACTACCAACATATAATCAATAAAATTTGAATATCCACACAATATTGAAAACTTTAAATGACTGTAATTTCATTAAAATGAGCCTTAGGTATCTTAATTAAATATTAATATTAATTTGATTCTTTAACTTAGGTTAGAGGACCTCTAACTCATCCTTATAAGATGACTACTCAAACTACCCGAGTGCTCTAGAAACACAGTCATGAAGAACTTTGTCATTAGTAATTAAAAGGACACTTTAATGAATTATAATTCTCATGAATAGTTATTATGAGTCTTATATATCATTAAAAAATGGATATATATCAAACTCTAAAGACAATTATCAATCTCACAGACTAATCTCTTAAGTTACTCTCTTACTATCTTAACACAACTAGACAAGCCATTTTGGCTTCCACATCACAAATATTTGACCTATATATATATATATATATATAATAAATAATGGATCTATAATTTACATACCAAAAAACATAAACAATTACATTGGATACATTGGCTCTTGTCATAAGGTCTCACATATTTCATTTCACCTAGCACACCTGAAATAATCAAACTACCTTAAGACCCAGTCATGGTTAACATCATTTATAACACCTATATGGAAACTTAATTGTAATTACAATATACTTTTATGATACTCAAACATCCTTAGATCAACTTAAAACTCAGATCTATAGAGAACAAATAGAAAATCTAGAACATATAAATCATTCTTTGAAACATACTCTTTCACTATCCATCTCCAGATAGATCATCTTGAGAGAAATTTATTTATTGTGTATGATAATTTAAAAAAATTATAAAACAAGGTAAAATATTTATAAAATACTCAAAATAATTAAAACCATTCCTAATCATATGCAACTAATCCCTAAATGCTTTTTTTACTTTGATTGATTTTTATCACTATTTTCACTCTTTGTTGGTTTAGCAATAGTTCAAATTGGGTGACTAAATTGATTAAAACAAAATATATAACTAACCTATAAAACACCATGGACATCATTAACAAGTATTGATCTTCAACCTCTATCTACTTTCATGCATTAACTTGGTCAACCCTGCCTGTAACATCAAATTCTTTAGAAATAAGGGTTTTTTTGTAGGTTTTTCTCACTACCTTGACACACCACTACCAGATATATATTATTGGATGAGTCATATAAATTATAAAAACATAAAAAAAACCTTTAAAATCCATTATGGGCATTTTCTAACAAGTTTTCTCCAATTGGGTCATTAAGAGGGTTTTAGACTAGTTAACCTCCTTAATGATTGTTCATAAAACTCTATCCCTAAAATGACAAAACAATGATTTAAATAATTCAAAATAACCTTTTACATCTGTTAAATAATTATCATGACACCATTTGAAGTTTACACGTGCCAATGAGCATCTAAAGTTTCTTCTTAAGTTCTCATCTTTTCATTTTGCATGCACAAAAAACTTGAAAACATGATTTATTGTCTTATAATTCAATACATGACCTAAAAATTCATAATAATTCTTTAAAAAACCTATCATACCTTTATCCATGATCACATGTGATTAAACACCTAGAAAAATCACCTTGACCCCTCATTAGGCCACACTAGGTCTTTGTGCATGCTAGGCATTAAAATACCATTTACATGTTGACTCTTGAACATATTTAGAAACATCTTATATTATTATAAATAATTCATACATATGTCATATAACTTCATAAAATACTAACACAAGCACTCTTACCTTATAATATGATCATCATCCTCCATTTGACCTCACTAGGTGTCTTGACACACTAGGCCTTCAAATGCAAGTCACTTTAGGTTTGGAGTATGATCCTCTCACCATTGTAGATGATCTAAAAACCTCATATACATTTATATACAACCTATCATGTTATCACACACTCAAAACCTTGTTCACATAGGTCTCACACATCTCTTCTTAACATGTTACTAGACCTGTTCCATCACACTAGGTCTCTCATGTAAGGATTTAGCCTCAATTCTAGATCTTCTTGTCACTGTAGATGTACTTTCCACCTCACACACATGTGAATTTTTTTTATCATATGATCTATAAATTCACTCAATACTTTTAAGATCATACACATCTGTATCACCATCATCATGACTTTATAAACCATGTCCATTCTCAAGAGACTAGGCCATCAACTAGACCTCCTAGGCACTTTACAACTCTCACCTTATTGATCCTTATTGACATAATTGAAAACATTCAGAATCTCTCCCTTTGTCATTGATGATAAACCATACTAAAAAATTATCATCCTTATCTCCCCATTCTGGTCTTTCTCCCCCTTTGACATAAATGACAAAGTGACGCCTATAATAATTTGGATCACACTCCTTACAACCAAAAAAAGAATACATTGAAGTATGATTTAATGAGACATAAAAAAACATGCCCCTATCTCCATGCATACCTTCTTAGAACAACTCACCTATTTTTAGAGCTAATGATCATGATTATCTCTCCCTAAGTACTTATATTCTTCAATGATTACTAGGGGTAAGAATTACACCCAATTCCTATCTTAAGTGTTCAAAAGTTACCTTTAAAAGTGTTGTGGTCAAGATGTCTACAATATGATCCTATGTAAAAACATATTAAAGTTTAATACTTTTTTCATTTACCTACTCTCTTAGAAAATGATACCTAATGGGAATGTGTTTGGTCCTTGAGTACATGATAGGGTTCTTTGAGACAATTATAGTACTTGTATTGTCACAATAGATAGGGCTAGGACCATAATAATCCACCTTTTAGTCTTTTAGGGTATGTCTCATCCATAGGAACTAAGTGTAACAAGAAGCTACTGTAATGTACATAACCTCACAAGTGGATAATGTTATTGATGGTTGTTTTTTACTTATGTATAAACTTGGCACCCACCTAGGAAGAAGTCCCCTCAACTTGTACTATTCTTATCATTTATACTTCCTACCCAATCAACATCTATGTAAGTTATCAAGTTTAACTCATTGATTCGTAGATACAATAATACATACTCCATAGTCCCTTCCAAATAACTAAATATGCTTTTGACTGAATGTAGATGATTCTCCTTTGGATCTACTTGAAACCTTCCCATAATACCTACTGCTTGCATGATGTTAGGTCTAGAGGTAGTGGTATACAAAAAAGTCCAATCATTTACATATATTATGTATAATTAACCTTTGAAGACTCATCTTGCTTACTCAATTTACATCCTATGATCATGGGTTTACTAACTACCTTTCAACCCTTCATCTCAAACTTCTTCAACATCTCTCTTATTTAGTTGGCTTATGAGATGAATATACTTTTTTAATATTGAGCGATTTATAACCCAAGAAAGAATGATAGTTTTCCTAGCATGGACATCTCAAACTCTTTCTTCATCACTATATAAAGGCTTTTGTCATGTTCTCATTATTTCCACAAAAGATGATGTCATCCACATAGATAAATACTATCAACTGATGGTCATATTCTATCTTGATGTATAGATTACTATTTACAACTCCTCTTTTGAATCCTTGATCCAATAGATACTTGTCTAACCTAGCATACCAAGCTCTAAGAAATTGATTTAGACTATAGAGAGCCTTTTCAAATCTTAAAACATAGTATTTATCATATGATATTGATAATACTTCTATTTTTTAGTGTATACTTCTAAATTACCATTCAAAAATAAAAATTTGACATCCATTTGGTATACGTTGAATCCTTTGAATCCTACATAAGCTAGAAATAATATGATGGCCTCAAACCTTATTACTAGTGAAAATGTATCTTTAAAGTCTAAAATTTCAACTTGTGCATATCCCTTGCATACCAATCTAGTCTTGATCTTAGTGACTTCTCCATCTTCATTCAACTTGTTTCTAAACACCCATTTTGTGCTAATGACATTCTTGCCTTTAGGCATAGGAACTAGTTCCAAAGTCTCATTCTTCTTTATTTGATATAATTCATCATTCATATCACCTATCTAAAAATTTTCTTTGATTTCTTCTATAAGACTCATAGGTTCAATATTGGATAATAGAGAAACATTATATTGATTTAGATTGGTTACCAGTCTTCTCCTTGTTTGCATACCTACATTCTTGTTACCAATAATATGAGATTCAAGTTGATATCTTTAAATATATCTTGAGGGTTATTTTGAGTCATATCTCTCTTAAAATTCTTCTTCCTCTTAAAAATCTATAGTATCCTCTTCATTATTGAATTCCAAATTCTCTAAAGTGTTCTTTGACTATGAGAGAGATTTCCTTGTCTTCTTCCTCTTAAAAATCTATAGTATCCTCTTCATTATTGAAGTCCAAATTCTCTAAAGTGTTCTTTGACTATGAGAGAGATTTCCTTGTCTCATCAATCTTCACATTGGTACTTTCCACTATATTATGTAGTCTCTTGTTATAAAATACATAATATGAACTCATTGATGAGTATCCTAAGAATATTCCTTCATCAAATTTGGAATCAAACTTACCCAATTATTTATCATCTCTTTTGATGAAACATTTGATTTCAAACACTCTAAAGTGTTCTATATTTGTAGGTCTACCCTTCCATAGTTCATAATGAGTCTTGTTATCATTAGTATTTATTTGTCCTATATTAAAAATGTATATAATAGGGATTACTACCTATCTCTAACATCCATCAGATAATATAGACTCATTCAACATAGTTCTATCCATCTCTTGAACTATCTTATTATTCTTTTCCATTACCCTATTTATTTGAGGTGTTGTAGTTGCTAAAAATTATATCCTTATTCCTTAAAACTCACATAATTCATCAAAATCATTGGACCAAAACTATCCTCCTCTATCATATCTTAGGCACTTGATCTTCTCATTCTCAACAAGATCTTTGAATGCCTTGGGCTTGTCAAGAGCTTTTAGTTTCTCTTTCAAGAATGCAACCCAAGTCATGCTTGTGTAATCATCAATGAGTAACATGAAGTAGATATCTCCTTAAATGATTTTAATTTTTTTAGGCCCAAAGACATCAGTGTGAATTAACTCAAAGGTTCTTCTAATAAAGTTGTCCTTAGACTTGAACCTTCTTCTAGTCTGCTTACCATATTGACATGCCTTGTAAACTATGTTTATAGGTTTAATGATCTCAGGCATGTTCTTCATAGACTTATTAGTAATAATCATGACCAGGTTATCAATTTTTTAGTGACTTAGCCTTTTGTGTCATAGCCAAATTTCATTTATATTACTTGTAGAGTTATAAATTACTCTACATTTCATCCTATTTTTTTAGCTGCATGCTACCAAATTTTGTCCTCGCATTCATTGATCTGAGATGGAAAAGTCATGATACAAAGCACGGACTCTATTTTCCTCTTGTTTCATTTTTGCCTAAGTGTTGAAATCAAGCAAAAGTCACCAAGTGTCATCGACTGAGGCATCCTTTCATACTTTCTATGAGTTATTCAGAATGTGCCACATGTCTCATACTGGCTCATTGGAATGCACCAAGTGTCAGCATCCACAGTTACATATTGGCACCCACATTTTATCTCTTTGTAGTGGAAGGTTTCAAAAATCTAAGTATCAAGATCAAGTAGAAAGCACCAAGTGGCAATAGCGAAAAGTCTCAGTGTTGCTTTTTTAAAAGCAACAGAAGCTACCATGCATCCCAGCTGAAGAGATCAGAAGTCACCACATGTCGGCATCCAAAATATGTTCGGTTCAAAGCTTTGGTTCAATATTTTTGGTTTAATGCCTAGGTTCATATGTAAATGGCATGTAGTGTTAAACCATTAAACCATTTTTGGTTCAATTGATCGGTTCAATGGCTTAGTACAATCAGGCAGTTCAAAGGAGCATCCCAAAAAACCAAAGGGTCAAGTGCCCTTTCAAAAGGCAATAAGGTGCAACCAAACCATTCAAGTAGAGGCTACCAAGTGTCATCTATCGAGCCCATTCTACTCCATTCCCAAAACCAGTGGAAGACACCACGTATCTTCCCAAAAGTAACAGAAGATGCCACATATCTTCCTAGAAGTAGTGGAAGCTACCACATGTTATGATCTAAAAGATCTTTGTGTTTCATTGTTGAATAAAGACTATGGTGGGTCCTGGGTTTTATTTCTAAAAGTCTGTGGAAGCTGCCAAGTGTCACCATCTATAGGAGCCTAACATGTGTCCCGAATGTTTCCACAGTATAGCTAAAGAGTAGTAGAGATTGCCACATGTCCTAAGTTGAAGCAAGTAGAGATTTCCACCTATCCCTATGCCCCTTTTCAAAGTCACTCGAGTAAGAGATGTGGTGAGTCTTATTTCTGTTAAGCTATTGAAGTTTCAAGAAAGTAGATAGCGACAAGTGTCAAAGGCAGAACATGGCTGAGCAAAGACATAAAAGAGTATAATTTATGTGGAAAGCACCACGTGTCTTCAATGGCTACTATGGAACATGACAAGTGTCATCCTCTAGTGATTGCTAAAGTAATAGAAGAAATTGGCTAAGTGTCACCTAGCATTCAAGAGAAGGGAACATCTTGCATCTATTTCAGCCAATGAGCTGCCAAAAGCTGAAGCATTTCAGAATCTATAAGATATCTTTTGTTAGACACTTTTAGAGGAGAAGATTTGATTTGGGTCGTTAGATTGGGAACAAGCAGACAATTTGGAGTGAATCTAAGGCTATAAATAAGGGTGCAGAGATCACTAGAGGGAATCATCATCCATTATCAGAGAGAATTTTTGAGAGAGAATTATTGTAACAAGTGTAGATTTCCTAGAGCTATAGCTAAGTAATATCATTTGCTTTTGTCTCATTTTCTTGAGTTGAAAGGTTTATATAACTATACATGTTTATGCACCTTTTGTATGACTGAAAGATTCAAATAAGAAGATTGAACCCTATGCCTTTGTTGATATTATTTGTGTCATTTTCAAAAGTAGTCTAGACTGTAGATTTTCTAAAGCTATGATTAGGAATGTCATTTGATTTTGTCTCATTTTCTTGAGTTGGAAGGTTTACATAACTGTACGTGTTTCTGTGCCTCTTATGTGACTAGAAAATTCAAATAAGAAGATTCAACCCTATGCCTTTGTTGACATTTTCTATATCATTGCAAAAGTAGTCTATGCTATGAGCCTCTGTTTCTATTGTTTCCATCTTTTACATTGATCATGCACTTGTTTTCTCTTAAATGTAAATGAATCCTACATATAGTCTCATTATGCTCAGGATTAAGGTCAAATTACATTTAGGTGCATCGCCATAGATTAGATTTTCTTTCTTGTATTATGTTTATGATTTAAATTCCTATCCCTTTTCCCAATATCTACTCAATTTAAAGAAGATCCAGCTTCTCTAAAATTTAGGGGTTGTTTCACAATGCAAGTACCATATCTTGAAACTTCCCATTGTTGTTGATTAGAATCAAGTGCAATTTAAAATCGTCAACAGTTTTTGGCATGCCCAGTGGGACCAATCTTAAAGTCTCTTTCAAGATCGTATAAACCAGAGAGCTATGAGAATTCATAGCTATGGACCTATAACTAGATCACAATCTACTATAAATCTAGGTATTATTTTGCCACCTTTGGTAACAAGTCTAAGAAGAAGAGCCAACCAGTTTGTACCAATACCAATAGCCAATATGGGAGCCCCTATAGCCCCAAGAAATTATGCAAGCTGGAATACTGGTAGTCCCTTAATTCTCCCAATACCACCAGAAACTTGGGACCCTATCCTAGTGAATGCCCTAAAATCTCTACCTAAATTCAGTGGGCAAGACTCTAAAACACTTGAAGAGCATCTGCATGATGTATCAGATGTCTGTGTTATACATGTTGTCACATAGCAAAATGTGGCCATAAGATTATTAGTAGCTTCTTTTAAAGGGAAGGCTTTAGAATGGTATCAGTCTTTGACCCCAAATACTATTTCTACATGGGATCAGCTCAGAGATCTTTTCTTTGAATGATTTGTAGCGAAGGGTGATAAGTCTTCTTTACTACAACAGTTAATTACCATTCAAAGGGGACCACAAGAAGCCATGACTGACTTTAATTCTAGATTTAAAAAGACTTAGGATAAAATCCATGTTACAGCTAGACCATTACCAGGTATGGCCATAGTGTTTTATCTTAAGGCTTTGAATTTAGATATATCTATTATGATTCAGTCACTTGGAGGACACACTTTGCCAGAGGCTTATGAATATGCGGTCAGAGTTAAGAATAATTTGATAGATGCTAGAAAGTTACCTCCAAGGCCTCCCATGCCCATGTTCCTAGAAATTTCCCATCCATTACCTCAAGAAGTCCTTAAATTTGTAAGCCCACGTATGTCCATGTACACTTACCCTCAACCACATCCTAAATAAATTGTCCCCACTCAATCATCTGAACTGGATGATATCAAGAATATCCTAAGGACATTTTCTAATGAGTTGATCAATATAAAAAGATAGCAGAATACTTTCTCTAAGCCTCCATATCAAGGCTATCAAGGAAATAGATTTTCATCTTAGTCAAACCAATATCAGGGTCCTCCAAGACAAACCAACCATCAGCCAGCAAACTAATTGGTTGTAGTCCCCACACCCTCACAGACTATTCCTCTAAATTCAAATAAGGAGATTATTCTAGGGAAAAATAACTATGTGGATAACACTAATTCTTGGTGTTTTCCTTGCAATAATGATCATACACCTAGAGATTGTCCTATGGGTAATCTACAACAAAAGGTGGTAGATCAAAGAAGAATGGATGGTCAGTTTGCAAGTTTTAATGACAATCAAGCTTACCAGTCTCCTAGTATGCAGAATTTAGTCCTAGTGGCTCAGATGCAAGGGATGTCCTTGCAACAAGAGGAAGAAATAGCCCCAAAACATGCTTTGTTCTCATGGGTTAAAGATAAATAATTAGTTTTCTTGAATGAAGCATCTACCTCCAAAAAACTGGTGGTGCAATCTGATTATTACACTAGATCAAAGAGAAGGATGGTGGAACAGCCTGAGATTATAAATAGTCAAGTCATGGAAAATCCTCCATTTGAAGGACAAAGAAACATAGCTATCAGACAAGAGGTGCCTCAATCGGTTCAAAATCAAGGGATTCCTGCCCACATTCAGAAAAAAATAAGATATCCTTATGTTTAAAAAGCTTAAACTCTGGGACCAATAAATGTGGTGGATTAATTAAAGAAGACTCCAACACAAGTATCAATATGGGATATATTGGCTATTCTTGAACAAAAGACACTACTACAAGAAGCTCTACAAGGCCAAGTAGTGCCCAAAGGTACTGTTACCAAAGGACCTGCTAGAAAAGAAAAGCTTAAAGATACAGTCCATCTGTAGATAATAGCCCTAGTGAATATACAGTAGAGGTAAGCAAATCCAAACCGGATCCCTTTTATTTAACTTTAATAGTTGGCAAGAAACTACTGCATAATTCAATGATTGATTCAGGGGCTAGTACCATAGTAATGCCCAGGCAGATAGTTGATACTTTAGAGATTAAGTATGAACCACTCACTAAAGGGGTCATACAGCTAGATGGCAAAGTAGTACAAACCATAGGGAGAATCAAACAACTCCAATTACAATTATATGCTTGTCCTAATATAATTATAAATCAAGATGTAGTAGTGATAGATATACCTCCTATTTTTGGCTTATGTTTGTCAAGAGACTTTACAGCCAAAATAGAGGGATATATGTCCCTTGATTGGTCTCATCTCATTTTAAGAACCAAATATGGTTAAAAGATGAAGATATTGTCTGAACCATTATATAAAGATCGCATCACTAATGAGCCCACTGTAAAGTTAGAGGTAGCCCATGTCATGATGAATAAAGAAGAAAGGGTTTTTGTTGAAGAGCTAGGTGAATGGAATGAATATAATCATGAAGAAGAAAATGATCATTTATTAGCTATGATGCAAAGTGACCCATATGGAAATTATGATTCAATTGGTTTGGGCACTTACGTTATACTTGATGAAGATCATATAATTCCAAATGTTTTAGAGGAATAAAAGTCAAAAGATTCCTATTCTATCAATCCTCAAGCCTCTTATGAATTCCAGATTCCTAGTGAGAAATCACTAGCATATATCTTGACTTTTGATGAAGAAGAAATAATTTCTGATTTTCTTCTCACTTTGCAAAATAATGTAGAAGACCAGGGACAATTCTTGGACCATGATGTAAATGATTTGTTTGAAATTACTAGGTCAGGTTATACCATTTTTCAAGATAGTTTTGAACTGGTTACAGATGAATAGAACAACATTGAGCCTCAATTACATGTGCAAAATTATTGCACTCTTTCAAAATTATCCTTTCAAGAGGTTAAAGTCATGAAAGAGAAGGATAATGCAATAGAGCTAGAGTTTGAAGCAAAAGAAGTTAAGTCAATAAATGATATAGGTCCAAAGGCTTCTATTGATGAGCAAACAGTCATTGATTTCTTGGTAAGACATACCAATATCAAGAACTGATATTTGACAAGCTTCCAAGAACAAGAAGAGCTTATGAATGTCAAAAGCATGTTTGACTCAGACTCACTCAAATGTAGGCAAATCCATGTGGCATACACAGAGGGAAATTCACCAAAGATATACCCAATTCAATCACTTGTATGGCAACATAAGCTGGCTTGTCATGAAAGAGAATTTAGAAATTCTACTTTTGATCTATGAGGGAGATAAATATGCTTCATTAATTTAGTTAGGTGGTTTCCCCTTTTCGTATTACTTGTTTTCCTACTTTGTTTTCCCATTTTTTTTGTTTTCCCACTTTTATTTTAATTAAGTGTTCTTTGAACATGTAGTCGACAGCTCTTAATTTTCAAAATTTTCAAAAAATTATCCAATACATTGAATGTCTTCCAAATCTTTAGAAATCCCCAAGGTACCTTGTGCTACCACTTGCATAACGTGTCTATCTCATTGTTCCATAAAGATTGAGTAGGATCCGCTAATGGTTATTCAATTTTAATGCCATTTTGAGACTTGATAGGTCAATAAATACCTCTTAGCAAGGTTTAAAGTTTACAAGTTCTCAAACATCCTTACACCTGTGCAAAAAATATCCTGCTACTTGCATTTTCTGTGCTTGGTAAACTTGTTTCAGTGAAAGTGTCTTTGTTTTGTAAGAATTTATATAAGTTACCATAGAGAAGATATAGATATGGAGGGGGCACAATCTTCACAAAGAGCTAGGATGTATGAATCCCTTAATAAGTTTTTGGCAAGTAAGTCATATGCTTCAGCTCTTACACAGCCATTGAATGCCTATCCAAGGACCAGGTTTCTTAAAGCTAGTCTAGTAAGTGATTTAGTGAAAATAAAAGATTATGCAGATGGCATCATGGATCCAATTCTTTAGAGAGCTAGTAGAAAAAATATTAGAGAAGGGGCACATCAAAGATGTCTATAGAGGGTAGAGTAGGGTAATATGAAACATTCAGCATGAGGATATGGACCTCACAACTAGCTCAATTTATTGTCCCAACTGTGCATTCATGCCCCAACCTGGTTGAATTATGTGCAGACTTGCTCCATGCACCTTTAACCACCATTCAACGAGGCCCATTCATAGTGCAAATCTCACCACAAGCTATCAGGGATATGTTAGCCCTGCATCATGATAGTATAGCAACATTTCACACTATTGCTAAGATGTAAAGAACATGGGCAAACATCAACACTCAGACAAGGTTCTTAAGATTTGAGTTATAAATGGGTGATGATGATACTACGATACCCACACTCCCTACACCAAGAGCTCAATTCACACAGGCTAGCCAAGACACATTGTCTATGATGGCTCTCATCTTTGGCATGAAAGATGACATGGCAGTGTATGTAGAACAAATGGCTGTCCTTTTCAGGCTAAAGATCATTGACAAAACCCAAGTGTATCAGCTTGACTTTTCTAAACAAATTAGCTCATTTCAAATCAAAAGGAGTGTTTAGGTATTCCTCCTATTTATTCCACCTCATGCTTTTTCAAAACTCTAAACTCTTTTCCCAACATATGTATCTTAATATGTATGACCCATATTTGGATCTCCAAAGGACCATTCCTGTGTCTGCATGAACACACATTTTGTCAAAGACTAGTGACCCGTATGAGTTTTGGGAATTATTTGTCACTCTTACTTTTTTCCACCTTAGTCTCAAACTAGTTATGAATAGATTATTCCCTAGTGTTTCAAATCTTTTGGCTAGTTTCCCAATTCCTTGTGATTTCTATTTTGGATCCCACCATATCATTATAAGAGTCCATGGCTTTTGTGGGGAACCAATATTGCTACCCAAGATCTTGACTCTTAGGTTAGTGTTCTTAGAGGTCACTAGGCAGGTATCCATAATTGACAATGAATTGGCTTGGGAAAGAGGAAAAGAAAAATGTATAATCTACCATGGATGACAAATGGCATGGTTTTGGAAACTAGAGATGCTGAAGTTGTATTGCTAAAAAAGCTAGCCTTTCTAGGTTTCCTTTTAATAGAGGACAAATGGGTTTATGACCCAAATGATTTCATAGCCTCATGGATAAGAACTAATAGAGTCACAATCAGAATTGCACATGAGGGCCACCCTTTTTGGGAAACTAAGAAAAATCCTAGGGAAGGCAATCCTAGATTTTATGTTGAGTTAATAGACTTGCAACTTCCACAAAATAGGCCATGGGAGACATTCTATGTTAAATAGAGAGATTATGATCCTAAAGTTAGAATGACTTTTGGATTAAGGAGAGCCTTAAAGAATAAAGATTGGGATATCGAGAAGATAGAGGCTTATTAGAAGTATAGGCAGGAAATCTGTCAAACAACCCATTCTTTTGAGAATGTAGACACAGATGAAAGATGGGAAGAATTATGGGATGAGTGCCATCTCTCCCCTATATCTAGCCCAGAGATAGGTAATTTTCCTAAACTGAGTGAAGAATAGGAAGCTAGAGCTGGGTGAAGCAAGGAGTCACAAGCCTTAGAGCAAACTACAGCTGCAACAACTGTATCAGTTTGGCCTCCATCCCTCAGCACCATAGATATGCAAAAAAGTATGGTGCCTTCACCATCACAAGCTTCCCCATCAGTCTTGATTATAGATGTTCCCAGTTCCCCACAAGCCTCATTGAAAGGAATAGAAATATAGCCAGAAGAAGAGACACCCAAGAAATGAAAGAGGGTGCAGTTTCAATTTACTTTAGAAGAGGAGACGAACACATTACAATGCCAATTATAGGGTACTGTAATTGCTCCTCAAGTAAGTACTATTCCTCCCTCTCCTTCTTAGTCTATTTCTTCCCCTATCACTTCTACCATACCCATTTCCCACTTCATCCCATTAGTGCCACCTCAGGCCTTAACATTACCTCATTTCTCCCCTTCTATTCCCAAGAAACCTTTCCCTCAGATTGCCCATAGCCAACAATTGGCTATTCAATATGGTATTCCAAAAGGACATCCTTTTGTGGGCGGGCACATTGCCTCTCCTTCCACCTTCTAGACCCAAGCAGATGCTACTAGGAAGGTAAGGGAAGCTCAAAGAGAGAAGAAGAAGAATAAGGAGAATAAAGCTTTGGTTACACCCCATTTGCAGTTACAATTTAATCCCATCTAGTAGTAATTGATGGTGACTCATTTGTCACCAAATGTAATAAAGCCAATGGAGCAGATGTAGCTAGAGGACTACATGATGAATATAGTGGCCATCGACATGTCTCTCTTTAGGCCATAGGACAAAGTTGAGCTACTGACTGAATCCACTTCTATAGTTACTAAAGACTACTTAAAGATATCAAGAAGGCTACAGAAGATGGAAGCTGAGCTAGCCAAGGAAAAGGCAAACTATAACAGTTTGACCTCAAAAATCAATAGCAAAAATAATGAGGTAGAAAATCTAAATAAATAGTTGAAAAATACTATCTCTTTAGGCTCATCGGGTAGTTCAGGCCCAAAATGATTCTTTAAAGGCAAGGCTCACACAGGTAAAGGATGCAGTGAAAACCCTTAGGCATGAAAAAGTAGCATTGCAAGAAAAGTGTGAAGAACACCTGTTGTAAGTTACCCAATTGAAACAAAAGCTGCTGGCTAAATAGAATAACACTGTGGTCATAATAGCCCAATTTCACTCAAAGTAACAGAGAGTAGCACAATTGACACTAGAGCTAGCCAATAGGCCAAAGAGTATTGGAGTGTTAAAGTCTAGTAAAAGAGCTATATGAATCCATATGGAAGAGAATCTCTTCAGAGATTATTCATCTCAGACCATCTCTCACCTTCTTGCTAAATGCACAAAAAATGTGCAAAAAGGTGGAGAGTTCAATTGTAAATACTCTGGCTACAATCTCTAAAAGAGTAATGGACTCAGAAACGTTACTACAAAAGTTGTATGATGTAACGAATGTAACACTGTCAACAGTAGGAATCAATGATAGAATGGTCACTGCCAAGTGAGTAAATGAAGTTCTCAGTTGTAATTCTGCAACCAATAATTGCAAGGAGCTTTTGGATGTCATGAAGGAAGGAATTAATGAAATGAAATAGCATGTTGAAGATCTAGTGCAACTAGGTTTTCCTTCTTCATTTCCTAAGGAAAACACTGTGCCAATGGTAGAAGAAATTGAACCTTTGTTGTTGGCTAAATAGAAAGATCAAATAGTTTTCCAAAATCTAAGGGATGATTCATTAGTCCCTAAAGTAGAAGCTATCTTGGTTCTTGTTTCCCAGCTCTAATTCAAATTGAAGGCTATGTTCAAATTTTGCAACATTTTTCACATAAGGATATTATTAACCTTGATTTAACCTTTAATGAATTGTAGAGTAAGCAAGGGTTATTTGATTAAGAGTGGTCTACCTACTAGATAGCATTGTTGAAGCTGTGATTTCAAAATTTTGGTTTAGCAGGAGTTGTGGGTTCTTTTTGAGTAGGCCCAAAAGTCCTTAGGGTCGCTAATAACTATAGAGTTATAAATTACTCTACATTTCATCCTATTTTTTTAGCTACGTGCTACCAAATTTTGTCCTTGCATTCATTGGTCTGAGATGGCAAAGTCATGGTACAGAGCACGGGCTCTATTTTCCTCTTATTTCATTTTTACCTAAGTGTTAAAATCAAGCTAAAGTTGCCAAGTGTCATCGATCGAGGCATCCTTTCATACTTTCTATGAGTTAGTTAGAATGTGCCATGTGTCTCATAGTGGCTTAGTAGAATGCACCAAGTGTCAGCATCTACGGTTACATATCAACACCTACATTTTATCTCTTTACAGTGGAAGGTTTCAAAAAGCTAAGTATCAAGATCAGGCAGAAAGTGCCAAGTGGCAATAGTGGAAAGTCTCAGTGTTGCTTTTCTAAAAGTGATGGAAGCTACCACACATCCCAACTGAAGAGAGTGAAAGTCACCATGTGTTAGCATCCAAAATATGTTTGATTCAAAGCTTTGGTTTAATGCCTCGGTTCATGTGTAAATGGCATGCAGTGTTAAACCATTGAACCATTTTTGGTTCAATCAGTCGGTTCAATGACTTAGTACAATAAAGTAGTTCAAAGGAGCATCCTAGAAAACTAAAGGGTCAAGTGCCCTTTCAGAATGCAGTTAGGCACAACCAAACCATTCAAGCAGAGGCTACCAAGTGTCATCTATCGAGCCCTTTCTACTCCATTCCTAGAAGTAGCTGAAGACACCACGCATCTTCCCAGAAGTAGCAAAAGATGCCATGTATCTTCCCAGAAGTAGCAAAAGCCACCACATGTCACCATCTGAAAGATCTTCTTTGTGTTTCATTATTGAATAAATACTATGGTGGGTCTCAAGTTTTATTTCTAAAAGTCTACAGAAGCTTCCAAGTGTCACCATCCATAGGAGCCTAACATGTGTCCCAAACATTTCCATAGTATAGCTAAAGAGTAGTAGAGATTGCCACATGTCCTAAGTTGAAGTAAGCAAATATTACCCCCTATCCCTATGCCCCTTTTCAAAGTCAATCAGGTAAGAGATGCAGTGAGTCTTATTTTTGTTAAGATATTGAAGTTTTGAGAAAGCGGATAGCGACAAGTGTCAAAGGTGGAACATGGCTAAGCAAAGACACAAAAGAGTATAATTTACATGGAAAGCACCATGTGTCTTTAATGGCTACTGTGGAACATGACAAGTGCCATCCTCTGGTGATTGCTAAAGTAATATAAGAAATTGGCTAAGTGTCACCTACCATTCAAGATAAGGAAGCGTCCTGCATCTATTTCAGCCAATGAACTGCCAGAAGATGAAGCATCTCAGAATCTATAAGATATCTTTTATCAGACACTTTTAGAGTAGAAGATTTGATTTGGGCCATTAGATTGGGAACAAGTAGACAATCTGGAGTGAATTTGAGGCTATAAATAAAGGTGTAGAGATCACCAGAGGGAATCATCATCCATTATCAGAGAGAATTTTTGAGAGAGAATTATTGTAACAAGTGTAGATTTTCTAGAGCTATAGCTAAGTAATATCATGTGCTTTTGTCTCATTTTATTGAGTTAAAAGGTTTATATAACTGTACATGTTTCTATACCTTTTGTATGATTGGAAGATTCAAATAATAAGATTGAACCCTATGCCTGTGTTGATATTATCTGTGTCATTTGCAAAAGTAGTCTAGACTATAGATTTTATAGAGCTGTGATTAGGAATGTCATTTGTTTTTATCTCATTTTCTTGTGTTGGAAGGTTTACATAACTGTACATGTTTTTGTGCCTCTTATGTGACTGGAAAATTCGAATAAGAAGATTGAACCCTATGCCTTTGTTGACATTTTTTGTATCACTGCAAAAGTAGTCTATGTTGTGAGCCTTTGTTTCTATTGTTTCCATATTTTACATTGATCATGCACTTGTTTGCTATTAAATGTAAATGAATCCTACATATAGTCCCACTATGCTCAAGATTAAGGTCAAATTACATTTAGGCTCATCGCCATAGATTAGATTTTATTTCTTGCATTGTATTTTTGATTTAAATTCCTATCCCTTTTCCTAGTATCTACTCAATTTAAAGGAGAGCCAGCTTCTCTAAAATCTAGAGGTTGTTTCAAGATGCAATTCCCATATCTTGAAACTTCCCATTGTTGTTGATTAGAATCAAGTGCAATTTTTAATCATCAACATTACTCATGAAACATCTCTCCTTCTTGATCTCATTCAATACATATAGTTTGTTCTCAATCCTCTTGGCATTGGCAATTAACCTTCCTAATTTGGATCTCCTTATCTCACACCCTCTATCATGAAAGCTTAGTGTGTGTCCTTGGGTTCATATTTGACTCACACTAATAATATTATGTTTCAAACATTCCACATTCAAACATATTTTGTGTCTTGATCTTTCCATTATCCAAGCTCAAGACACCCTTACCAACTATATTAACAATTGTGTTCTCTCCAAAACCTCACTATTCCTGCAACATTATTATTTATTGAGATGAACTTGTTTCTATCTCCTATCATGTGGTTTGAGAAATGACTATCAATATACTAGTTCATGCTTTCATCTTGAATGTGAAAGCGAGTCTGAGATAATATAGAGTCCAATTTAGTTTTATATTCCTCCTTGATAAATAGTATATCTTGCTTTTTAAGCTCAACATAATCCATCCTAGGTTGATTTTCCTTTCTACCAATGTTTAATCCTTCTTATGAATTATAGGAGCTTCATATGTCTTATTGAATCTTGTGTACCTTATAACTCTATTAGAGTAGAATCTTGCATGTAACCTGTATTGTAATAGATTTAGCAAATAAAATTTATGTAATTACCATGATTCCATGATGACTTATACTTTATAGCATTGGGTTGCTTGATTGATATTTTTAATTTAATAATCTTTATTTATTCTAAATTCTCATGCTCTCTCTCAAACTTGCTCAATTTGTCTATGACATGTTCATGCTCAGCCTTCATGAAATATAACTTTGTATTGAACTAATCATACTCAAATTATTTTGTCTTACACCCTATGTTAACCTCTTCTAACTAACTCCTAAGATCCTTGATAGTCTTATTTTGATGTTTAAATTCATTAATAGTACTTTTGATCTCAACTTCAAGGTTTAATTTAGCTTCTCTTTCTTCATTGTCAAAGTAGACTTATTTATCATACATGTTGTCTTCTTCTTATTGATCATAAGACATTTTTGTGCTTCTTAGGATCACCTTAAAGTATTTATACTTACCTCAACAAACCAAGTTTTGATACTAATTTTTAGAAACACATTGATTGAGAGTGGGGTGAATCAGTCTTCAAAATTTTTACAACTTTAACTGATCATTCATGAACTATAACAACAATATAGTAATGAGAGTACCCTCCTAAAATAAATTAAGTAAAATGCATGAAATAATATATTTATATAATTAACAAAAGCACCAAAAGGATTATATTAATCATAGGACACTTTGAGGGGGAAACCTCCTTTGAGAAATATCAATATAATAAATTTGTAGATGCCTTCATTAGCCTTAACACTTATATACAAAGTCTAATCTAAGAAACTACTGCTTCCCATGAATGTGGGATAAAATAAAATGCTCATAGGATGAATTACAAAGCATAACATCTATAGTAACCAATATAATAAAAAAGTAAAGAGAAGGGGTATCATGGGTTCCTAACATCCCCTCCCTCTTATAAAATTGTTTGTCCTCAAAGCTTCAGATGTGGGAGTTGGTGTTGAATTTGATATAGTGGTTCCCATGTTGCATCTTTTGGTTACATTATGTGTTGCTGAATTAATACCTCTATGATGAAGTAGGAGTAAATTTGGCATGTGCAGCTATCCAAGATTACCTTTGACTCAATAAGGATGGATCCTTCATTATCAAATTCTAGTAAAATAATCTACACTTTGATGTTAATGCCAAGAAATCTCTTTATAAAAGAGACGTGAAATACTAGGTGAATTCCAGAAGAATGTGGGAGCTCCAACTTATAATCAATTGACCCAATCTTCTAGAGAACCTTATATGGACCATAGAGCTTGAGATCTATTTTTTGATGCCTTCTGAGTTTTAGGGATGATTTCTTATATGTCTATAGGAGAAGAAAAACCATATCACCTACTTAAAAAGTGTGCTTAGAATGGTGTTGATCAATGTGTTATTTCACTCTATTTTGTGTCATATGAAGATTATCCCATAAGGTGCTAAGGATCTAATCCTAAGTTCGAATCAGCATATCGACCATTTGAACTGGTGAACTCCTGGGGATGTATGGAAGGAGTTTTGGTGTTTTTTTACCATAGATTGATTCATATGGAGTTATTTTGGTTAAAGTGTGGTAGGAGGTATTGTACCACAATTCAATGAGAGGGATCCACTTTGCCCACTAATGTTGTTCTAAGATGAAGCAATGAAAGAAAGTTTCTAAGCATTTATTGATAATTTCAATCTTTCCATCCTTTTTTGGATGATACCTAGAACTTATATTTAAATAGGTGTTGGTACGTAAAAATAGTATTCTCCAAAAATGGTTGGTGAAGGTTGCATCATGATCTGAGACAATAGAAGGAATGCCATGAAGACAAAAATTTGGTTTAAGAAATTTTGTATGACTATGGAGATAGTATAGGGCTGGTTGAGGGTAGAAAAATAAATATATTTAGAGAGGTGATCAACCAAAACCAAGATCATTATTTTCCCTCTATATTTAGGGAGATATTAATGAAATCCATAGAAATATCTATCCAAATCTTGATAGAGATGGGAAAGGGTTCAAGCAACCCAAGAGTGAGTGTTGTTTCACCCTTGTTATATTGGTAGGTATTCACATTCAACCACCATTTATTTAATTTCCTTTTTCATTCCCTTCCAAAATAATTTAAATCATTCCTATTCATAATTTTTGAGAAATCTTAAGTGTCTAATGGATGGAGAAGCATGGTGTTCATAAAATATAGCATCTTGAAGATCTATTTTCTAGGGAAGCTACAGATGACCCTTATATCATAGAGAATCACCATGCCAAGATTAATACAGTACAATAAAGGGGTTAGTTTCCAAATATTGAATGATTTTAGATAATGAGGAGTCACTGACATACCCCTACTATACAACATCCAACCAATTTTGAATAGGCATAGAAATAGTTGAAAGAGAAGCTTAGTCCATATATATACAAGATAGAGCATCATCCACAATATTATCCTTGCCCTTTTTATAAGTGATCTCATAGTCATAACCCATGAGTTTTCTGACCCATTTCTATTGTGATGGGGTAGAGACCCATTGTTCCAAGAAATATTTCAAACTCTAGTGATCAGTTTTAATGTAAAAAATATTCCCTAGTAGCTATGGATTCCATGTCTATAATGCATATAAAATGTCCATCATTTCCTTATCCTAAGTAGACAATACTAAGTTATTGCTAGAGAGGGATTTGATAGTGAACACAATGGGGTATCCTTCTTGGAGGATAACAACACCAAGTCCATTGCTGCAAGTATCTCTCTTGATAGTGAAGGTCTTGGAAAAATCTAGCATAGCTAGAATAAGTGTAGTACACATAGATTATTTTAATTCTTCAAATTCACACTCAATAGCTTGTGTCCATGTAAAATCATCCTATTTAAACATATATATTATCAAAGTTATAATATTCCCATAATCCTTGAAAAACTTGTGATAGTATCTAGTCATCTCTAAAAAACCATGGAGGCTATTGAGTGTCTAAGGATGAGTCCAATTTGTCATGACAGCTATTTTTTTGAGATCCACCTAAACCCCTTGGGATGAAATAATATGCCCAATATAATCCACTTCATCATCACAAAAATCACATTTGGACTATTTTACATAGAGATGATGATTAGAGAGAAGTTGTAGTGCGAGCTCTAGATGTTAGAGATGCTCAAACCATGTTTTACTATAGATGAAGGTATCATCAAAGAAGTCTAGAATGAATTTATGTAGGTAGAGTAAGAATATTTTATTCATCAATGCCTATAACATTTAAGGAAAATTAGTGAGGATAAAAGGCATGACCAGTGGTCATCATGCATGCAAAAAGTTGTCTTAGGGATATCAACCTCATGAAGCTAGATCTGATGATATCCAAAGTGAAGATCCAACTTGGATAAAAAATGAGTGACATGAAGCTCATCAATAATAGGGATCATGAATTTATCCTTGATTGTGATGTGATTAAGTGTAAATAAGTTAATATAGAGGTGTCATGACCCATAATTATTTGGACAAGAAATCGAGAAGAATATGGGCTGGTACTAGGGAAAATAATTCCTTACTTTAGTAAGTCTTGAATGGGCATATTGATCTCAATATTTTGATGAAATGGGTAGTGTTAGGGCATAATGTTTTGAGGAATGGTTCCAAAAAGGAGCTAAATATGGTGGTTGATGAGGACACCAATTTCTTACTTTTATAGTCTTATCCATACTTAGTATATGTCTTTTTCCATGTAAATCTCATAACTATCCATGACTTATGCAAATCAATGAATGAAGTTATGATTTTATATGTACATTGGGGTGTGTGTGTGTGTGTGTGTGTGTGTGTGTGTGTGTGTGTGTGTGTGTGTGTGTGTGTGTGTGTGTGTGTGTGTGTGTGTGTGTGTGTGTGTGTGTGTGTGTGTGTGTGTGTGTGTGCGTGCGCGTGTGCGTGTGCGTGCGTGCGTGTGCGTGTGTGTGTGTGTGTGATGAATTATTGATGTTTTGTGTGACTTTATTTAACAAGCATTTAAAGGGTCATGTACGGCTACAAAATCTTGTTAGGCCGTAGACACTGTAGGCTACCTACAACAACTATAGGCTTCACCTAAAGGCTACCTATAACTATTTTAGAGTACCCAAAACCATTATAGAGTACCTACAAAAACTATAGGATTCACCTACAAGTTTCCTATAACCACTACATAGTGCCTATAATAACTATAGGCTTCACCTATAGGTTGTCCGTAACCACTATAGAGTGCCCATAGAAATTGTAGGCTTCACCTATAGGTTGATCATAGCCACTATAGAGTGCCCATATAAATTTTAGGCTTCACTTATAGGTTTCCCATAGCAACTATGTAAAATAGAGCTATTGTTGATCGGATCTTAAAGACACATCCAACTATCTTGAGAACTGAATGGATGATTGGAAAGAATCATAGTTGTATAGATTCATTACATGCAAGGAAATATTATATGTGATGCGAAATATAAGAAATATAAGGATAATGAGAAGATACAAACATAAATAAAATAACAAAATAGTATACCACTTGAAGTTTGACTGGGGTAGTTTCTAAAGTATTTGTATTTTTCCTAGTTTGATGTCTTTGGTTAAGAGTTAATAAACTACCTTTTGTATTTAATGGCAGAACCTAGATCAAATTATGAGTTAGTTAATTTTAATAGATAATAGAAAAAGTATTAGAATTACAAATTTACACTCTTAATATTAAAACTTTTTGTAGCAATCTTTAGTTGCTACAGAATTGAGTAATGAGAAGGTTGATTTTGTAAGAAGTTTAAGAATTCTCTCAGAGAAGAATTGAAACTCAATTTTGAATGAGGAAGGACCCCCTCTGAAAGAGTTGTAGTGAAGATCCTAACCCTCTTTAGTTATAAGTGTATTGTGTAATTTTATTTTATTATTAGTTTGATTATATAAGTGTGATGCATGTGTGACTCATAAGCGTGAAGTAGTTCTATAATTTTGTCATAATAGTTTCATAATATAAATGTCTAGTGAATTTAGCATAAGTTTATTATACTACAACTAGAAAATGATGTTGATTTTTGAATCAATAATGCATATATGGTGTTGACATCCTTGAAAAGTGTACGTACCTTAGGTTGACAATTAATGTTAATCATACTCAGTAATATGGCATTAAATAGGTAATTAGTCTACACAACATTTTGGCATCATTACTAGAGAGGGTGTCAATTATTGTTTCTAAAATCTATCATTGGTTTTTTTAATATAAGTTAATTCATTGTTATATCCAACTAGACAAGTTGAGTGAGGTCTTATGCCAGATGTCTAAGTTCCTAGACCTATAGTTCCATCCAAGTAAGTTGAGTGAGAGCACTATGATGTCTTATGCTATATGTCTAAGTATTCTGGAAATAAATAAGTGCATAACCTTTAATACCTCTTTGCAATCTTATAATTTAATTAGTTCATGTTTTTAGAATTTGTTTCCTATAAGAGTGTTTTATTTCCTACAAAACATGCTTTTAATTTTCCTATTTTAACTTCTTATTTTCTAGAAAATTTTTAACAATTTCACTCCTATTTTCTAAGATAATTATTTTGCTTTCAGTAGATAATTGTTATTGCTTTCTAGAAGTAGAATTTCAATTCCTATTGTTTTTATTTTTTCACTCCTTTATTTCTTCATTATTTTTTTAATTAGTCTAAAACAACCCCCTATAACACACTTTAAAAAAATAGAGAGAATCCAATAATGAAAACCCATTTTCTGGGTGTTGTTGATAGCTTCTGAGTAGGAAACTAGCTTATTGGCTACCCAGAACTATAAAATGGGCCTAAATAGAAAACCAATTTACTAGCTACTTAGGGGTAGAGAGAGAGAGAAGAGAGATAAATAGAAATTATTTAGAGCACAACTATTCAAGTTACCAAGGGTTTTTTGTAGCTACTACGAGTACCTTCTACAAAGTTGGGCATCACTTTTTAGATTGCTATAGGATTCACCTATAACTGCTATAGGTACCTCCTCATTCCCATTCTAACCTTTCTAAAGTGCATGTAGGTCAGATCTCCTACAACTTTCACCTATGGCTTGGCTATTGGCTTTTGGGCACTACATGAAAGTCATTAGACAACCTTGTGGAGGAATGAAGGAGGATTAGAGCAACAACCATCACATCTATTTCTATGAAATACCTTTGAATACCAAGCTATAGTGTCATAATAAATCATACACTTTCCCTCTCCATTTGGATGTGTTATAGACCATAATTTATGCCTATAGGGACACCCATGATTCAATTTCAATTTATGGTCATTTTATGGAGATGATTCCACTGTGTTGAATAGTGAAATATCTAATTTCTTTGGCACATAGGTCCCATGTTTGAAGACCATATTGATTACTAAATCCAAGTCTACTAGAGATAGAACCTATAGGGAATAAGATAACACAAAGAAAATTATCAATCAATTCATGTATAGGAAGGTCACCAAGAAGTAACACCCTTAGCTACCCATTGTTAGGTTCATCCAACACATAACTTGGATCACCTAGCTCTTAAATAATCACCTTGTGGTAGGGGATAAATCCTCTCTCATCTAAGTCTTAGAACCTTTTTCTAATTCCATGCAGGTTTTCATGCATCACATGTGAGTGTGTTACAAGCATCATCAAATCCTAACCATTGGTGATCTCCTAATCACTTCATAAGGGGCCCAATTTATTCTTGTTATAACTACTAGTCCAATCATTGCATCCCATCAATCATTCACATGTAAACACTTTCATGCCAACACACATGCAAGTCCTCAACATCACCTGGGTACATCATTAATAAAAAGGTATGCCATATATTTTAATCATTGAAAAATTATCCTTTGCTTTAGTATAACACATGATATTAATAAGAATATCAAATCATGAATTATGATATTCATTTAATATCCATTATATCACCTCTAAACAAACATGGTGTTGTCTCAACCTACATTTATAATCCTAATTATAACCTCATTTTATCCCTTCCTTCCTATTCACTCCATGTCACCTGAGGACATGTGACAACTCAAGTGGGGGGATGATGATATGGGTTAGAATCACATGCATTATTAGAACCCTATGTGTGTGGGGAACCCTACTTGCAACCTCACATCTACCACTGTTGAACAAAACCCTACTTTGTTATAGGTAGATTTCCATAGGCCAAATAAAGTGTGTTGGCATTTATTGGTAGAAAGGATTGATATAAAAGTTGAACCTATCAATATGGGAGGTTTAGTTATGAGGAGAGAACCCAAAAATCATAAGCAACTTTAGGGAGACCAAGCCAGTTGGGATGTCTTCAATAGAGCTGGTTGGACCATTTATTTTAAGAAGTTGCAACATTTATTAGATCCTCTTCTTAGGGCATTTTTAGGTTCCTTTGATAGAAACCAAGCCATTATACATAGCATCACATTCCTAGTCATTGAAGATTTGGTGAGCTAAGCAATTAGGTTACCAAGTATGGGAGAAAATTGACAAGATAAACCTAATGGCCAAGAAGCCAGATAGTAGTTTTGTCAAGAAAATGAAAGACTGGTATTAAAGAAATGAGGTGTGGCAAGACTTAGCTTACCTTTAACATGGAGGGAGATAGCACCATATATCATCAGGTACATGACCTATGAAGGAAGGTATTCTTTAATTTACACTCTTCAGTTTAAGTTTATAAATCACTTAAGGAATAATAGAGCCATTAATGTTACAAATTTCTTATGGAATATTTTAATAAAGATGTCCAAAGAGTACCAAAAGGTTATTAAAACAATCTTATCCCATCACTACCTAATATGGTTAATAACTAAACAAGGAATAAACTCTGATAGACCAGATCTAAGTTGGGAATAGTTTTTATCCCTAGAAAATAATGAACCTTAGTAAGAAGAGGGAATTAATGAGTAGGAATCCCCTGAGGAGTAGGCCCAACAAATTGTACAAGATGTTGTGGGCAGCAGTGCTACTAGCCAACTCATAACTACTTAGGGTCCATCTGAGTCTACTACAGGCAAGAAAAGAGAAGGAAACTAGTCCTACCTCCTTTTGACATAGAGGAAGAAATACCACAATAACATATTCCATCTCCCACTATTTCCTCACCATAGATTCATTCCTCCACATTATTTCCTTCTAGACAAGAAGAAGTTCTCCTATAAACTACTGCATAAGAAAAACAAATTCCATCAATCACCCCTCTTGAAAATAAAATGAAAACCAAATGGAATAAACCCATGGTATCAAAAATAAGGAGACCTCTTAGGAGATCTCAAAGAATTAAGAAACAAAAGAACATTATAGATTTCCTAACTTTAGATATTAGTGATAATGAAAAACTAGAGAAAGAGCCTAGGGTTAGGAAGACCTCTGATGGGTTTGAAATTGAATAATGATCTACTAATGAGGAATATGCCAAGGTATAAGAAGAATAATAGTTACCTCAACCATCTAGATTCACTAAGGAGGACATTTTTCTACGTATAGACATTGTGTATATAGAAGAGGAATTGAGAATGATAGATCAACATGCAGTAAAAAAATAATTAGTTGAAGAAGAGACTGTGGAAAAAGAAGAAGAACAAGAAATACTTCATCATACCTAATATTTATAGACATTAGAATAGGATTTGAAGGAAATATATAGATTGAGGAATTATATAACATAATTTAAAGTTAAGATAATCATTGAAACACTTCTAAGGGTAGTAGAATTTGTAGAACATTCCATGGATAGAGAAAATTGTTTGGATAAACTTGTAATAGCTTCTCTAGAGGAACCTACAACAACTTCATTTACCTTGGCCATAGAAGCACCTGTAAAAGATTATGCTCTAGCTTTGGTACCTTTCTATACTATCTTTCCACATCCATTACCCACTATAGTAGCATCTACAATAGAAGAGGTTATTGATGTGGATTTCTCAGCCACTAGGCCAATGGAGACCGATGATCTTTTGATTATTTTAAAGGAAAAATTTAGTGATAATGAGTTTTACCATAGGGAATTGGTATAGAAATTTAGGGGATATGTTGATTCAAAAGAACAACATGATTAATTACAAAAAAATGAAATTTACTGAATCTATGATCAGCCATTTGAAGGAAATGATTGGTAAAATGCATGAAATGACTGAACTATTGATGGAGTGCAGGCCACCTTCTAAGGTGTATGTTGTGTACTTAAAAGAGAGATGACTTAAGTTTAGATATGAAAATACCTATAACGATTAGTCTTATATGGTTTGTGACCCTATATCTTTCTTTATAACATATAGACATGTTGTTCCTGACCTCCAAACTTAGTTAAGTGAGTTTTACATCCACCAATATGTTGTACCTAGTGATACAAAATGGTATCCAAACATCTATTTAGGAGATGTCTTGTTAAATTCATTTTATTCATATGTTCTAAATGAAATGGGAAGAAGGAAAAAGTTATAAGAATATCAATAAAAAAAGAAAGAAGCCACCTTGATGATTGAGGTGAATCCAGTAACCAAGAAAGTATAATAGATGAGTATATTTCCTTTATGAACATAGACAATCCATAGGAATGGGTTATCAAAAAATAGGTATAAGTTAAAAATAATTATTTGAGTTTTATGGAAGGAGATGGCAGGAAATTTTTTGATGCTTGCTCTCACATATGGGTATAACTCTCAGATTCCTTGAAAAGAAAGGAACCATACTCCCCTCAAAATCTTAGTGAGGCCATCCATAGAGTATACTTGTATATTGAAATATTTAAGAAGTGTAGAATAAAATGGTTGGGATTGATGTTTTAATGCCCTATATTTTAGTTCCCAATTCCTGATAGGGAAGGAAATGTTCTAGCCAATAGAGAGGTAGAAAAGAAAAGATGGGAACACAATGAGAATGATAAAGGTTTCTACATCCTTGAAGGATCAGGCTGCCTTTAACTCCTAGAATTTATGAAATTTTATGGTTTTATAAATCAACCAAGGCTTTCTCAAGGTCAAGCAAGAAGTTAAGTAGGGGGTTGTGATGAGGCCAACAGTTGATTAATTTTATATCATCATACATAGTTAGTATATCTATTTTTTTATGTAAATACCATAACTATCCATGATTTATGCAAATGAATGAATGAAGTTATGATTTTGTATATATGTGTGTGTGTGTGTGTGTGTGTGTGTGTATGTATGTATGTATGTATGTATGTATGTATATATGTATGTATGTATGTATGTATGTATGTATGTATATATGCATGTGTATATATATATATATATGTATGTATGTGTGTGTGTGTGTATATATATACATATATATATATATATACACACACACACATATATATATACATATACATACATACATACATATATGTATGTATGTATATATATATATGTATGTATATATATATCTACATATATATAAATACATGTATATATATATATATGTATGTATGTATGTATGTATATGTATATCACATATACATACATACATACATACATATATATATATACACATATACATATATATATATATATATATATATACACATATACATATATATATATATATATATATATATATATATATATATATATATATATATATATATATATATATATATATATACGTTATGAATTATTGGTGCTTTTTCCTTGATTGAATTAGATTTGTTTGACTCTATTTAAAAATAATTTTAAGGGTCATGTAAGGCTATAAAATATCTCTAGGCCATAGCTGCTACAAGCTCCCTGAAACAACTATAGGTTTCACCTACAAGTTGCCTACAGCCATTGTAGAGTGCCCACAATAACTGTAGGCTTTACCTATTAGTTACCCATAACCATTTTAGCATTATCATAAAAAATTTAGGCTTCACCTATAGGTTTTCTATAGACATTGAGGATTGACTATAGAAACTATAGGCTTTACTTACAGGTTTCCCATAGCCACTATGCAAAATGAAACTATTGTTGATCAGATCTTAAAGACACATCCAATTCTCTTGGAAATTTAATGAAAAGAATCATAATTATTATATGTATTCCATACATGTAAGGAAATATTGGATGTGTTTCAAAATATGATAAAGAAAAGGATAATGAGAAGAGATAAAAGGAAATAAAACAATATACCTTGTCTTTAACCTAGTCAAGCCTAAAACAAGTAACTTTGGTTACTAACCACTTGAAGGTTTACTAGAGTCATTTATAAAGTATTTATATTTTTCCTAGTTTGTTTTATTTAGTTAAGAGTTAATAAACTACCTCTTGTATTTAATGTCATAACCTAAATCAGATTAGGAGTTAGTTAATTTGAATAGATAATAGTAGAAGTACTAGAATTATAGCATTGTACTCTAAATATTATAAATTCCTGTAGGAATCTTTAGTTGCTAAAAAATTGAGTAATGAGAAAGTTTATTTTATTAAATTTTTTTGAATTTTATCAAAGAAGGATTGGAGCTCAGTTCTGAATGAGGAAGGGCCCCCTCATAAGGAGTTGCAGTGAAGATCATAACCATCTTTACTTTTAAGTGTGTTGTGTAAGTCAATTTTATTATTAGTTTGATTATATAAGTGTGATTCATGTGTGATTCATAAGTGTGAATTAATTTTATAATTCTATCATAATAGTTTTGTAATATAATTTTCTAGTGAATTCAACATAAGTTCATTATGCTGCAACTAAAAAAGCAAGTTGATTTATGAATCAATAATGCATATATAGTGTTGACATTCTTGAAAAGCATATGCCCCCTGGGTTGATAATTATTGTTAATCATACTCCAAAATATAACAATCACTAGGTAATTAGTTTGCACAATATTAGTCCTTTGGTCATGAAGATGGCAATCCCACGAGTTTGTCAAAGACACATGCATACCTATGTATAATGGTTTGTAGATAATAAGGAGTAGTGGAGACTATTAATGGTTGCATTTGAATGGAATGGAGCTAGGAAATGATGTTGTGTAAATTCTTCTTAAGAATCTTTTATATGCAATGTGAACTTATGATGTTGAGAGATCTCAGGTGTAAGCCTTTAAATGTGTGCTTTTTCCCATTGTCTAAAAAGTACATCCAAAGTTCAAAAAAAATCCCATAAGATGGGTCCAAGTGTGTATATGCATTGGTCTCCCAAAAAAAATCACATTTTCCTAAGGGTAAGGCAAAAATGTTAGAGCACAATTTATAATATCCAATAAAGATACACATATTGTGACACTTAACTTTGGAAGGTAATGTGCCCCCATTGGTAATCATGACTTCAAATTTGGATTAAGGATGGAAAAAATAATTAGCCTATTTGATGATCCAAGGGTTAATGAAGTTATGAGTGATACCTAAATCAATGAGTATTGTGAGATGGGTCTTCTTGAAGTAACCCCTAACCTATATGGTTTGTGGGGTGGTGACTCCTAATAAGGCATGGAGAGAGATCACTAATGATCTTATTAAGAAATAGGTTTCACAATCATTGGAGCTTCTTCCAGATAATCTATTGTATCCTAAGAATCTTCCAAAACTTTAGTTTTGGGTGGAGAGTCCACATCTAGTAGGTAGAGATTTAACTCAACACATCGATGTCCCTAAATGAATTTATGATCATAATTATAACATAGTTATTTTTCTCTGCATGTGCACATCTTTGTTTCAATTAAATGTTTGATAGGATTGGTTTTGTGGGCTGGCATTATTTGAAGTCATTGTGAATTTGTATTTCTAAATGGAGAAAAATTAGATTTGAATCATTGTTGAGCTATGATCTTGTCTTCTACCAACTTATCCAACCCTAGGGCTTCCATAATCATGTTGATCTAGAACATTTTGACCTTCTATTAAATTGTATCCTTCATTCCACTGATAAATTAACTCCTAAATAATTCATTGGACAATCCCTCTTTGTGATTGGCTAGTTTTTCAAATTTTGTTTGATATTCTTGCATGGTTATTCTTTGATGAAGTTTAGTGAGTACTCTGGTGAAGTCATAAAAAACACTAGGGATAAATTGTTGTAAAATGAGGGTGTAAAAATAGGTTCATATGGGTTCATCATGAGCATTAGTATACCATTGATACCATAGAAGGGATTCATGTTCCCAATGAAAGGATACAAGCAGGACCTTGTTGGCATCAAAAGTATTATGCAAACTAAAATATTATTCTTCCCAATAGATCCATCCAATCGGATCTTCACCATTGAATCAAGGAAAATCAATTTTCAACCCAAAAAAATTGATAGAAGAATAAAACCCAATGTCTGAAGAAGACTCTGGATGCCATATGTTGTTCAAGGTAGTATGTTTTAGATTGAGGCCAAGAATTTTATCAACATATTTGATTTAGGTTTTGAGGGTGATAATTTTATACTCCATGTTTTTTGATCCTATTTAGGTTACTACCATGACCAGAATAAGATATATATTTTTACATTGGGTAGGGAAACTAGAGTTAAGACATGTTTAATAAGGATTTTTTTTAATTTGGGTGAAATCAGAATGGCTAAAGGTACTTTTTATAATTTTTTTGCATCATGAGAGTATGATTGATGAAGGAAAGGGTAATTTCTAAAGTGAAAATGGAAAAAATAGAAAAATTATCAAAGATGGACAAAGGAGAAGAAAAGGGAGATGAACAGTATGGAAAAATTTCAAGGCAAATGGACAAAAATAGAAGTTATGGCTAAATTTGAAAGAAAGGAAAATTGAGATTTGTAGGGATTATGAGTGGAATTGAGATATGGGACCTCAAGGAAGAAAATGTGGAGAATAGAATTTTAGGTATTCAAATAAAGTTTAAAGATCAATAGGGCTACATATGGATAGATATGGCAAAAAAAATATTTTTTTGTGGTTTATGGTTTTTATTTTCTATCAAATGTCTGGCTGCTAGTCCTCTAATAGACTTCTGATATTCTACTGATAGTTGTCTAAAAATAATAAGATGAAGATTTTTTAGTTTTTGGTTTCTATCAAATGCCTAAATGCAAGTCTTTTGAGAGTATTTTGATACTTTGCTAATTGATTTTTTTGATAATCTACTATAAAATTTTTGAAACTGATAGAAATGGGTCCCAAGTTTTAATGGCTACCTAGGGTTTTATAGATACCTCTCTAGACACCAATGCCATTTGAGTGAGTACCACTCTCAAAAATATTTCTAGCCATGGATTCACCCCTAAGTGATAGATCTTGTTTTTCCTCATGGATGGGAATTACATAATCGAGAAGGGGTCATTCCCATTTTACTAGTAGGTCCTCTTAATGGACCATCTACTTTGGGGTTATTATGGTACTCCTCACATTGCATTTTAGGAATTTCACCCAAGCACTTCCCATAGTTATGTGGATAGGTTTTTACCTTGATACAAAATAGATTATTTTGATATATAAAAAATCTTAAATGAATTATGTAGTAGACTAGAGTTAAGACTTTTTGAGAAAAATGCTTAAACAAATTATGTAATAGAATATAGTTAAGATGTTTTGAAAAAAATAATGGCCCTAGAAAGTGTTGTAATACTAGATGAGAGGACCCTCCTACAAAAAATTAAGTAAAATGCATGAAATAAAAAATTTAAATAATTAGTAGAAGTACCAAAAGGATTATATTGATCATATGCTAATTCGATGGGTAGCCTCTTTTGATCAATCTCAATACAAAAAATTTATGGATGCCTTTATTGTTAAACATAAGATATACTAACAGGGGGGTGAATTAGTATATCATATATCTTATAAATATTTTACTTAATTAAATTCCACTTAACCATTCATTCAAGATATGCAATAAAACTGAAAGCAATATGCACCACACGAGAGAGAGAGAGAGAGAGAGAGAGAGAGAGAGAGAGAGAGAGAAGAGAGGAGAGAGAGAGAGAGAGAGAGAGAGAGAGAGAGAGAGATGAGAGAGAGAGAGAGAGAGAGAGAGAGAGAGAGCATATTTATACATGGAAACCCAAAATAAGAAAAAACATAGAGAACAATCTCAAGTATATGAAAGAATGCCAACTTAAATTACAAATTTCACAAACACCAACTTGTAGGAGCACCAACCCCTTTGTTGAGCACCAACACAATAATTATTTGTGAGCACCAACCCTACAAGAGAACCAACCCCTCTTGTGTATAAAACATAACTATCTCAAAATTTTGCTTACTCAACAAATGATATAACTCTATAATATCTCTTTCTATTCTCTCCTCTTTTCTTATATAAAACAAATACAAACCATGCACTCTCTTTCATATGTCAAATGGATTTTAAAGCCTTTATTTATAGCTTTCCAAATGACCTTTGGCATTCACCCTTTGTGAACCTTCAATCCTCATAGAAAATGGTGCTAAACTTGCATGACCCTTCATATCCTTTCATTTGAAAAGTCACATGGTGAGTGTTCATGAGAAAAGTCATCCTTTCCTCTTTTGTCTTTGTCCTGGTGACCTTTTGAATTCCTTAAGATGACTCTTCATGGGAAAAATCATGCCATTCCTCTATTTTCTTTACCCCATGACTATTTGACTTCTCCATGGGCCATCTTTTGACTTTATGCAACCAAAAATATATTCATTAATATGTAAATAAATATCAACACACATTAGCCAAGATATGAATATTAAAAAAAACCATTAAATGTTATGGGACCTTTATCACCAATGCCAGACTTTTGACGTCAAGTGACAATATTTTCAGCAATATCCCCTTTTGTCATTGATGGTAACCTCAAATTAAAACTACCACATCCTAAAACCAACACATACTACCATCTAGAAAACATACAATAACTCCTCCTTACTATAGTGACTTGTACCTATTTTTACACCTGTACTTATTTCTATACTTATTTTTGTTCTTCTCCCCCTTTGACATCAATGGAAAAGGGCCTATCCTAGAGTTAACACTTAGCTCCCCCCTCAATTGATGCTAATCCTCAATGGTAGAAAGTAAAAGAAATTACTCTTAAATTCTACCACAGATACTCAAATGTGTTTTTTGGTAGTGCCTCTATAAAAATATCTACAATATATTATGTAGTACTGATATATTCCATCTTAACATGTCGATCTACAACCTTCTCTCTCAAGAAGTGATATCTGATAAGAATATGTTTTGTTCTTGATTGCATCACTAGATTATTTGAAATATTAATAGCACTTGTGTTGTCACAAAAAATAGAAATAGGTTCATCATATTTTACCTTGATATCTTCCAAAGTTTGTTTCATCTAAAAAACTTGAGTACAACATAATACTATTGCAATATATTTTGATTCAATTGTAGAAAGTGATACTAAGTTTTTCTTCTTACTTAGCCAAGATACTAAGCTATCACCAAGAAAGAAAAATCCTCCACTTGTATTCTTTATATCATCTAAACAACCTACCTAATCTAAATCTATATAAGCAACCAAAATGAAATATCTACCTGTGGGATACCCTAATCCATAATCTAATGTCCCCTTGACATATCTAAATATTCTTTTCACCAACTGAACATGACTATCTTTTTAATTTGACTAATATCTTACAACCATACCTAATGCATGCATGATGTCTAGCCTTAATGATGTCAAATATAAAATACTACCAATCATAGATTTATACAAATATTGATATGTAATGGGTGAATCTTCATCCTTACCTTGTTCCTTATATCCATCAGTGTACCAACTAGTGCACAATCCTCAAAACCAAACTTTTAAAATATTTATTTGGAATATTTCTGTTAGATATGAAAATTCCTTTATTTGATTGAAAAATATACAACTCTAAGAAAAATGACAATTTTCCAAGTATAGACATTTCAAATTCTTTTTGTATATTATCAAAAAATTCTTTTGTCATATTTTCAATGTTACCTCTAAATATTATGTCATCAACATATACCATAATAATTAATTGATGCTTACCTTTTATTTTAATGTAGAGATTAATTTTTAAAAATTCTCTCTTAAAACCTTGATCCTATAGGTATTTATAAAGTCTTGCATACCAATCTCTAGGATCTTGTTTCAATCCATAGAGTGCTTTCTTTAATCTACATACATGGCTACTATCATTTGAGAGAAGAAATTCCTTTGGCTGCTCAATGTAGACCTCCTCTTCTAATTCCTATTTAGGAAAGTAGGCTTGACATCCATCTGAAACCCTTTGAAATTTTAAAATGCCACATATGCAAGAAATAATATAATAGCCTCTAGCCTTGCCATTGGTGCAATATTTTGTTCAAAATCTATTCCCTCAATCTGAACACATCCTTTACATACTAATCTTGCTTTATCCTGGTCACTTCTCCATTTTCATTCAACTTATTTCTATAAACCCATTTTATTCCTATCATATTATGGTCTTTTGGTCTAGGCATTAATTTCTGTTGATGGCTAAAATTGTGCTTGATCTTAATCAGTCAACAATGGGAAGTTTCAAGTTGTGGGACAATGCGGCTTGAAACAACCTCCAGATTTTAAAGAAGCTAGTCTCTTCTTTTGTATCAGTTGTTGGGGAAAAGGGATAGGAGATTAAAAAGAAATGAAAATGCAAGAAATGAAACCTAACTATGGTGATGCACCTGAGTGTAATCCTAATCCTAACCTGAGCACAGTGAGACTATTATAGGATTCAATTACATTTAAGAGTAGACAAGTGCATGATCAATGTAAAAGACTAAAATAATAGAAATAGAGTCTCACAATAGGGAAGTCTTTTGCTGAGATATAGGGAATGTCAACAACGACATAGCGTTCAATATTCTTAATAGAATCTTCCAATCATATAAGAGGCACAGAAGTCACGTACAATTATATAAACCTTCTGATTCAAGAAAATGAGACAAAAGCAAATGACATTCCTAATCATAACTCTAGAGAATCTACAGTATAGACTACTTTGAAAATGACACAGATAACACCAACCAAGGCATGGAGCTCAAATTTATTTAATTCATTTAGCCACATAAAGGGCACAGAAACATGCATGGTTATATCAACTTTACAATTCAAGAAAATTGAGACAAGAGCAAATGATATTACTAGTCAAAAACTTTAGAAAGTCTAAAACCATATGAAATTCCCCCCTTCTTTGATTTTATAATTCTCCTTATATAGCCTCAGATGTCTCCTTACATTGCTCTCTTTCCCACATAATTCCATTCCATCATTCACTCACAGGGGACAAACAGACAGTGCCTTCAATGCTTTGGGCTCCAAAAAACTACCTGATGAACTGTTCCATCTACTTGAATTAACTTTAGTCAATTTCCCCTCTATTTTTCTATAACAAATAGATGGACACTTTATTATATTGAAATGGAAGAGGACACTTAGTCAATCCTATGAAAATTTTATTTTGTCTACAAGGCACCAGAGAATGACACTTGGACGCTTCCATTTTCTCTATATTATGCTCAGGAACGCTCCACCTTCGACACCTATCACAATATGCTTCCTTGATACTTTGTAGTTTTAACAAAATAAAATTTAGCATTCCTTGCTCAGGCAAATTTTTAAGAAGGGACGAATACACATGGCAGTCTTTGCACATTGACACTCTGTGCTTCCATAGTCCTTTGAAGTAACACCTGAGACCCACCATAATATTTATTTGGTGATTAGGCTCGAAGGTGATTCCTAAAAAGTTGACATGTGGTAGCTTCTACTACTCCTAGGAAGATATGTGGCATTTTTCGCTTCTCCTGCTAGGCATATGTGGTGTCTTCCACTTTCTCTAGGGATGGAGTAAAGAGGGACTCAGAGAGTGACAATTGGCAGCCTCCACTATACTTTGGCATTTAGGCAAAATGAAATAGTTGAATCAAAGCGTTGGACCCAGGCATTGAACTAAAGTCTCCCAGATGCCGATACATGGTGACTTCTACTACTTCTTCAAAAAGGTAGTTTAGGGCCTTTTACGACTGCCACCTAGCACTTTCCACTACACTGTTGCTTAGCTCGTTGAAAGTCTTTGCTAAAAAATAGAATGAAATGTGGGTGTCTCTATGAGACATAGATGCTGATGCATGGTGCATTCTACTCAGCTTCTACTAGATACGTGTCACATTTCGTGGTCTTCTTGAAAGTCACAAAAAGGGGCTCAAAAGATGCCAGCTGACCAGCTTTGTGTGTCAAAAGGTGACACTTGGCAGCTTTCACCCAAATTTGATACTTAGGCAAAATGAGATGAAAGAAACAAAGGTGAAAAAAGGGACTTGTGACTAAAAAGTGACACTTGGTGGCCTCCACTGCACTTTGACACTTAGACAGAAAATTAACTCACACTCTGCCCCAACTCTGTCGTTACAACCAAGGTATATGGGAACCCAAACTGCAGTGTTTAACTAAAAATTTTAATGCAACATAGAGTAAAAATTTACTCTACAGTTATTGGTGACCTTCAGGACTTTTGAGCCTACTCAAAAAGAAACTCCACCTCCCACTAGATCAAAATTGTGAAAATTACAACTTCAAAAGAGCTGACGACATATGTTTAAAACACTTATTTAAAAGCAAATTAGGAAAATAATGGAAAAATAATGTGAGAAAGGGAAATTATTTAACTATAATACATGAGAGACCCAAGTCAATTGAAATGTTTTAAATAGATTCCATTTATAGGAATATCTTCAGGTTCTCCTTCCATCATCTCTAGCTCAAAAGAATTCTCTTGCTTGCACGTGTGAATTCTATACAGACCAATCCATAGAACTTTGAATTTTGTGTGCTAACCTGGCTTCATGGCCCGTGTATCCCATTTCAAAACAATTGAGCCCACCTCAAAACTAAGATTCAAAATCCTTTTATCAAAATAGTTTAACCATTCCCTAATCCTTGATCAATGAATCATGGGCTATATCCCTCTTTTCTTGAACTTCTATAAGTTTAGTGAGTCTGACTTGCATGGGGCCATTTTCTTTAATCTCAATTTGTTTGATCAGTTGAAGAGTAGGGATTTCCAAGCTTAGGGGAATCACAACAAACTTTCCATATACCAATTCATATGGAGACATTTTGATCACCTATTTGGGCATGATTTTATCAGCCCATAGTGCTAGATTAAGCACTTTATGCCACTCTTTGTGATGATCTGCCCCTATTCTTTTGATGAGTCTTATCAAGTTCTTGTTGGTTGATTCTACCAGACCATTACCTTAAGGGTAATAGTTAGATGAAGTCTTTAAATATATTCCATGTCTCAAGGAAAAGTCAGATACTTTAGACCCTAAGAATGCCTTAGCATTATCTAAAATGATGGTGTGAGGAGCTCCAAAGTGAGTAGTGATACCCCCTAGAAAATCTAGGATCACATTCTTTGTTGCTTCTTTAAGTGAGAGTGGCTCGGTCCATCTGGTGAAATAGTATGTGGTGGTTAATATCTATTTGTGACCCATGCTAGACACTCAATTTATCATTCCAATGAAGTTAAGACTCCATTGAGCAAAGGGTTCATCCACAACTATAGGACTAAGGGGCATGGCTGCATTCCTCCTCATCCCCATATAATACTGGCAGGATTGACATTTTTTAACCAGCTTATAACAATCTATAAATAAAGTAGGCCAAAAATATCCTACCTCACTTATATTTATGGCTGTGGTCTTTGTAGAAAAATGCCCCCTTGATGTTCCATGATGCATTTCATGTAGTATCTTCTTAGCTTCAGCCTAATTTACACATCTTAACAATTTTCCATCAAAATTTCTTTTGAAAAGGACTTGTTCAATTAAGACAAAATGAACTCCCTGTATCCTATAATATCTCCTCTTGTTTTGAGGGAGTTCTCTCAGATAAACCCCATTTTTCATAAATTGAATCCTACTTGTGACCTAGGATTTTGGATCAGCCTCATGTAATTTTAGCATGGTCTCTGTCTCTCCTTCTGAATCAGCTTCCTCAAGTAACATCTTTTCAAGCTCTTGGGTTATATATTGGCACAAACCCTTACCTCTAACTAGCTTGGTGGGTCTAACTTCTACATTGTATTCAAGGATCTTAGTGATCCAATTGGATCTTTTCTATGTAATCTCCCCCTCCATGACGTATTCCTTGACACTTGAGTGAGCTACAAGTATCACAATTTTGTTCCCTGATATCAGATGCCTAAATTTCTTGAGGGCTTTTACCATGGCATATGCCTATCTTTTCACAAAATTGTACTTGGTCTCATACTCTCTGAGATTTCTTGAGAAGAAGGCTATTGGGTGTTCCCCTTCTATCCCATCATTCTTTTGAGTTAAGACAACAACAATACTCGACTCTCCTCCATAGACACACATTACGAAGGGTTTGGAAAAATTTGGGTTCTTGAGCACTGGGGCTACTGAGATAGCCTTCTTGACCTCTTTGAATGCTTTCTTCCCTTCTATAGTCCATTTGAAGACCAAGTCATTTTTTATCAAGAGTGTCATTGGCCTAACCAAGCCTACAAAATCAGATATGAATTTACTGACAAAATTGATCTTCCCTAAAAAAGACTGGACCACCTTCTTATTTGCTGGAAGAGGTAGGTCTATTATAGCTACGATTCTCTCGAGAACTATAGAAAATCCTTCCTTAGATATTATGTACCCCAATAGTTTACCCTGAGGTATAGCAAAAATACATTTCTTGGGATTCAATGATATCCCAAAATCTTGACATTTCTTGAAGATAGATTCTAAATGATCAAAATGATCATCAACATTTTCTGAGAAAATAGTGAGGTCATCTAAATAGACTAGGATGACCTCATTTATATGTTCACCAAAGGATATATCCATAGCTCATTGAAAGGTAGCTCCTGCATTTGATAAGTTGAATGGCATCTTTGCATAGGCAAATGTCCCCCATTTGGTAGTGAAAGCAATTTTATACTGGTCTTTCTCAGCTAGCCAAATCTGATTATACCCAGAGAAACCATCAAGTAAAGAAAACCTCTCCGATCCAGCCATAGTTTGTAGAATTTTTTCCATGGAGGGCAAGGGATAGTGGTCTTTCAGAGATGCTCTATTTAGATCTCTAAAATCGACACACAGTCTTATATCTCCATTCTTTTTCCTAATTGGGATTAGATTTGATACCCAGGTTGAGTGCTTAATTAGAAATATTATTTTGGAGTCTAAAAGTTTTTACAACTCATCTACCATTAGAGGCTCAATCCTTGGATTTACTAGCCTCTGCTTCTGACTGATGGGCTTGGATCCCTCAATCAATTCTATGGTGTGCTAGATAATGTCTCTATTGTATCCATGAAGGTCTTCATAGCTCCAAGCTATGACTCTATCATATCTCTAGCACAATTCAATTAGTCTTCCCTTCTCTTCTTGAGTTGAAAAATTTAGCCTCTTCCCGTCACTCACCTCTACCTTAGAATAGTTTGCTTTATCTACCTGGAACCTTTTCTTTTCTAGGCTTACATCCTCTGGGTCAAACAAGTTTTCTAAGGTGATCAATCCCTTGGGGAGCTTGTTAGTTCTCAATTGTATAATTTGATCACCATATGCCTCTTCAATTTTAGTTTGCAATTGATCAGCAAACTCATCTGATTGTTGTAAGAAAGAGATTACTTGAGCATCATTTTCAAACACTTGCCAATTTTCATCATTGTCTGGGATGGTCAGTCTCACTATAACTTTTACTAACTCATTGTTAACCAATAAGATAGTTGTTGGATTAAACTATGTGCCAATCTGAGCCATCCTATCAACCTCAGAGTTTTGACTTCTAAGGATTATCTCAATATTAAAAGCTTCAAAATCTTCTATCAAATCCCAAATCCTATTCATATAGGACCTCATTCTCACATTTTTGGCTGCTGCCTTTTCCCTAATTTGCTTTACTACTAATTCTAAATCTCCTTTTACCCTTAGGTTCTTTATTCCCTTTTTCTTGGCCAATACAAGCCCATGTACTAAAGATTCATATTCTGCATCATTATTAGTGCAAGCAAATTGGAATTAGATAGCCCTCAAAATCTTATCACCATTTGGAGTAGTAAGACAAATTCCTGTTCCAGCACCATGTTTGCTTCTAGCCCCATCAAAGTTTAAAGTCCAGAGCTCTGAATCTTGAGCAGTAGGTGCCTCTTTCCTTATAACATTTGGGATTGCTTGGTCTTCATAAAAAATGACATACGTGCCCAAACTAGTAGAGTCATAGTTCCCATACGAGTCGCTATGCATCATAGCCAACAACTGGCTATTTTCTTCTTCTTGATCATGCTTAGTCCATTCACCTAGTTCTTCAACAAAAATCCTTTCTTCTTTATTCATCATGGCATGATTTGATTCTAATTTTGTTGTTGGTTTGTTGGTGATATGGTCTTTGGATAGTGGCTCAGATAGAATTTTCATCTTTGAACCATATCTGGTTCTCAGGATGAGGTGAGACCAATCAAGAGACATATATCCTCTTATTTTTGCTGTAAAGTCTCTGGATAAACATAAACCAAAGATAGGAGGGATATCTATGACAACTATATCTTGGTTGACCACTATGTTGGGACATGTGTATAACTGTAAGGGGAGTTGTTTAATCCTCCCTATGGTTTGCACTATTTTGCCATCTAGTTGCATAATTCCCTTTGCAAGGGGTTCATATTTTATTTTCAAAGCATCAGCCATTTGCTTGGGTATCATAGTTGTACTAACTCTCAAATCTATTAATGCATTATGTAGAAGTTTCTTTCCAACTATCAGAGTCAAATAGAAAGGCTCTGGCTTGGATTTACTTACTTGTGCTGCATCGTTCACAAAGGCTATTATCTTTGGAGGAATCGTATCTTTGAGTTTTTCCTTTCTAGCAGGTCTTTCCTTGGGTACAACACCTTCAGGCACTGCTTTCCCTCGCAGAGCTTCTTGCAGTAGTGTCTTTTGTTCAGGAATAGCCAAGATATCCCATATAGATACTTATGCTAGAGTCTTCTTAAGTTGTTCCACTATGTTGATTGGTCCCAAAGACTAAGTTTTTTGGAAATAAGGATACCTCATTCTTTCTTGAATCTTGATAGGGATCCCTTGATCTTGTACTAGTTGAGGTACTTCTTGTCTAACAATAGCATTCCTTTACCCTTGTGATGGAGGATTAATCTTGACCTGACCACTTGTAATCTTAGGTTGCTCCACCATCCTCCTCTTTGATCTGGTGTAATAATTAGATTGCACTACTAGCCTTTGGGAGGTAGATGCTTCGTTTAAGAAAATTGCTTTCTCATCCTCAACCCATGAGAACAAAGCATGTTCATGGGCTATCTCTTCCTCTTATTGCAAAGACATTCCTTGCATTTGAGCCACTAGGACTAAATTTTGCATACTTGGAGACTGGTAGGCTGGACTGTTATTGGTACTAGCAAACTGACCATCCATTCTTCTCTTCTCAACCACCCTTTGTTGTATATTACCCCTAGGACAATCTTTGGGTGTGTGGGCATCATTGTAAGGGAAACACCAAGCATAAGTATGATCCACATAATTATTCTGGCCTCGAACCATTTCCCTATTTGAGTTGGGAGGAATGGTTTGTGAGGGTGTGGGAACTGTAACTAATTGATTCACTGGTTGATGGTTAGTTTGTCTTGGAGGGCCTTGATATTGGTTTGGTTGGGACAAAAACCTATTTCCTTGATAGCTTTGATAAGGAGGCTTAGGAAAAGTATTATGCTGCCTCTTTATATTAATCATCTCATTGGAGAACATCCTTAGCATACTCTTGATATTATCCATCTCAGATGACTAAGTAGGGACCAGTTGCTTCACAGATGATGGAGGGTAAGAATACATAGACATAGGTGGGCTTATAGCTTTAAGAACCTCTTGAGGTAGGGACAAGGTAATTTCTGGGAATACAGGCATGGGAGGCCTTGGAGGTAACTTTTCAGCATCAATTAAATGATTCTCAGCTCTGACTGCAAGGTCATAAGCCACTGGCAAAGTGTGTCCCCCCAGCGACTGAATCATAATAGATATATCTAAATTCAAAGCTTTGAGATAGAATACTATGGCCATACCAGGTGGTGGTTTGGCTGCAATAGGGATTCTGTCCTAAGTTTTTTAGAATCTAGTGTTGAAGTCAGTCATGTCCTCTTGTGGTCCTCTTTGAATGGTGATCAACTGCTGTAATAAAGAAGACTTGTCACCTTTCTCTACAAATCTTTCAAAGAACTGATCTCTGAGTTGGTCCCATGTGGATATGGTATTTGAGGTCAAAGACCGATACCATTCTAAGGCCTTCCCTTTGAATGAGGCTACTAACAACCTTAGGGCCACATTTTACTCTGTGACACCATGTATGGCACAGACATCTGATACAACTTGAAGATGTTCCACGGGTGTTTTTGAGTCTTGCCCACTGAATTTAGGTAGAGTTTTTAGAGCATTTACTGGGATGGGATCCCAAATGGCTGGTAGTGTTGGGAGGATTAAGGGGCTACCAATGTTCCAGCTTGCATAATTTCTTGGGGGTACATGGGCTCCCATGTTTGGTACTGGTATAAATTGGTTAGCTCTTCTTCTTGGACTAATTACCAGAGGTGGCAAAAGAATACTTGGATTTGCAATAGATTATGATTTGGTGACTGGTCCATAGCTCTAACTCCTCATAACTCTCTGGTTCATGTGGTCTTGAAAGAAACTTCAAGATGGGTTCTACTGGGCGTGCTAGAAACTGTTGATGGCTAAACTTGTGCTTGATCTTAATCAATCAACAATTGGAAGTTTTAAGTTATGGGACAATGTGGCTTGAAACAACCTCTAGATTTTAGAGAAGCTGGTCTCTTCTTTTATATCAGTTGTTGGGGAAAAGGGATAGGAGATTAAATAGAAATGCAAATGCAGGAAATGAAACCTAACTATGGCGATGCACCTGAGTGTAATCCTAATCCTAACCTGAGCACAGTGAGACTATTATAGGATTCAATTACATTTAAGAGTAGACAAGTGCATGATCAATGTAAAAGACTGAAATAATAGAAATAGAGGCTCACAATAGGGAAGTCTTTTGCTGAGATATAGGGAATGTCAACAACGACATAGTGTTCAATCTTCTTAATAGAATCTTCCAATCACATAAGAGGCACAGAAGTCACGTACAATTATATAAACCTTCTGATTCAAGAAAATGAGACAAAAGCAATTGACATTCCTAATAACAACTCTAGAGAATCTATAGTATAGACTACTTTTCAAATGACACAGACAACACCAACCAAGGCATGGAGCTCAAATTTCCTTAATTCATTTAGCCACATAAAGGGCACAAAAACATGCACGGTTATATCAACTTTACAATTCAAGAAAATTGAGACAAGAGCAAATGATATTACTGGTCAAAAACTTTAGAAAGTCTAAAACTATATAAAATTCCCCCCTTCTTTGATTTTATAATTCTCCTTATATAGCCTTGGATGTCTCCTTACACGTTCTCTTTCCCGCGTAATTCCATTCCATCATTCACTCACAGGGGACAAATAGATGGCACCTTCAATGCTTTGGGGCTCTAAAAAACTACTCAATGAACTATTCCATCTACTCGAATTAACTCCAATCGATTTTCCCTCCATTTTGTTGTAATAGATAGATGGACACTCTATTCTATTGAAATGGAAGAGGACACTTAGTCAATCCTATGAAAATTTTCTTTTGTCTAGAAGGCACCAGAGAATGACACTTGACTACTTCCATTTTCTCTATATTCTGCTTAGGAACGCTCCACCTTTGGCACCTGTCACAATTCGCTTCCTCGATACTTTGTAGTTTTAACAAAATAAAATTCAGTGTTCCTTGCTCGAGCAACTTTTTAGGAAGGGACATATACACGTGGTAGTATTTGCACGTTGACACTCGGTGCTTCCACAGTCCTTTGAAGTAGCACCCAAGACCCACCATAATCTTTATTCGGTGACTAGGCTCGAAGGTGATTCCTCAGAAGTTGACACATGGTGTCTTCTGCTGCTCCTAAGAAGATACATGGCATCTTCTGCTTCTCATGCTAGGCGTATGTGGTGTCTTCTACTTTCTCTAGGGATGGAGTAGAGAGGGACTCAGAGAGTGATAATTGGCAGCCTCTGCTATACTTTGGCATCTAGGCAAAATGAAAAGGTTGAATCAAAGCATTGGACCCAGGCATTGAACCAAAGTCTCCCAGACGCCGATATGTGGTGACTTCCGCTACTTCAAAAAGGTAGTTTAGGGCCTTTTACGACTGCCACCTATTACTTTCCACTACAATGCTACTTAGCTCATTGAAAGTATTTGCTAAAAAATAGAATGAAATGTAGGTGTCTCTATGAGATGCAAATGCTGATGCATGGTGCATTTCGCTCAGTTGCTACTAGATACGTGTCATATTTTGCAGTCTTCCTAAAAGTCACAAAAATGGGCTCAAAAGATGCCAGCTGACCGGCTTTGTGTGTCAGAAAGTGACACTTGGTAGCTTCCACCCAAATTTGATACTTAGGCAAAATGAGATGAAAGAAACAAAGGGGAAAAAGGTACCTGTGACTAGAAAGTGACACTTGGCAGCCTCTGCTGCACTTTGACACTTAGAAGGAAAATGAACTCGCGCTCTGCCCCAACTCTACCATTATGACCAAGGTATATGGGAACCCAAACTGTAGTGCTCGACTAAAATTTTTAATGAAACATAGAGTAAAAATTTACTCTACAATTCTCAAGTATCATTATTTTCTATTTGATTTAATTCTTCATTCATTTCTTTAACTCAATGCTTATCATGTCTAGCTTCTGAAAATGTTGTAGGCTAAATTTTGGATAACAAAGAGAAACTAATTTGTTCATATTCACATACCATCGTTATTCTAATGAAAATTCCTTCATTTATGTCCTTGATGATGTCACTTTCATTATGATTTATATATACATATTTGGATGGGGTTTTGGTGTCCTTTTTCTCCTTCTTCTCATCTTCATCTGATTCTTCAAAATCTTTCTCTTTAATAATTTCAAGAATGTCTATCAAGATCACTAATTCTTTATGCTCCATCTTCTTCTATCTTGACACTTTCACTTTCAAATATTTTATTGGTTCTTTTTTTATAACATTTATAAGCTTTATTTTTGCAAGAATAACTAATAATTATACCTTCATCTTCTCTAGATCAAAACTTGATCGATTCTCTTTATGATGCATGTACTATCAAAAAATTTAAACTAATCAACTATAGTTGGTTTGTCTTTCCATATCTCATAAGAAGCCTTATCATTATTGACAATCAATAATCCTCTATTTTGGATATGCACTATTGTATGAACTACCTCTCTCCAATATTTATTTAGTATATTGGATTCATTTATCATTGTCCTCACCATCTCTTGAACTATTTTATTTCTCTATTTAACTATTCTATTTTTTTATGAATGTCTAGCTATTCAATAATGTCTCTTTATTCCTTGGTCTTCAAAATACTTAATAAACTGATATGACACGAATTCTCCTCCTTGATCTGATCTTAGGCACTTAATCTACAAACTAGTTTCATTCTCAACTAATGCTTTGAATGCTTTAAAATGTTTAAAAGCTTATAATTTTTTATTTGAAAACATTAACCAAGTCATACATAGAAAATAATCAATAAGCAATATGAAATATTTCTTACTTTGAGTAATTTGAGTTCTCATAGGTCCACACAAATTAGTGTTAACAAGCGCTAACATCTGAGTGGTTGAGTATTATTTTTTTAACTACCTTCTGGCTAATTCCCATGTTGACAAGGTTCATAAAATGTGTTGGATGGATTTGTAATCTTTGGATGATTTTTGACTACTTACTTCTTGTTGATGTTGACAATATTTTCAAAATTTATGTGTTCCATTCTCTTGTGCCATTGCCAACTTTCTTCAATTTGACTCAAAAAATATCTTTGACCTTTGATGTCTGATAACATATACAAATTATTATTTGTTTTTAGAATGTCTACAACCAACACGTTTAAATATTTTCTCCTAATTTCACAACCTTCTACATAAAATATTAGTGTGTTCCTCTTATCACACATTTGAATTAGACTCAAAATATTATGCTTAAGACCTACATACAAAACATTTTTAGTTTTAGTTCTACCATTATCCAAACTTACTGTACCTTTTTCATCAATTTTGGTAGTAGTATTATCTTTAAATTTTACTATGCCACCATTGACCTTATTCAAGGTTATGAACTTGCTATTATTTCCTATCATGTGCCTTGAACATCTACTATCAATGAACCATGGCTTTTCTCCATTTCTTGCATGAAAAGTTGTTTGTACCAACATAGACTTTTTAGGTTATTTCTTTTTTCATGAATATTCTTCTTGATGAATGGAGGCTTGAAACTCTAGTCCTTCTTGACTAATTCAAACATGATTCTATAGTACCAAGTTATATGTCTGAAGTTGTTTCACTTGTAACATATTATGGCCTCTTCATTAAATCTTGATAGAGGAGCAAAAGAGTTATGGCTTCTTCTTGACTCTGCACGAGTTTCCTTCTCTTTGTTTCTAAAAATGTTAGCCCTTTTCTGACATTCTATTTTCTTATGATCATATCCATTATAATAAAAATAATAACCATAAAAATAGAACTTATTTGTGTATCTTTGACTTGATTTCCTTTTGTAGCTCTGTTCCTTTTATCCTTTATTGTTTGAGATGTTTTATGTAATCTTAACTTCTTCCTTTTTTGATTTGTCTTTTCTAAGAGCTTCAGCATAGCTCTTTTTCTTTTCAAATCTGATACCTATCCTATCTAATATTAATTTTTGGATTTATAATATCCTATTCAATATATTAGTGTTTTTCTCAAATTTTGAATTCTTGGTTGCTTTATCATTGATTGCTTTATTTATTTTCTCAATATCTACTTTTAAATAACCAATTTCAATAACATACCTTTCACATTCTTCACTTACTTTTTACAATTGTGCCATTAGATATTTTTCATTATTCTTGGCTTCTTTAAAGTGTGCTTGTAGATCTTTAATTATTATTTTTTACTCCTTTTCATTTTTTTCAATCTGGAGCTTCAATCTTTGATTCTTATTCTCAAAATATTTTAACTCTTCTAAGGCACAAATAAGTTCTCCTTATATATTTACTTTAGCTTCATCATGTTCTTCTTGATCATCTATACTTGTTCTTATAAAGGCATGTTTATGTATGGCCAAGAATATAATCTCTTCTTCTTATGAATCATTGACTCCACTATCTTCGACTGAGCTAGGATCTTTAGAATTTAAAATATTCTTCTCAAATCCCTTCTTGAATATTCATTTGAAATTCTTCTTGTATGTATACTTTCCTTGTTGATTGTCACCATTACCCTTATTTGGGCACTTATCTACATAATATCCAATCTTTCCATAATTAAAACATTTAAAAGACAATTTTTCTTGATATTTACTTGTGCTCTTTTTTGGCTTGTAGATGAATAGAGCTCTATTGTCATTTTCATCATCGCTAGAGATGTCACTTGATTATTGAATCTTATCCTTCTCTTTCTTTGATGTATTGAAATTATCTTCTCTCTTTGAAGGTTTCTCTTATTCAGTCTACATCTCATATGTCGTAAGAATACCATGTAGCTCATCCATATTTATCCTGGCTAAATTCTTCATCTCTTCAATTGCCAAAACTTTTGCATCATATCTCAATGGTAGAGGTCTCAAAAAAATTTATACCAAGATTTATTCTTCTAACTTTTCTCTAAGACCTTGATTCTGATCAACTATTTAATCAACTCATAAAAGGTAACTCACTATATTTTCTTCCTCTTCCATCTTCAAACTATCTTCTAAAAGTTTGAAGCTTAGCTTGTTGAACCTTTTCATCACCTTTGTAAATATTCTTAAGCTTTACCCAAGTTTTATAAGTAGATTTACATTGCATAACTTTAAATTGTTTTGATTCACATAGACCACATAAAATAATATTTAAAGCTTAGCATTATTTCACTTGCCTTCTTTTGCACTAGAGTAGTTACAAGTGTCTATGTCTCTTCATATTCCTCCACCACTGCTTTCCAAATGTCAAATCCAAGGGCCATAAAATATGTCCTCATCCTTATGCTCCAAAAAATATAATTTGTCCCATCAAACAAAGGTGCCTTATTTGTATAAAACACATCAGGTGATCCAACCATCATGATTTCCCTGATATACATTCAAGCTGTAAATTTTTTTCAAAAGGAACCTACTCTGATATCATTTTTTAAGCATGAGATATACTAAGAGGGGGGTGAATTAGTATACCATAAATCTTATAAATATTTTACTTATTTAAATTCCACTTAACCATTCATTTAAGATATGCAATAAAACTAAAAGAAATATGCACCACACGAGAGAGAGAGAGAGAGAGAGAGAGAGAGAGAGAGAGAGAGAGAGAGAGAGAGAGAGAGAGAGAGAGAGAGAGTATTTTTACATGAAAACCCAAAATGGGAAAAACCATAGAAAACAATCTCAAGTATATGAAAGAGCACCAACTCAAATTACAAATTTCACAAGCACCAATTTGTAGGAGCACCAACCATTTTTTTGAGTACCATCACAAAAATTATTTGTGAGCACCAACCCATTACAAATATTTTGGAGCATCAACCCATAATATCACCAACCCCTCTTGTGTATAAAACACAACTATCTCCCAATATTCCTTACACAACAAATGATAGAACTATACAACATCTCTTTTTATTCTATCCTCTTTTCTTATATATATCAAATACAAATCATGCACTCTATTTCATATGTCAAATTTATTCTCAAGCCTTTATTTATATCTTTCCAAATGACATTTGGTATTCACCCTTTGTGACTCTTTAATTCTCATGGAAAATGTCACCAAACTTGCATGAACCTTCGTATCCTTTCATTTAAAAAGACACATGGTGACCCTTTATGATAAGATTAATCCTTTCCCCTTTCTTCTTTGTCTTGGTGATGTTTCAAATTCCTTAAGATGACTCTTCATGGGAAAAAGTGTCTTATTCCTCTTTTGTCTTTACCCCCTGACTCTTTGACTTCTCCATGGGCCCTCTTTTGATTTTTATGCAACCAAAAATATATTAAGTAATATTAAATAATATTAACACATATTATCCAATATATTAATATTAAAAACACCATTAAATACTATGTAACATTTATCACCAATGCTAGACCTTTGACATCAATGACAATATTTCCAACATTTATTGGCCTCAACACTTATATACTAAATCTAATCTAAGAAACTACTACTTTCCATGAATGTGGGATAAAAATAATTCTCATGGGATGAATTAAAAAACATATACATTAATAAAAACTAATATGCTAATAAAGTAAAGAGAAGGAGTAGCATGGGTTCATAACAGGTAAACTAACAACACATTAAGAGCCATAAACATGAGAGAAGAGCATGGCACACATAACACTTATTTGAGTGGGAAACCATTAAGGGTAATAAAATACATTGATAATTAAAATTGGCTACTATAATATAATTCAAACATCAATATTTAGTGAAGCACCAACTTCACTTGGAGTACCAACCCCAACTAGCCAAGCACCAACTTGACTAAGATTTTAGCAAGCACCTATTTAAAAGAAATCACCAACCCATTACATGACTCAACAAAAAATAATCCACCTTAAACATTTTATCACCTTAATAACCATTCATTTATCATATAATATATGATAATATCCTTATTTTTCTCTTCACACACTTCTATCTTTCTCAAACTAGTATCTATCCTTCTTCATTTAATTAGGTCTCTTCAAGACAGATTAGGTCATTTAACCTTGATAGTCACATAAAATACCCATATTATATCTTCAAAATATATTATCTACACCCGTATTATCATATATAATACCTCCTTTATCTCTTCACAATGTTACATCTTCTGCTTCCACTCTCATTCTTACTAACTAGCCAATTAGGCCTATTAGGCCTTGTTCTTATACTAGGCTCTTACTCATACACCTATTGGTTAGACATAAACACTTTAACACTTATATTTTCAATAAAATAGGCCTTATAACATGTAAAAACATGAATGAACCATTAAAATAGGTATTTCATAGCATATAGGACCAAAACCTCTTTTTAGGCCTTAAGGATACCTAATTCAATTAGGCCTTCATTAGCACATGTTACCCACTAAACTCTTTGGAACACTCTCAAACTTATCAAATGGTATACATAAAATATCAGTAAATTAAACCTTAACCAATGTCACTTTATGTCAAAAACACATTTTAGATCCGACCACCACTTGAACCTCTTCTTAAAACATTGTTCATATTAGGCCTATACATACCCAAAAAGTTTGTCTTGAACTAAAGAATAATCCCAATTTTTCTAAAAAAACATGGAAAGATCACACATAAAAAATATAATTTAACTTAAAAACATCAAAAATTTCATTATAATTAATTAAATAGGTAAAAATGACTCAAACCCTTCTCTGCAAGCAACCCACTTAGAACTGCCAACTAGTCTCAAAACACAGTCATGGAAATAATGACCTAAAACACCTATAAAACCACTTTCAGATACATAAAATGATCTTAGATGATCCCATGAGGTGTGTGTGTGTGTGTGTGTGTGTGTGTGTATATATATATATATATATATATATATATATATATATATATATATATATATATATATATATATATGGTAACATGTCAATATTGGTCTTACAAACCAAACTCATAGTCTTATACCTCAATATCTCATTAGGACAAGACAGGTTAACTTATGAGTAATATTTTTATCATATCCACTAACCTCCAAAATATATATCCAATATTAACATTTATTATAGGTCTTAAATAACTTCTCCATGTACTTGTATTCATCCCTAATCCATGATAACACATCCTTAATAAACTTCTCAATTCTACGTAGTGTTGGAGAGTTGTTAGTGATGTCATGAAGGTGTCCAAGTGAGTGGATGAAGTATCTTGATATCCTATGTGTTAATGACAAAGTGTGAAATATGTTTGTCCTAGTATGATTTAATAATTATTGATTTTTCTTCAAGTTTTACATGGTCAAATATGATTAGGAATGAGTATGGTGATTTGATGATGTACAAGGGGTTATATCAAAGGTATTTTATGCTTTGAGTGCTTATTTTCATGAGTGGAATTAATTTGTTTCTTTATTATGTTCATATAGACATATTTATATTTATGATAGATAAATTTAAGGAGGCATATTTATGACATCAGAGATCACATGTGTGAAGGTTCTATGAGCATCTTGATATATGGATGCATTTTTATATGTAAGAAGACCATATGGTCCATGTTTTAGGTAATGCAACATAGCACAAAAAAAGCTATTAAGGTGAAAATTTGGTCCCTTAGATATAATTTCACTAAGTTTCAACACTTATCCAATTTCATAAGGTATATCTAATGGTCCACATTTCATCACATCAAATATCGATAGTGCAAAACTAGCCTGAGCTTAATGTCTAAGTTCAAGAAGACCAAGTAAGTAATTTTGTAATGGTATATCTTGCACATGCAAAGGTTTTAACAAATAATAAATATATGGATGGATTAATCTATGAACAAATATCATATGGTGAAAATTTTAGATCATGAGATTGATTGAGGTAAAAGATACAACTATAAAAATTTGGCATTCCAGGCATATTGCATATGGTTCCCATACTTAAGCCAAATCTACAAAACGTTTTTAAAGATCAAGACCAAATAGAGATCCTATGGTTCATAAAATTTCATAATTAAATATATATGATGTGTATTAAGTCAAATGGGTGGAAGTGTTTGATGTTTAACTAGGTTAAAGATTGAGTTATTTCAAAGAGATCAATGAAGCATGTTTGTTCCAAGATGTTAGGATGCAATGAGATAAGGACAAGTGTTCAAAGTTTAATGATAGCTAGAGGTAATAATCAAGGTACTTATAAGATATAATGGTGATTTGATGTTATTAAAAATATATATCAATGGTGCATATTGAGAGATATGATTTCAAAGTGTCTAATGTTTAACATAGATAAAGATTAAGCTATGTACATGAGATTGATGGAGTGTATTAAGTCAAATAGTCAAAATGAATATCAAATAGTGAGTGATAAAAGATAAATACTAATATACTTTGAAAAATATTAATGAAATGATTTTTTCAAAAGTGTCAGAAGGACATGAGATGAGGTCAAGGTGTTTGAGGTTTAACTTTGATCATTGCCATTTGAATTTTGCCAAGGCAAAAACTAATGCTTAGTATTTGAGATATAACTTTTGATCTAGGACAAATTTATTGATGAAGTAAAAAGATAAATTGTATAAGAATCCAAGGAACATCTAGTGAACCTATTTTTAAAGTTTGAATGTTTCTACACTCAAATATATAGAGCTCCAAAGTTGACAATGTGTTTGACCATTTTCTACAAGTGACCCAAGAAGGTTGTTCGAGCTTGTTTTGATGTTGTTTAGATGTATCTTGATGAACTAGATATTAGAGAGTGTTATAGACTCATTATGGATGATATATATATATATATATATATATATATATATATATATATATATATACATACACATGTATATATATATATACACATGTATATATATATATACACATGTATATATATATATATATATACATGTATATATATATATACATGTATATATATATATATATATATATATGTATATATATATATACACACCCACACATATATATACACACACACACATATATATATATACATATATATATATATACATATATATACATACATATATATATATACATATATACATATATATATATATACATGTATATATATATACATATATATATATATATATATAGATACACACACACACACACACACACACACACACACACACACACACACACACACACACACACACACGCACACACACACACATATATATAGTATTTGGGGGATTAACCAATTCATATTTAGTATGAACAATTTGTAAGAGTTGACTATGTGTTCATTCATGGTATTCCTATGCACAAGGTCTATGATTGAGATGATTGAGCATACATAGAGGTGATTAGATCTAAATGTAATCATTTGAGGGTATCAAAGGGGTCATGAAGAGTGGAACTATATATTTAGAAGTGGTCCTATGTTCTTTTTCTTCTCAATGAAGTTCTAAAGGGGTGAATAGATCCCCATGAGACCTATAATGGTTATTAAGTCCTAATTGAAAGTTGTCATTACTTAAGAGTGACCCATGTTTACTATAGCTTACCTATGAGGATGGGATTGAGTTATGTATAGATTTCAAATGCCTTAAGGGTTAAGGCATGCCTAATGTCTAACCAAGAACATAATATTCATGAGGACTCTATAAATAAAGAAATCAATGATCATGATTTTTAACCTTATGGGTGGGGCATAAAGTAAAGAGTAGAGGGGCGAAGAAGATCAAGTATTCCTAGTGGATGGGTTAATGATAAGAGAATATTGAGGGTTATGTATATGACCTATAGGTCATATTTATGTTTTCTAAATAGATATATTATAGGCTTGAAGATTGAGGATGAGCACATAAGTGTAGAGTGATCCAAAAGGTGGTTTTGGATACATTATAAGTGTGTGAAGAAGTGAAGGGGTTATGTTATCAGAGGTCCATCATCAGGTGATAAATAAATCAATTCAAATGTGGAAGTGTTCATTTCATATGAGGTCAAAAGGACTTGATCATCCTTAGGGGTATAGGTTCCTTATGAAATAAGTGTTTTACTAAAGGCTTTAGGTAAAAAGGACTTGATCAAGGTTATAGGTTAGAAAGACTTGACTAAATAGGTGGTCAAAAGGACTTGATCATCTTAGGGTAAGTGGTCCTTTTTGAATAGTTGTTTCACTAAATTCTAGTCAGAAGGAATTGACTAGTCTCTTGATTATGATTATCTTACAGGACAAGTGGTCTATGTGCTTATAGGTTTGAGAGTGGGTTTTATTCCCTAAGAGGGTTTCCCACATAGATCTTGTGTTATGTGTGTGACCTTGTTTATATTTATGTTCATTACTATAAATTATGTGTATGCTTCATGAATTCTTGTATTATTTGGTTAAGAGTTTGATCAGATTGAAAGGATTGGAATAAAATTTTAGATTATCTTAATTCATTGATTCACCCCCTCTCAGTTATTGTACCTTTAAAAATTGATATAAAAGTAGGTCCTTTGGTAAAGGCTTGACAACTTGAAGGTGATCTAAAGTACAATATGGGTAATCATCAAGGAAGTTTCTCTACTAAGTAAACACTGATATTCAATGGATCCAATTATGCTTTTTAGAGTGCAAAGATGAGTACCTATATCATATCCCTAGGGTTTTAAATTTGGACATCTATTGTGTATGGTTACTTTTCACCTACTATTCTTCTATCTAGTGTTACAAATAATAAGTTATTTGAAAATAATTCTAAGAAAATGAATTTATCACTTGTGGTCTTTTAGAGATTGGATACACCTAGGTAATCCATTATTAATGTGCCAAAGAAGTGTGGGATAAATTTTAGACTATTTATGAAGGAGATTCAAAGGTTAAGTTGTCAAAGTTAAAAACTCACTGAAGACAATTTGAGAGTCTCAAGATGAAGGAAGAAAATTTTGTGGCATCTTTTCTATAGAAATTTTATGAGATTGTGAATATCATCAGAGGTCTTAGAGATAAGATTGAAGAAGATATTATAGTTCAAAAATTATTAAGGCCTCTCTCTCAAGTTTTATTCTAAAGTATCTATTGTAGAAAAAAGTCATGATATTACTGAGTTGAATATGGATGAGTTACATGGCATCCTTGTTGCCTATGAGATGAGAGTAAATGATGATATACCACCAAAGAATGAAGTAACATTTAAGATAGAAATAAATTGAAATAAAAATTTTCAAGGTAATAAACCCAAGGAGGAGGAAATTTATGATATTGATGAGGATGAACTAATTGCTTTATTTACAAGGAAATTACAAATAGGTTCAAGAAATTATAAGGCTAAACTACCCTTCAAATTATTCAATTTTGGAGAGGTATGATCCATAATCAAAATCAAACAAGTGTCATAATAGCAGAAAATACAATTGTAAAATATCAAAACCTTGTTTTAAAAGATTTAATAAAAATCAATATTTTAAATGAGTATAGAATTTTAAAAACTCACATTGATGGAAATTTTAAGAGTGCAAATGAATGAGTTAAAAATTGATAGATAATAAAAAAATTATTTGATAATAGAGTTTGGCATAATGGCCTACATCTCCAGATCCACTCAAAGTGTGGATGTCTATATTAAAATTGTCACAAATTCACTTATAATTTCTTAGAAGTCTCAAAAATTGTCTTTATGTAATTTACTCTATCAAAGAGATACTCTCAAAAAAAAATTATTCGAGGCCTTTTAAAAATATCTAAGTATCTAAAACACCCTTTACTTTCCTTGTTTCCACAAAATAATACTAGAAATCCTTACCTTTAAAATCAACCTCGACCCCTTTATATAATTCTTAAGCCCATGGCCAAAGTAGTGAGGCATTTATCCTTTTAACCCAAATGGTTGGGTTTAATTCCTATGACAACACTTTTGGCTCCATCAAAATCCCATATCCCACATTTGGGAGGTGGGTAGTTGTTTTAGTGTTTATATACCAAAATTTTTTTGGTAAGTAATGCCTATACATAGGTATAGTCCATGAAGTGGACGTTGGTAAGACATGAGTATTAAGATATGGTAATGAGTGTGGGTTATTGGTTTACCTCATAGAAATTATGTAGAAGTTTGGGGATGTTGGGATGGGGGAATGATTCAGTCATGGCATGGTGATTGGGACCCTCATGGTAGACTTATTGTAAAATGTCATTGGTTTGTGTAAAACTTTTGGTAAAAATGTGGCTTAGATTTGGTACATGGAAAATGATAAGATTAGAATGTTTGTTTGAAACATTTAATGGCATGATAATTAATTAATTCCATAATATATAAAATTAGAGTATGGAATAAGTGGTGACAAGTCACGTGGTGGCTTAAGGACCCACCATGTGGACCACTCTCCATTTGCCACTTATTAACGTCCAATTAGATATTCCATCCAAACCAATTTTTTTTAATTTTCCCTATTTGATCTTTGAAGCATGATATATTGCACATATGGTCTCAAAATTAACCTATTTAAATTACACCAAAAATATCTTGACAAGTTCTATGTCGTGCCATCAATCAAACCATAATTTGATGACTTCATTTTTAGAGTAAAACATAGATCCTCCTTGATCAATCCTCCACACTAGGAGCTTTTGGACATCCAAAAGTTGATTAATTGGTAAAGAGGTGAGGGTATTTCTCCCTCACTTTTCCATCTTCCATCCATTTGGCCTTGTTTGGGTGCATCCCTTTGAGACCAACACGAAGATACTCAACATATCCCCTTCATGAAGTATAAACCTTTCTATCAAGAATTGTATTTTCTATTAATTTTGTTAGATACTCAAGAGCATAATCATCAACAAAAGGAATAGATACACTCTCATCATGATCTAAAATCATCAAAGGCTCATACAATTTCAGATTTTTCACATTCAAAACTGAATAAATCTACATATAAGATGGAAATTTAATCAGATGGAATTTCTACCAATCTTTTCCATAATCTTGAAATGACCATACTGGATTAGTTTTAACTTTTTTACCTTCACCTATCAGCCTTTCCTTACTAATGTGAATCCATAACAAATCACCTAAAACATATTGGTGATTAACATGAATTTTGTCATGTCTTACTTTATACTTTGCCTAATTTTTCTCTAATTGATCTCAAATAGTCTAGTGTACCTACTGTATATTTTTAATGAACTTCTTGGATTTAACACATTGCCTTCATCAGTAGTTGAATCTTATCCATAACAAAAATCTAGAGGATATTTATAAAAATATCCATAACAAACTTCACAAAGATATTTCATAGTATAAGAATGAAGCACATGGTTATAAGCATGTTGAATAAAAAATAAATGCTCATCCCACAACTTGGGATGTTTATTGCAATATCACCTAAGCAAGTGTAATAGTGTGTAGGTCATAACCTCTATCTGGTCATTAGTCTATGGATGAAATGTAGTGATCTTATTCAACTTAGTGTCCATTAATTCCCATATTGTTGACCAAAATTCCCTAAGAAACCAACAATCTAGATTAGAATTAATAGAAGTGGGAAAACTAAAATGAACCCATACATGATAAAAGAATAAGTGTGTTTTACCTTCCCCTATAATCTACTTTGTGTAAGGAATCAAAACACACATCTTGATAAATCTATCCACTATCACATACAAGTAATTGTGTTTCCTCTGTGACATAGGCAAACCCCCTATAAAGTCCATGTAAATACTTTCCCAGGGATAGGTAAGAATAGGTAAGGGAGTGTAAAGTCCCATTTTCCTATTATAGGATTATTTGTGGCATAGAGAACACACCCATTGATATATTTGGCAACATTTTCCTACATATGGGGCCAATAACAATACATTCTCAAATGTGAAACCATTTTACCAACTCTAAAATGACTAAAAATAAGAGAATTATGTACTTCCCTAATCATGTGCATGCTTTCATTTTGAGGAATACAAATTTTACCCAGATGATACAAAAGTCCATTATGCATATGATAGTCTAATTCTTCTATCTATTTACTACTCATCAAGTCTTTATGCAAACCCTTAAAGTCAGCATCATCAACATATTATTCTTTATAACTTTCATGATTCAAAGAACTATGCTATAAAAGAATAGATGTAACTACCATAGGAGGTCTATAAAGCATATCAACAACTTTATTCTAAATACCTTTCTTATACTTGATCACAAGATGAAATTATTATAGGAAACCCATCCAACAAAAATGCCTAGACTGTTGTAGCTTGGCTTATAACTAGAGATATTGAATGGGATGATGATTTGTATGTATCACTATCTTCTTGCCCATCAAGTAATGTTTCCATTTATTATCACTCTGAACTAATGCATATAATTATTTATCATAAGTCAGATAGTTTCTTACCACACCTATGAAGGTCTCAGAATGATAGCATATTGGCTTCTTTCTTTATAGTAGAACAACTCCCGTAGCATAATCACTTGCATCTATCTTAATCTCAAATGGCTACTAAAAATCAAGAAGTGCCAAGATAGGAGTAGTACTAATCTTTGTTTTCAAAGTGTCAAAGGCCCTTTACTTCTTGCCTTCCCATTGAAAAACCTATTTTGTACTAGTCAAAGAATAAAATGGTGATGCAATAAGTGATAAATTAGCAATTAATTTCCTCTAATATTATACTACACTAATAAATCTTCTAACCTTAGTTACATTATTGAGTTTAGGCCATTTAACTATAACTTCCACTTCTGTAGGATCAATTTTCAATTCAGTATGTCCTACAATACAACCCAAGAAAACCAAAGAGGTCTTGCCAAATTCATATTTAGAAAATTTTTAATAAAGTTTCTCCCTTCTCAAAGCATACATGAATTTACTAATATGAATCACATGATATTCCCAAGACTAACTAAATATCAAAATATCATCTAAGAAGACTATAATGAAATCGTCAAAGAATAGCTTGAAAACATCATCCATCAATCGTATGAATGTAGTCGGTGCATTGCACAACCTAAAAGGCATGAAAAGTCATTCAAATAATCCCTATTTTACTTAAAAGTAGTTTTCCAAATATCACCATCATTAATCCTAACCTAATGATAACCACTTTTCAAGTCTAACTTAGTGAAATAGATAGCGTTTCTTAACTGATCTAACAAATCATCAATATAAGGAAGAGGGTAATGATTCTTAATAGTAATTTTGTTCAAAGAACATAAATCAAAACACATTCATCAAGTGTCATATTTATTTGGCACCAAAATGATAGGTGAACCAAAAAGAGATGTACTAAGATGAATAACACCCTTTTTAAAAAGTTCCATTACCTACTTTTTTATTTCCTTATTTTCTACCACTAATAACTTGTACATGCCAATGTTAGGGAGAGGAGAATCCTATAACATTTAAATTTCATGTTGAACTCCCCTTTTAGGGTGTAACCTTTGGGATCCTAAAATTCATCATCATAACTAGAAATTATTTCAACCAATTCTTTCTTATGTTTAGGATGATAATTTTCCATAGCCTAGGAATATTCTTTTTCCTTAGACTTAATCAACATGAGACAAAAATTCTTGCTTGAATTGACTAGTCTTTTCATTTGCCCTACTATAACCAAGGATATACTCATTTTAATATGATGTGCTATGACTATATATTTAATTCCATCCTTAACAAGCAAGTAATTATTCTCCTCCCTATAAAATATTTATTTTCTATCATAAAGATAAGGACTTCTTAAAAAAATCCCAAATATGTCCAGAGGGACTAAATCTAGGTTAACCTCATCAACAAATTTGAATGCCATGGCAAACTTCAATCTACAAGTTTTGGTAACTTAAATTTTTACATCATCACATACCCAATAAATTGGATAAGGTTTTAGATGGGGATTTGTTTGTAGTCCTAAATTTTTAACAATCTCTTTGAAAATCAAGTTTGCCTATGATCCACTGTCAAATAGAGTGTCAATCGTAGTATGTTTTACAACAACCCTAATGTGGAACAACTAATTTTTTATTATCATCATGAAAATTTTTACTTTTTGAAGAGGAATCAAAATTATATGACTAAGTGGTACAAATAGAAATAGAAGAACAATTATACATACTCATAGTTGTGATCTTAGTTTCATCCCTAGAGTTTAAACCCAGATTCTGAACCATAGTATTAGTTTTCTTTTCCTTCTTAAACTTGTTAAAAGGTCTTAAATTAGGATGTAATTTCCAAAAAATATACTCATCATGATTTTATTACAATTATTTCAAAATGGCTTACCCTCTTCTTTATGAATAGTGACAATAGAGTTTTGTTTACCCTTTCAAAAAATTTGCCCTTTTATAATGCTTAACATTAGAATACTTAATTTTAACTTTAGGAAAATATTATTTTGTTTGTTTTCCTCTAGCCTATAAATGAATGGCTTTAACACATGCTTCATCCAAACTAATGGGATTGAGAATAAGAATCATATGTTTCAAGTAACTATACAACCCACCTATGTACTTAAGCAGTGTTTCCTATGTATAAAGAAGAATATTCAAAAGTAAATCCTTTTTCCTAAATTAATATGTATAATCCTGAACACTTTGGCCTTTAGGTTATTTGAAAGATTGCCAATCTATTATGGCTTATTGGATATAGCATAAAGGATAAATTTGATTTCTAAGTGCATCAAAAAATTCACTCCAAGTGGAAATCAAGTTACCTATGTTAATCTCATTCTCCTTCAACTTACTCTCCCACCAGATGAGAGTTGTACCTCTCATTGAAGAGTAGCTAGGTGAATTTTATCCTCATCATCTATAATCTTATAGACCCTAAAATATACTTCAATTTTATTTATCCATTTATCTATCTTTTCTACATTAATCTCACCATAAAATATGGACAATTCAAACTTAATATCTAGCTTTAGCGAAGGGAGAGATTCAATGGATTTTTTGTCTTTACCATCATTTGAAGATGAGGAAGGTTTCTTAGAATTTGTACCACCTTTATCATGCTCCATTTTCTTTCATCTTTCATGATAAATTTCATCAACCATATCCTTTATTTCCAAGAAGGTATATCAAAAATATCATTCAAACTTGAAGTCATCTCCCATTTCTGTAGTACGTCTTGATACAACCTCTAGATTTTACTCGACCAATTCTCCTTCACCCCACCTAGATCTTGACCTTGACAACATACACTATCAATCAACATAGTTAAATACCAAATTCTTTTTTTATACCAAAAATATGATCTGTAATCAAAATCAAACAAGTGTCATAATAACAAAAAATACACTTGTAAAAGATCATAACATTGTTTTAAACTATTTTATAAAAATTGATATCTTAAATGATTAAAAAAATTTAAAAATCCACATTGACAAAAATTTTAAGAGTGAAAATAAATGAGATAAAAATTAATATATAATACCAACATGATTTGATAACAAAGTTTGACATAATGGCCTATGTCTTCAGATCTACTCAAAGTGAGGATCACTCCATTAAAATTGTAACAAATTCACTTACAATTTCTTAGAAGTATCCAAAATCATCTTGAAAACTTTACTGTATCAAAAAGATACTCTTAAAAAAGATATTTTTCAAGGCATTTAAAAAATTTCTAAGTCTCTAAAACATCCTTTACTTGTTTTGTTTCCATAAAATAACACTTGAAATCCTTTCCTTTAAAATCAACCTTGACCTCTGTATATAATGCTTAAGCTCATGGCCGAGGTGGTGAGGCACTTAACCTTTTACCCTAAATGGTAGGGTTATATTACCATGCCAATGCTTTTAGCTCCATAGAAATCCAATATCCCACATTTTGGATGTGGGTAGTTATTTTAATGTTTATAGACCATGAAATTTGTGGTAATTAATGCTTATACATAGGCATAATCCATGAAGTGGATGTTGGTAAGACACGAGTCTCAAGATATGGAGAAGAGTGTGGGTTAGTGGTTTAGCTCATGAAAATTATATGGAATTTTTGGGACATTGGGATGTGGGTATGATTTAGTCATGGCATGGTGATTGGCACCCTCATGATAGACATAGTATAGAACATGGTTGGTTTATGGAAAACTTATGGTAAACATGTGGATTGGATTTGGTATGTGACAAGTCATAAGATTAAAATGTTTGTTTTGAACATTCAATGGAATAACAATTTATTATTTCCATAATATATAAAATTAGAGTATGGAATAAGTGGTGAGAAGTTATTTGGTGGCTTGAGGACCCACCATGTGGACCACTCTCCATCTGCTACTTGTTGACATCCAATTGGATGTTCCATCCAAACCAATTTTTTTTTTTTCCTTATTTGATATTTGACATAATATATCTTGCGCATATGAGCTCTAAATCGACACATTTAAATTAGAACAAAAATCTCTCAATGAGCTCTATGTCATGTCATCTATCATCCTATAATTTGATGACTTCATTTTTGGAATGAAACATAGGTCCTCCTAGATCAAGGTAGAACATTTTCCTAATAAGTTCTCATAAGCATACACAAAATAATGATGATGATGATGATGATGATGATGATGATGATGATGATGATGATGATGGTGAATACCAAGATTAAAATAAGAAGACATACATGTCTGATAAGAGGAAGAAAGGATTTAGAAAGTATGACAATAAGAAGAAGTCCTTTAAGAACAAGATGAGTCTCCCCACCAAAGGAAACTCTAGTAGATCAGATGAGAGTGAAGGCAGTGACACTAAGTATGATTGTGAAGATGATGAACCTATTGGAGATAAATCCCACTTTATGATTGAGGAAGGAAGTTTTAGACACCTAAAATTGGCCATCAATAACCTTTAAATAGGCTTTTGACCAATTTCTACCAAAGTGTACAATTTATATTAAAAACACAAAATGCATTAAAATAATTGAAATTTTTATATTAAAGTGTTGATTTTTTCCAAGGTATAATTAAAAGGGGAAATGAAATTTATGAAGTATCTAACTTTGATCAAATCATTTCAAGTCAAAATGACATTTTTGCATCTAGGTACTCTAGATTGCTCTTTTCTATCAAATTTCTTGTATGAAAAGGTGATGGATCAATGCCATTATTTTAAAATGCAACACTTTATTTTGCATTAAAAATATCCTAAATGGGATAATGATTATAATGAATCTAACACCAACTTCCATTTTCAATCCAGTCAAAATTTGAGCCAATAATACAACATTTTGACCAATTTGATTAATTTGTGCATAAATTGCCAAGGTTTTGCATCAAGTTTGACTACTCATGTTTAAGGCTAATAAACCAAATCAATAACTTAAGTTAATTTTCCATGAACTTTTTAACTATTTATTTTTATAAATTGATTGTCATTAACTACATCATCAATTGACATCATCCTATGAGTTGGCATCCACAAACCATAAATGCCACAAATATCTAAATTAATCCCTCTCATACCTCATTAAGACCCTCCATGCTAGTTAATGCCCCTCTATCCTAAATATTGATGAACCATTTATGAATTTTAATTACACAATTAAATTAATCCTTGGCCACACATCTTCATCTTGAGATGGATGGTTCAGGTTGATTCTAAACCATTCCAAAAATCTATAAATAAGAAGCCTTGCCTATTTATTTTTAAGCTTGGATAATGCAAATTTATAATGCACAAATAATACCAAAAATCATTTAAATTAGTTTTATAATTCCAAATTATTGAGCCAAGCAAAATCCAAACATGGTTCTAAGGAGAGATGAAAGTAGCCACACTTCATTTATGAAGACTTCATGAGCATAAACCAAGCAAGCCACTACAAAAAGAATTTTAGAGCATCCAAAGAATGTGAAGGAAGTTATTTATTTCATGTTTTAGTTGTATTTTCTATTTTCTTTTTGTTAACTAAGCTCCTCCTTTGAGATAGGCTTATGGTGGTAGTTTAGTGTGTATTTTATTGATTTGTTTTATTCACTAACATAATACTAATCTCCTTCTATTTTAATCCTATGTTTACAAATGATATTCCTGGTAAGACCTAGCCTCACAAATTTGGTCAAATTACACCTATAAGCAAACTAATAACTAGTGTCATGTAGGATCTCAGAGTATGGTGGAAAATAAGGTAAAGATTTGAGAAAAAATCCATTTTTTAAAGCCATGGATTTGTTTTTGGGACTATGTAACTTGGATCAACTATGTGCACAAATCATCCTAAATCAACCCAACTTGGCCCTAACCCAGTCCCAACTTGGCCCCAACTTAGCCAAACTCAACTCTAAATCAACCCCAACTCATCTTGACTTGCCCCAGCTTAACCCTAACTTGGCACCAACTGGCTCCAATTCAACCCAGCTCGGCCCAACTCAACCCCAACTAGGCCACAAAATCAGCCCAACTTGACTCCAACTCAACCCCAACTCATATCAACTCACCCTAGCTCAACCTCAACTCACTTAACTTGGCCCCAACTCAGCCCCAACTGTGGCCAACATAGCCTGACTCGACCCCAACTTCACCCAACTTAACCTTGACTTACCTTGACTTGACCCTAACTCAACCCAACTCACCTTGACTCAACCTTAACTTAGCCTAAATTAGTACTAACTCACCCCAACTTGACCCCAACTCAATCTAACTCACCCTAACTTGAACCTAACTCACCTACCAACCCAACTCACCTACCAACCCAACTCGCCTACCAACCCAGCTTGACTGTCAACCTAAGAGCTCATTTTTCAAAAGTTCTTGTCTCATCCTCTAAAGTGCTTCAAAATAGGTAGTCCTAATCTTTTTTTTAAGGTTTAAAGGATGGTTTAAAAGTTAATTTAGGTGTTTTAACTAATCATACACATCAATTTGGATTTTTAAAAAGAACTTGGTTAAAATCATGCACACTTCAAATTTGGTGCCTAAAATGAATCTTTAACATGTTAAGTCTTGAACACTTCAAACTTTGGGTTTTAAAAAAAAGTAGGTGTTTATTGTTTCATTTAGTCTTTTTTGTTGTAATATTTACATGTCTTTATAACTTAATACCAAGGGGTCAAAACAACACCACATAATCTTTCATTTAGTACTTAAAATAGAAATTGCTTATCAATTTTTGTTTTCAATAGTTATTTAAACATAGAATTTGATTAGAAAAAAGAGGTACATTTCATGTATGCTCTTCCATCCATCCCATTTAGGGAACTTTTAGAATTAAAAGTGCCATACTTATTTGAAACAGGCCTAGTCTAAGGTATAAAAAGAATGTTGTCTAAAGTACTCCTTGAAAACTCATAATAGTTTGGGTGATCTTGAAATTAACCTAAAGTATTTTTATTAGTCATTTATTTTATTGCATCTTGGCTTGTAAGGGGGACTTCATTACCTCCCACAAGTTATATAGGTAAAATTTGACTTGGGGTTTCATCTCTTGGCACTGACTTCAACCACTCCCACTAGGAATAGAGGTTTCAGTGGCTAAACCACCTTATAGTTTTAGAGTTGCACATGGGATGTATCTACACTTTGGACATCATAATACACTAAGCAAGCAATGTTCGTAGTGGTTTCAAAAAGTATAAGACCTTTTTGCAATAATCCAAGTGTTACAAATACTCAATTTAAGTGTGTTTCTTTTGTAATGTGGCATGAAAGTAATTGGGAAATTGATCTATCTAAACATTTGTAAAATTTTATATCTTAGAAAAATCCCCACTTATCATGGAAGTGTTATTGGTGTAAGGTATGCCTCAAGTTCCATGTCATAATATTGTCATTTAAGAGAAGGGAGGTGTAAAAACCCTACTATATAATGTGAATTTTACTTTTTGGATGAAAACTAAAAGATTCTCAAATGATGTATATTGATATATTCTAACAATACCAAGCAACCTTGTTAGTTTAGGACTTAAGAAAAATTAATTAGTTGGGTTTGTCTTAGATTAAAGTCTTGTTTGGAGTAAAAACTTGGTGTGAACAAACAAAACAAACCAAAACACATAGTCCTCATTTTCATTTGAACAAAGAGGCATTATGCTACCCATGCGAATCATCAATTTGCCTTGTTCAAATTTCATCAAAACTTAGACTCATATCATCCACTTTGGCATAGTTATGATACCCAATTGAGTCTAGACTATTACCAAACATTGTTTAAAGTCCTTCATTTATAATCTAAATTCAAAATTGCACCTTCATAAATTCATAGGGTTAATGTGATAAGTGGGTTCACCATTTTCACTAAACTTGAGGGAAATTAGGTTCAATTTCTAATTTGGTTTGAAGGTTGTTTACAACTCATAATCATTATCACCACTTAATAGACTTAAGTCATTTTTTGATAAGCACTTGCACTTTGAGTCTATGCACTAAACATTTTTGTTTTACAATCTTATTTCCATTAAATTAATTTCAATAAATACTTTTTTGCCTTAGAGATAAATATTGTGAAAACTTTGAATATATTTATGTCATTTGAGTTAAGAAAGGTAGTGTTACGCTACCAAATTTGTGAGAAACCATCTTTGCCTTAGAGAGTTTTTGAAACAAATATTTTGTCATGTATTTTAAGTAGTTTCATATAGTTATACTACCCAAAACATTTCAAACATTATTTCATAGACCTTTCTGCATAGAGTTTAATTTTGTACACAATTTTCAAGCCAATCTAAGTACACCTTTTATGAATATGTAGCATAGTTATACTATTCAAATTTGTCTAGCCTATTTGTCAAAAGAAGCAAGTTTTATACCATTATTTAAAAGAAAACAAACTATCCCTAAAGTACCTTTTGTTTCATACCTTATGCCTATTTAATTGAGTTTATATCCAAGAGTCAAATCTTAGTTTTTGTTAGAAGTGTTTCAAATCTGTTAGATTAAAAATCTCATATATTTCAAAGTCTAGCTTTTGATATCATTTGGCCAAGAGTGCTAGCACATGCCTTGTTTGAGTTTAGCATTTGATGCTGCATTTGGCCAAAAGAAATGACAATGGTTTATTTTCATAGTTTATACTGATTTGAAACCCTTTGACCTTAGAATTTAGCATTTAGATATCAGGTCTATTTACTTGATCCTTTTGTATATGATGTGTAATATTATATACTTAGCATTAGCTTGTTTTATCACAAATCACTACATAAACCTTTCCATCCTTTTGATGAATCTAGACCAAGTTTAAATATCATCTTTTAGACATAGTATTTTTAGATTTTTTAGAACTCTCTTCTATTTATATTGCAAAAACATTTACTATGGATCCCAATATGTATTCCTACACTCATAATTGACTTATGTATAATCTAAGGATTATTAATGTGGTTACATGAGAAGAAATGGTACAAGATCCATACATATATAATATTGATTATGAGATGGATCCTTATCCCTCTTATAATACTCAAATATGGGCATAAAATCAAGATACATTTGCTAACTATTTGGTTAATACATCACCATATTTAGAATAGGACCAACAACAAATCACAGAATACTTAACTATGATACCCATAGTTGAAGAACCAATTCCTCAAAAATCATACTCTATTAATATGCCTTCCACATATGATCCATTTTTGTTTGAGTGTAATTTATTGTAAAATAAAGATAAGATTTGGGTTAGAGACATAGAAGTAGGGGCTAATTTTCTAGCAAACTTCCCTCATGAAAGTTTACCAAGCCTAGTAAGAATACCTCACAACATATTGTATAGTCAATAAGCCTCTTCTATAAATTTTGTAACTCTATTACAAATGATGTATCATGACCCTAATAATTAACAAAGGAAATAACCTCATGAAATACCACTTTTAACCAAATGTAGAAATCATATCAAACCTACCTGAATCTAGCATGCACTTTCAATCAGATGACCATGGTGAGTAAACCTCTTATTGACTTAGTTCCTTCAACAGGGGTTTTGATAGAGTTAAATAGTCAATAAATTTAGAGTTTAAACCCATTTTTGCAAAACACTTTGGTATATAACTTGTTTTACATGTCAATTATTGAAGAAGTGTCTTTTTTTTATACATAGAATAATGAGCAAAACATAGTGGACAATGCATAAGCAATGTCCAATCCAAATCAAAGTGGTACTAATACAAACATAACTAGTCAAAAACATATACCTTTATTTAATATCATGAGTGGATATATAAACCTATGAATGTGAGATTATGTACCCCAACCTCAACTAGTTACTTCATCAAGCACACAACCAACATGATCAGGTAGTCAGCTAATAACCAATGCCATGCCTCAATAATAGAATGTTATAAATCCCATTCCTCCTCAATAGGTGATGAGTATCATTCCAAAATAATAGGCATAAATGAATATACCAATGTATCAAAGGATAAACATATTGCCACCTCAACAAGGGGAAACTAATGTTCTACCTCATTAGGTAGTGGCAAACATACCTTTTTCTTCACATACCAACATGTCAAATTAAAATCAAATGATGTTTAATCAATAATGTATTCATGTTAGTTAGTGATAGGTGATAAATCTTAAACATGCATCCACTTCCCAAATAGGATTCATACAACAAGGGGATTCCAACATCTCTTAAATACCTGTTAGGCAATAATTGCCTTTTGTGTAGAGTATACCATAAGTTTAGAGATAGGGTATTGAATAAAAAGTTCCCACTCAATAAAAAGGTTTGAGTAGATAGCAACAGGTCCCTATTTAACCACAATAGGCATAGTATCATTATATCCCTCCATCCCAACCTCAAATCCTCTAAGTTAAACCTTCATCACCAATCTAAACTAGAATATCACACAACCAAACATACAATTTCAACAAGTACATCCTAATACATGTATTTGTATTCCTAGTTCATTCCCTAACCAATCTAATGTATACCAAATACCCCATCATACCCTAGTTAAATTTATTCAATTGTGATCACTCAACCATCTACCCAAGACAATATTCCCACAATTTTCCTAGATCAAGATTTACAATTAATGAAAGATGCAATCACCACCATCCAAGAGGGGAAATAGATTAAAATGTTTAAGTTGGATGATGTGTGTTTGTATCCTTTCAATAGGGAGTACTTAAAAATTTTATTTCCTCTATGATATGAGCCACCAAACTTGATAAATACAAGGGGAAAGGTGAGCCCAAAGCCCATTTAACCAAGTTCTATGTTACATTTTAACCAATGGCATATAGTGATATATACCTTTTATTTTTATTTACAAGGAATTTAGCTAGACAAGCCTTGGAGTGATTTTTAAATTTTCCAAAGAATTTAGTAACATATTTTGATGACCTTTCATAAAATTTTATATAACATTTTTCCTACAATCTTGAACATGAGATTTCATTGGTCGACTTGACATAAGTAAAACAAAAAGTTTGTGAGATTTTTGCAAGTTATCTATAGTGATGGAAATCATTTAAAAGATAATTCACTCATATTTTACCAAATAAACATTTAGCCATTTTATTCACTTAAAACTTGCATAATGAGATAGCCTATCATTTGAGATTGCAATGTACACATACCTTTAATTAAATCATTAAAAGAGGTTTGTTGATCAAGCAAGTGTTAATTAATAAATGAGTCATCAATATTAATTCAACTAATTATAACCAAGGTACAAATCAGGGAAGTACCCAAAACCAACATCCAATCCAAGCAAAAACATCACAACTGGCATAGGCCAATAAACAAGATAGACTAAAACAATTTAACTATAATAATAATGTTGTGAGAAGTGGAGTGACCATACCATGTCATGTAGAAATAGTGAAAACATCATCCACTCAACTTCCAATAACTTTTTAGCTTAATCCTACTTGAAAAACTCCTCAACTAACATTGCAAGCACAATAACCAAGACCCATGCAACAAATTCCATAACCTTTTCCATTGCAAAACCCTCCTCTAAGGATAATAGTACCTACTCATCATGTTTATAGTGACCTTGGAGAGCCTATTGAATATGTGTTTCATAAACTTGTTATCACTAATTTGATTAGTTGCCTTATACCAAAGCATTATCTGTAGGGCATTCTTTATCTTGATTGGTACCATGAAAATGAATTCTATGATTATCATCAGGTCAATAGACATAATTTATGAAGATGTGTGTAAATAAAGAATTTGATTGAGAATATGTTAGAGAATGGGGAGATCACATAGGATGGTAGTGCATCCACCTCTAATCAGACTCTTGGTATTTATCAAAACCCTTTTCCCCAACACAAAAACTAGCAGCAATAATAACAACAATAATAGCTGGTGTAACAATAAAATCAATAGTATCAAAATCAAAGGCTGAACCAATAGAACTAGCAGAACTAGTAGAATCAAGAGTAGAACAATAACATTAGAATAATGGACAAAACCAAATTCAAAATGGTAATGACCAATAAATCTACCATGTAGTTTCACATGACTAAAATAGAGTTGTAGGCCATACTGTAGGGGGTAACATTAATACCATCTCCATTAATCCTAGATCAAGCACTATACAATCTAGATCATTGCTAAACAATTACACTCAACCAAATTAAATGGATAATCCTTCTTTTATTTAGGACCACATGTAGGTGAACCAATAAATTAGGATTTCCACTTATGGACCTTATACTGATAACTTGTCCTTGCCCCATGACCATATACAAGTTCATCGATAATTGAGACTTGTCTTATCTGGTCCCACACCATTACCATTATTTGTTAGTAACCATAGTCCTACACTTAATCCTTATTATGCAATCATAATTCAGAGGTTAAATATTACCATTCCAAGCCCATAGCATTCTTCCACCTCACCCATTATCCAACCAATCATTTAGCCTTAGAATAAACCATTTAACATTATCTAAGATAAAAAGTTTGATATTATGGAACAATTACAAAAGACATCAACCTAGATCTTCGTTTTAAATTTATTGCAAATATAGATAATCCACAATAATATATTGAATGAGTTCTTAACCCAATCCAATATTTCTAGTGACATATCCCCTAATAAATTTCAAGCTTTGGTTGGACACTTAGCTCCTACCCAATAAGTCACATTCAACTAAATTGATATGTCTTCCCTTAACCAACTCTATATAAATACATTATACATAGAAGTTTATATAAAGTGGCATAAAGTGAAATGTATCCTTATATAAAATGGATTAAGACTCAACATAGTGTCTTTAAAGCTCATCAAGATTATTGGGTATGTAATGGCAGGTCTCCAACTAGAAAGATAATTATCGAAACCTATAATAATCAGGAGAGAGAATCATAAGGAACCATTAGCCTACTAGTTATCATTAGGCCTTTAATCCATGATACACTTTACCATGTACTTGATCTTGAGTTTCAATATAATATTCTTCTAGGTAGGCCTTGGTTACATGAGATTCATGTAATCCCAACAATGCTATGCCAATGTATCAAGTTCTCCCACTCAGGGATGGAAGTAAATATTCTAGGATATTTGCACCCATATGAACACTGTAAACATCTTGAGGCTGAGTTTCAAAGCTACAATTACCCAGAAGACATGAATCTAATTTACAATGAGGATAAAGGAAAGACCATATTTATTTATTATCTAGAGGAAAATTGCATAGATCCTAATACCTTGGATTCCTTTTCCCACATGTTACCTCTTGAATCTTCCAATCATTACACCATTTTAGCTGATGGCCCAATAAAATAGTTAATGCATGATACCTTTTATATTTATAATATTCCTCAAAATACAAAGACCTTTGGAAGACTTAAAGTTACCCCACACATGCATTTACAACAAAAGAGCAAAAATAAAAGACTTATCATGTTTGTACCAGCATCTAACCTAGAACTAAACAATTTCAAGGGAGATAAATCATGGTTATACAATGACAATCAAGATGATTTTTATAAGAGTATAAAGTATCCTTTTCCCAATAGGATCATGGAGAATCAAGATTATGAAGGAAGAGGACTCAGACTAAATCAACAAGGAACCATTGAGCCAATTTCCATGACCAAATACAAAAGACCTTATAGACTTGGATTTAAACCACCTGGGGGTGACCCCACATATCTTATTCGCATTCCATCACCAATGATTAGTGATGATGATGCTGATAGCGAAGTAAAGTCCAATCATAGCCTTATCTTTGATGACCTATTTGAGACTAACCTATTTGATAATAATGTCATTTGTACCCTTACCCTAGTCATTCATCATAGCCCATTGCCATTGTACTATCCCTAATTAATAGATTAGGACTAATAAGAATCTAGTTTATCAATTGATGATTTTCAGAATGATGAGTCATTCTATGATTTTCTAGGCCTTAAAGATAATTTTCTATTGGGAGGTCATAAATCAATATTCTCAATCACATTGGATCTTGAAGCCTATTTTGTAAAGAAAGTGAACACCCTTAGCTAAAAATAAATAAATAAAACATTGAGGTCCCAAAGTGAAAACCTCTTTGAGGCACTTTTTGAATAAGGAAAAAGTAAATATAAAGGAAAGCCTAGTGGTGAATGCCTATTTTAGGCATCATTAGATGGGGGTCTTCATTCTTCTTTGAATTTAGACCAGGAAACCACCAACGATGAACTTGCCTATGGATTTGAGTTCAATTTTTAGAAACAATGTGTTTGATTGAGTTCTTTAAGAGTTTTTAACTATTTTTGTCACATGGCTAGATCTCCCATTAGGGGACTTAGATTCCTCATGCCTATGAGAATTTGAAGAGCAAGTCCTAATAGAGGACCCTGATATCATCCATTAGTTCAAGTCTTTGTGTATTATCCTAGAAGATAGCTTGACCCTTCTAGTCAAATATACAACAAAGATAAACATCAGTTCTCCATCAGACCTAAAATAGATAATATTAGTTGTGTCCCTCATTGAGGAGGAATGTGAAGTCTTTATAGCTCTATTAAGAGAATTTGTAGATATCTTTGCATGGGCTTATTAAGGCATGCCAAGTTTGGACCCCACCTTAGTTTTACATCACCTTGTGGTAAATCATGATCTCAAATGAATTAAACAAAAGTTACACAAGATGCATCCTCACATTATTGTATTAGTAAAGAAAGAGTTGTAAAAAATCTTAGAAGTAGGATGTATTCGATCTATTGACTAATCAAAATGGATATCTAATATTGTACTTATTAGCAAAAATCTTGAAGGAATCAAAATCTATACTAATTTTTGAGACATAAAAAAAACTTGCCCTACGGATGAATTTTCATTGCCTAATATTGACATGATCATTGAATTCATGGTGGGTTATGAGATTATTTCACTTATGAATGGATTTTTAGGATATAAACAAATCAAAATATCACCAAAATATCAACACAAAAAAAAATTTGCCAATCTATAGGGAGCATTCTATTATCAAGTAATGCCATTTGGTCTTAAGGATGCTAGAGCCATATATTAAAGGGATATGACCATCATATTCCCTACTATTATGAATGATATTTTTGAAGACTACATCGATGACATACTAGGCAAATCAAAAACTATGGCTGACCATCCAATAGTACTATGTGTAATATTTGAAATACTATGTGAGTACAAAGTCTGATTAAATCTAAAGAAATGTGTGCTTGGAGTAACATCAGGCAAATTACTTGGCTTCATCATGTCTTATAGGTGCACTGAAGTTGATCCATCCAAAATCTATGCTATAATAGATATACCACCACTACCCAATTTAAAGTAGCTCTGTAGTTTGTAGGGTAAGATCCAGTCAATCCAATGCTTCATATCTTAGTTAACAAATAAGTGTCATCCATTTACACATATTCTAAAGAAGGGAGTTATATTACACTAGGATAATCACTACCAAACAAATTTTTAGTAGCTAAAAAATTACCTAGCAAATCCACCTATTTTATTACCCCCTATGTTAGGAAAACCATTTTTGTTGTATTTATCACCTATAGATACTGCCTTGGGGGCACTTCTATCTCAACATGATGTTAATGGAGTATATCATGAAATATACTACTTATGGTTTACATTTTTCACATATGTAAAAAACTATATTCTTATTTAAAAAGCCTTTTTAGCCATGATATTCATAGCTCAGAAATTATGACACTACATGTTGAACAATAAAACCATGTCATTTCAAAAGTAGATTCACTCAAGTATCTACTATCTAAAAAAAATTTACAAAGAAAAATAGCAAAATAAATCATGCTTATTAGTGATTTTGACATCGAATACATTAATAAAAAATCCATTAAGGGGAAAGTTGTTGTAGATCAACTTGCTGAAGCACCCCTCGTAAACATAGAACCACTCACATTCTAATTTCCTAATGAATCCATAATTACCACCATTGGCATACCTATTAAAGAGTAGCACTATAATATATATTTTACTAGATAATTCATGGCATATGGATCATGGGTGGGCCTTTTATTTATTACACCATAGGGGGATTTAATCCCTAAATCATTTAGGATTAATTTTTCTTATATCAACAACATGGTCAAATATGAAGCACTTGTTATAGGGCTTTTCCAAGTGGTACAATGGCATATGCCATCTCAAGGTTTATGGTGATTCTTAGTTAATCATCAATTAGGTTACAAACCATTTTTAGACCAAAGATGACAAGTTGGTTCTATATAAGGCCATGGTCAACACTCTCAAACAACATATTGCTGACATTCAGTTTGAGCATATACCAAGGGCAAGTAATAGAACTATAGATGCTATGGCCATTATTAGTTCTTTGATTTAACCAAAAAAAAACTAGAGGGTATCAATTCCTCATCAATAACTTGTTCAAACTAGCTTATGAGCCTTCCACTATCATGATGATTTATGATATTGTTGGTCCTAGTTCTATTTAGTACTTAGACCTATATAAATACTTTCATGACCAAGTTTTAACACTGATCTCTCCTAAAAATAAACCAAGTCCTTTATCTATCACTCCACTTGATATACTCTACTTAGATCAACCCTCTACCACCATAGTTTTTATGGAACTCTATTTCATTATTTAACTTTGGTAGAATCTACACTAATGTTATAGAAGTACATGAAGGAGTATGTGGAGCCCACTCCAGCAGGGTAGTTTTATCCAAAAATCTTTTATGTACTATTTATTATTGGCCCATAATGGGTGTATATGTAGATGCTTATGTAAAAAAGTGTGACAAATGTCAATAGCATACCAATCTGATTCATGCCCCAACCAAGACTTTAAAACCAATGTTGATACCATGTCATTTACTACATGGGAACTTGATTAGGAAAATCAATCCTACATCTTCATATGGCCATAAACATATCCTTATCACCACCTAATATTTCACTAAGTGGATTAAAGCTATACCCCTCACTTATGTGACTATAAAGTAGATTCCAAGTTCACTTTCAACCATCTCATCTACCACTACTATATCCCATCTGACATTATATATGATAATGAAAGATTCTTAAAAAAAAGATGAAAAATTATGTATTGAATAAAATATTACAAATCATTTCTCTATGCCATATTAACCTCAAGGTAATGGTCAGGCTGAGTTATCCAACAAAAAAATTGTTAACATTCTCAAAAAGATTTTCAATGATATCAATTATGACTTACACCTTCAGATGTTCCATGCCCTTTGGGCACACTGTATAAATCATCATACCCCCATAAGATCCACTCCATACTTATTTATGGTACTAAATCCATACTTCTTATTGTGGTTTAGTTACCTTCACTGTGCATATCTTTCAAGCATGTCCTAGATGATCATGACTATCGAGTAGCTCACCTACAAGAGCTAGATGTACTTCACGAAAAATACATAGCTACACTCAACAATATTTAGGCATATTAGAATTGACTCAAAGGCCAATACAATTAGCACATAAAGTATATAGAATTTGAACTTAGTGATCTTGTTCTTAGATAAAATTAAATAATACCATGACTGAGAAGAGGCATAAAAGTAAATTCAAACCAAAATAGATAGGGCATTTCATCATTACTACAGATTATGGACCAGGAACATATAAACTTGCCACATTAGATAGAGATGAACTTCTTGAGCCAATGAATATTATTCACCTCAAGTAATAATATGCTTGAGAACTATGGTGTATTTTCTATAAAGACCATTTTAGTCATGCCATTTTATCACTATTGTTCTTTGTATGAATACCATTCTTATCATTCCTCTTAGCCTATTACTTATCAATTTTACCATTTCGTTCTATCAACCAAGAATGTTTTGAATCCTAACTACCTATCCCATTTGACCTTGGTTTCACCATTATTTGCACATTTTTATCACCAATGAATCCAATTAGTTTTAGTAGTTGTTTCGAGCATTTCAAATAGAGATAGTATTTTAGAGCAGTATGATAGAAGTTTTGGTAGTTGCATCCTTCATTTTTTGTTTCTTTCTTATCACTAATATTGTTACTAATTACAGCTACCTATAGGCAAATTAGTATCATTTATCTATGTAATTATGCCTTATATATAACCACCTATGGGAAAACTAGGGGAAACATTTATTTATTAAGCCTTGACATACCAATTAGGCATTCTCTATACCATACTATGCCTTTATACCAATTGTGTCTATTTTATTTAAATTGATTGCTACACTAGTCATATTTTTTCCTTATGGGGAATAACTATAGTGACTTGAGGTTTTAATCTAGGAGTATATGGGTAGTTCTTGATACTTATTGAGGTTAGCACAATCACCCTTTCTAGGCACACTCTCACTATTTTGTGAGCAATTGTTAAGTTTGAATGCTCTTGCCATTATGTGAACAACATAAGCCACATTTTCTCCATATTATGAGAAACCTAAGCCATGATCTTGTAATTTTATGAGTAACCTAAATAATTCTCTCACCATTTTATGAGCTTCAACCATTTAGTGTCTTATCATTCTTGACCAAGTTGAGATACTCTAAAAATTCTAAAAATATTTTAAAAACCATTAAAAAAACCAAAAACATTGACCACTTCTTTGCCTATTTGGAACCCTTATTAAGTCACAATAAAATCACTTGTCACTTATTTTCTACATCCTTTTTGGCATTTTATCCCATGTACTTGAAGTTTTCAAGACCATTCTTATTCTTCTATCACATCCATTATGTTATTTTTATCAGTTATCATTTTCTTCCCATTTCTTGGGAGAACTACATTTTTCCTAAAATTTTTGTTGGATATTATATCCATGGAACTATATAGGTAGCATACACTTGCCTAGTGCATATGAAGATAGCTCAACCACCCCCTTTCTTTTCTTATATTCCCCCATTTTGTTATTTTGTTAAGTTGTCACCTATTTTCTAGGGCTAATGCTTGTATGGTTTATATTGAGTTGTTTATTTGTTTGTTTTTGTTTAATTTTTTGTTTATGTGCCTATTTTTTTGCTTTTAACACTATTTCCTTAATTTAGTCTATGAAAATTCATTGCATGATTTTTTTTCCCACACTTACACTTGAATCCATCCATATTCATACGTCTACATTGGCATCATGGTTTCTATTATTGGTGCATTAATTTATATTGAATATTAGATTATGGGACTTAATCCTTATTCATATTTCATCCAAGCCCTCATGATGTTATACCATGATGTGTATTGATACATGATATAATAAACCTCAACTTATAGAAGTATTTTTAGAAATGGACGCATCAACATCTCTTTGACACTGACATCTTGATTTAATCCCAATCATATCCCACATTGCATAATTAAACAACAACAGAATTTTAACCTTTTCTTAGTTTGAATGAGCATCTTCCTACTAGCAGGATGTCCCAATTCATATTTATCCTCTATATTAGATTATTATCATCATCATCGACCAAATAAATCATTTTTCCATCATTTGGGTCCAATGATTATAACCGCCTATGGGCAAATCATTGCACACCATCCCACCTACATTTCTCAATGATTATAACCACCTTTGGATAAATCATTATTTCTCAACAAATATCCTTTGTATATTACCAAATAGGGGAATGTTATTATCTTATTTGTCTATCCTAATTGGGATAACTCCATCTTATCAATGATTATAACCACCTTTGTGCAAATCATTGTGTTATCATACCACATTGCCACTATCAGAGTACAATTCTTATAACCACCTTTGGGTAAACCATTGTACACCATCCCACTTGCATTCTCAATGATTGTGATTAATTTTTAAAAATATTTGTGTTTTGACCCCATCATCTTCTTTTCTTTGGTCCCATAATTTTGTTTCCTTCTTTTTGAGGGACCGTTTGCTAACCTACTTGTGCCAACCATTCCCTTGAGGGGGAATCATACAATTAGTTCATCATTATAGTTATGGGCATACAAGACCTTTTCATTCTTTGAGAATATGTTATTATGCTTATATCTTACAACACTTTTCCAAATAGGGGAAAACTATAGACACCTAAAACTAGCCATCAATAACCTTCAACCAGGCTTTTGACCAATTCTACCAAAGGGCACAATTTGGCTTAAAAACACTAAAATGCACTAAAAGAGTTGAATTTTTTTTATAAAGTGATGATTTTTTAAGGGTATCATTTAATGGGGAAATGTTATTTATGAAGCAACTAACTTTGATCAATCATTTTGAGCCAAAATGATATATTCACACCTGTGTGCTCTGGATTGCTCTTTTCTATGAAATTTCTTATACAAGATACACACCTTTGTTATTTTGAATTAGAAACATCCTAAATGGGATAATGGTTCTAGTGCATCTAAAATTTAATTCTAATTCCAATCCACTCAAATTTTGAGACAATAATATAACATTTTGATCAATTTGATTAATTTATGCACAAATTTCCAAGGTTTTGCATCAAAGTTGACTAATCATGTTTAAGGATAATTAAACCAAATCAAGAGATTAAGTTAATTTTCCATGGAAATTTTTGAACATTTAATTTTATAAATTGATTATAATTAACTACATCATCAAAGACATCATCATATAGGGTGGGATCCACAAGCCATAAATGCCACAAATATCTGAATTAATGCCTCCCATGCCTCATTAAGACCCTCCATTCCTAGTTAATGCCCCTCTATCTCAAATATTGATGAGCCTATTTATGAATTTTAATTACATAATTGAATTAATCCTTATCCACACATCTTCATCTTGAAATAGATGGTTTATGTTGATTCTAAACCATTCCAAAAATCTATAAATAAGAGTCCTTGCCTATTGATTTTTAAGCATTGATAATGCAAAGTTATAATGCACAAATAATTCAAAAATCCATTGTAATTAGTGTTATAATTCCATATTTTTGAGCCAAGCTAAATCCAAACATGGTGCCAAAGAGAGATGAAAGTAGACACACGTCATTGATGAAGACTTCATTAGCACAAACCAAGAAAGCCACTACAACAAGCATTTTGGAGAATCTAAAGAAGGTGAAGGAAGGTCTTTCTTTCATGTTTTAGTTGTGTTTTTCATTTTCTTTTTGTTAACTAAGCTCCTCCGTAGAGATAGGCTTAAGTTGTTAGTTTAGTTTGTTTTTGATTGATTTTTGTTATTCACTAAAAAATTCTAATCTCCCTTTATTGAAATAATATGTTCATAGAAGCTACTCATAGTAAAATTAGTATACTTGGAGTAATTTAGATGTTGATAAAGATGAGGTGGACTGTGAGGGTGAATTGATGAATGCCCTTGAAGAATTGAAGATTGAGAAGAAGATTAAAAATAATATAAATTCACAAATCAAGGACTATGAGGAGAAATTCATTATGTTTAAAGTAATAATGAATGAAGACACCAAAGAGCATAAAGATATGGTCAAGCATCTTAGTTGTCAATTATAAATCATGTCTAAAAGCCTGAAAGTTAAAGAATATGAATTTTCAAGGTATGTAATTGAAAATGATTCATTGAAATCTAAGTTATAAAAGACATCTAGTAAAGTGAAATCATTTATGAGATTTGAAAAAAGATCAAGTGATCTCGACAATATTTTGAATAAAAAAAAGTATGCAAGTGATAGAACTAGCCTAGTCTATAAAGAAGAACTAGAGAATGGAAACTGAAATAAGATAAAGACTAATGTGAATAAATACAATCATACTTTGAACATAAATCATCAGACAAGGAATGAAGATGAACTGAATCAGACAACCAAATGACATGGGGTATGCAAGTTTTAAAGGTTATTTTTTGACATGTAATAAATTTGGTCATAGGGTTAGAGAATTTACAATATTTATTAAAAATGATTTTGCATGGAACTATGATGAGGGTCATTAGTCAAGTGGTGTGAGCAAGGTTGAGTGTTTTAACTATCATGTTATGGGACACTTTGAAAAACATTGTCCATATAAAGTAAGACAAGATAAGTTTACATTAAGAGTTTTTGTTTGATATAACTATGAGAATATTGATAACATTGCTAAGTTCTGCAAGCAAAGGCCTACAAGTCAGAATAGCTTCAATCAGGATCCTAGAGTATAGGGAAGAAGGCAAGTTAACTCATAGAGACCAAAGTTGGTAACTATGAGTCATGATGATTCTATTGGTCCAATTAATTTGTTTGCTATGGTGGATAATGATATAGAAGTTGAAGAGTGCCAATGGCTCTCATTATTTACTCATGTTGAGAATAAAGAGATCAAGCTCAAAGAGAAGACCAAGGTGTTGGTTAAATCTAGTTATGAGGTATGTATTGATCCAATTGAACATAATATTATTGTTGAGCAAGCTTCATGTAAAGAACATCAATTTTTACTTCCTAGTGATGAGGTTATGAGCTAAAAGTAATATTTTTTAGTTGAAAAGGTATGTTATAAAACTATGTTGTCTCCATGTATTGTCAATCCAATTATAAAAGAAAAAGAAAATATTGTAGTAGATGAGTATATTACTTCTGTTAAGCCTATGAAGAAGAAGAAGAATAAAATTATCAAATGACCAAGAAGGATAAATAATATGAGGAGTTGTGGGTAACTCCTAGTTTCACATTGTTCTAGGACTTTGTGAAGTAGGGTGTCTCTACCTATGCCTCTTAGGAGATATCTTCCTCATAGAGAAACATGTATGTGGGATTAAGATCATAATGCCAATCAATACTGAGGTATGTGGATTTTTTATTCATATTTTATACCAATGTTTTTGGTATATAATTGATGATCATATGTTTCCAATACTTGTGTTGATCATTAAAAGGTCATTGGTTAAGGGGGGTAATATGTTCATGTATCTACTCCAAATATTTGTGAAGGAACTATAGTTTAGGATAAAAATGGGTGTTTATAAGTGGCATAATGAGATTGATAAATGTCAAAAAGATTTTTGTACTCAAAAAGGTCTATGCACTTCTATGTGATGTGTTCTAGATGATTTTATATCTTGATGATCCTATTTGTGCCTTTTGGAGGTTTTTGTGTGCTCTAAAATTTAACTATCTTATTGTAGGTTAAATCCATAGTATAAGAAGTAAAGGTTACTAAAGGTTTAAAGGATCTAATCTTATTCAAAAAGTATGTGATGGCTATCTCCAAGTGTGAAAGAATTTTTAGACGTGGGCATTGACTAAAAGGAGGTTTGTTGACCTTGTTTATTTTTAGAGTCTAAGGTTTTAGGCTACACTAGAAAAATAGTTTTCCTTATGAGTTGATATCTAAGAATTTTTATTAGTTTTAATGGGATAAATGGGTTTCCAAATAAGGCTTCATAGAGTTTTGAAGGTTTGTGGTTTTCAAATTATTCATGTTTTTTTCAAGATGGAGGCCTAATTGGCTAGTAGTTTTATGAAGGAATATGTTTTAGAGGATGAGATAGGTTATTAAAATTGGTGTGCTTGAGGGTGAGTATGAGAGTGTAATAAATATGATTTTTTAGGTCTTGAAGGTGTATTTACTAAAAGTTGTGGGATTTGCAAGTTCCAGGTATGGTTATAAGGAGACTAGACAGGCCTAGTGAGAAGAAGAGTGTTGTTTGTTCACTTTCTCCAAAATATCAAGGAGTGAGTGTTTTAAGGAGAATTATCAATTTTTTTATATCATTTTTCTTATTTGGTGAGTGAAATGAAGTTTTATTGGTGGTCTTTGTGTTAGTTTGAGTGAGAAGGCTAGTAAGCTTGTGTGGTGGTTCTTCATGGTGCATGAAGTTCTAAAGATGCTTAATAGGTGAAATGGTTAATAATATATTAGGGGGAGTCCCTCATAGATGTTTCTTGGTGATTAAATTAGTTTTAAGTGATTTTTGTTTATTCTCTTCATTGATTGTAATGCTTGGTTTAAGAGAATGTTGGCATGTAGCAAGAGGAAGGTGTCAAGGTAAAAAAAGGTAGGTTCAAGGTAAGGGGGAGTTTATAATATCTTTATAATATGGTATTATCCTATTGTTAGTATTTTTAGGTCCTCAAGATTAGTTGGTGCCCATTTTTTCATTGTGTTAAAGGGGGAGAAATTTCTTATTGTGAGAGTGATTTAAAAGAGAGAAGGAAGGTGAGCTATATGATGGGTGTTGACATCAATGACAAAGGAGGAGATTGTTTTACAATCTCCTCCTTTGTCATTTGACATCATGTGAGTGGATGAAGTGTCTTATAGCTTATGCATCAATGAAAAAGTGTACAATGTTATTTTCCTAGTATGCTTAAAGAAGGATTGCTTGTTCTTCAGGTTTGACATGGTCAAAGATGATTAGGAATGAGTATGGTGATTTGAGGATGTACAAGTTGTCCTATTAAAGTTATATTATTTGAGTGCTTGTGTGCATGAGTAGAATTCATATGGATCTTCATTATGTTTATCTATACATAATTGGCTCAGTCAGAGATAAATCTAAGGAGGTATATTTATGACATCATATCTTGTATTTATGAATATTCCAAAATCAGTTTGATATATGGATGCATTCTCCTATGTAAAGAGATCATATGGTTCAAATTTTAGGTCGTGAAACTTAGTGTATCAAAATTTATTAGGGTAAAAAGATATTCCCTAAAACATAGGTTCATTAAGTTCTAACATAGCCAAATTTTCAAGGGATAGATAAGGGTTTGTGTTTCATCACATCAAAGATCGATAGTATGAAATGAATCTAAGATTAATGTCTAAGTTAAAGAAGAACCAAGTAAGCAATTTTGTAATGGCATATATTACACACATGAAGGTTTTAGGAGATACTTGATAATGGATGGATTCCTATATAAACTAATATCATATGGTGAAAATTTTAGGTCATGATATTTATTGAGGCAAAATATATAACTAGGCAAAGTTGGCCTTCTAGGCATATATTGAAAATGGTTCCCATACTTAGCCAAATCTACATGAAGTTAAAGATCAGGGCCAATTAGAGATCTAACAGTTTATAGGAGTTCATACTTCCAAATATATAATGTGTAGTAAGTTAAATGGGTCATAGTGTTTGATTTTTAACTAGGTTAAAGATAAATCTATTTCAAAGATATCGATAGAGTGTGTTTATTCTAAGATGTCAAGAAGTAGCGAGATGAGCACAAGTGTTTGAACTTTAATGATAGGTATAGATATAGATTGGGTTACTTATAAGATTTAATGGTGATCAAATGTTTGTAGAAATATAGATCAATAATGTGTATTGAGCGAGATGAATTTAAAGTGTCTCAATTTTTAACATAGATAAAGACCAAACTACATATAGGAGATCGATATAGTACATTAAATCAAATAGTCAAAACAAAGATCTAATAGTGTGAGATAAAAGGTAAAGACTAAGATAATTCAACCAAGATTGATGGATTGAGTTTTTATAAAGTATTAGGAGGACACGAGATGAGGTCAAAGTGTTCAAGATTTAACTGTGACCATTGTCATTTGAATTTTACAAAGGGAAAACCATTGCTTATTATTTGAGCTATAACTTTTGATCCAAGATGAATTTATTGATTAAGTAAACAATAAAAGTTATAGAGGACTCCAAGGTGCATCCAATAAATTAGGTTTGATAGTATGAATATTTTTATAATCAAATATATATAGCTCTAAATTTTACTACGTGTTTGAGCAATTTATACAAGTGACCTCAGAAGGTTACTTGAGCTTGTTTTGATGTTGTTTCTATAGACACCTAAATCTAGCCACTGATAATCTCTATCAAGATTTTGACCAATTTCCACAAAATTGTATAATTTGGCCTAAAAACACTAAATTTCATTAAAATATTTGAAACTATTATATTCAAGTGCAAATTTTGGCCCTTTGGTGCACAAATTAATCAAATTGGTCAAAATGTCTCATTATTAGCACAAAATTTAGCTAGATTGGAATTAGAAGTTGATGTTAGATGCATTAAAATTTTATTCTCATTTAGGATGTTTTCAACAAAAAATAACAAAGGCATATGTCTCATGTAAGATTTTTAACAAAAAAGAGCAATCTAGAGCACCCAAGTGCAAAATTAGCATTTTGACTCGAAATGATCTAGTCAAAGTTAGTTAAGTCATAAATAACATTGCCTCATTTAATGATACTCTAGCCAAACTCAAAATTTGAATATAATAGTTTCAAATATTTTAATGTGCTTTAGTGTTTTTAGGCCAAATTATACATTTTGGTAGAAATTGGTCAAAATCCTGGTTGGTGATTATCAAAGGCCAGATTTAGGTGTCTATAGCAATTTTCTTTGTTCAAATTTCATCAAAACATGGAGTCATATCATCCACTTTGGTGTATTTATGCTACCTAATTGAGTCTAGACCTTTGCCAAAGTTTGTTTAAGTCCTTTATTTATAGTCTAAATTTAAAATTTCACCTTCATAAGTTCATAGGGTTGATGTGTTAAGTGGATTCACCATTTGCACTAAACTTGATGGAATTTAGGTTCAATTTCCAATTTGGGTTGAAGGCCATTTAAGAATCATGATCATTATCACCACTTGATATACTTAAGTTCTTTTGTGCTAAACACTTTCACTTTGAGTCTATACACTATAATGTTTTGAGTCACGAAAGGTAGTGTTATGCTATAAAATTTGTGTGAAACTATCTTTGCCTTAGAGAGTTTTTGAAATAAGCATTTTTTCACATATTTTGAGTAGTCTAGCATTGTTACGCTACCCAAGAATTTTTAGATATTGTTTCATATTCCCTCTTTCATAGACTTCAAATTTGTTCCCATATTTTCAAACCAATCTGAGTGTACCTTTGTGAACATTTGTCTAGCACAGTTACTCTATTCACTTTTGTCTAGATTATTTGTCAAAAGAACCAAGTTTTATAAAATTATTTGTGAGAAAACAAAATATTTCTAAAGTGACTATTATTTCATACCTTATGCATATTATCAAGACTTTGTCCAAGAATCAAATGCCTAGTGTTTATTAGAAGTGTTTCAAATCTATTAGATTAAAAAAATTATCTATTTCAAAGTCGAGCTTTTGATATCCATTTGGCTAAGAGTCCTAGTGCATGCCTTGTTTGAGCCTAGGTTTTGATGCCACATTTTTTCCAAAAGACTTAGCAACTTTTAATTTTTTATATTAGACTAATTTGAAACACTTCAACCTTAGCAGTTGGCATTTTGATTTTGGTTCATTTACTTAATCTTTTTGAGTAAGACATGTAACATTAGACACTTAATGTTATCTTATGTTATCACAAATATTTACATAAACCTTTTTGATCATTTTGATGAATCTAGACTAAGTTTGAACATCATATTTTAGACATCTTTTTAGAGTTTGTAGAACTCTTTGACCTTTTATTGCAAAAACATTTACCATTCAGAGACAGGATCTTGGTTACAAGTTTACACTCAACATCAGGGTTCGATTAGTTGGAAACATGTCCCTTTTCAACCATAGTAAGTATAGTATAGTTATATCCATCTATCCCAACCACAAAATCCTCCAATTAAAACCTTTATATCTAACTTAAACCAGAATATCACACAACCAAATGTGTAATTTCAAGTACATCTTAATCCATGTATGCATATTCCTAATCCATTTCCAAACTAAACCAGTATACCCCAATAAATGTCTCCATCATACCTTGGTCAAAGTGTCCCACTTATGACCTCACAAACATCTATCTAGGCTAATGGTCTCCCTTAACCCAATGTACCCTCTAGTTTCCTAGCTCAAGAATTATAATAGATGAGAGATGCAATTGTTGTCATTCAAGCTGGGAAACATATATAAATTTTAATTTGGATGATGTGTGTTCTTATCAATTCAACATGAATTATTTGTAAATACCATTTCCTCTAGGATAAAAACAACTAAAATTCAACAAATACAAAGGGAAAGGTGACCATAAGGCCCATTTAACTAAGTTCTTTATCAAATGCCAACTAGTGGCATATAACGATATATATACCTTTTGTTCTTGTTTCTAAGGATCTTAGCTGGAGAAGCCTTGGAGTGGTTCTTAAATTTTCCCAAGAATTTAGTAACATATTTTTATGATCTTTTTGATAAGTTTATGTAGCACTCTTCCTATAATCTCAAACATGAGATTTCATTGGTTGACTTGACCCAAGTAAAATAAAAAGCTAGTGAGAGTTTTGCAAGTTAATTACAATAATGGAAAGCCCTCGTAAGCTGATTCACCCATAGTTTAATAGATAAACAATTAGTCATTATGTTTACTAAAAATTTACATAGTGAGATACCTTATCATCTATAACTACAATGTGCATATAATTTTAAGGAGATCATCAACAAAGGCTTGTTGATTGAGTGAGCCCTTATTAATAAAGGGATCATCAAGCTTACTTCAACTAATTAGAATCAATGTAAAAATTAGGGAAGTGTCCAAAACAAATATTCAATCCAAGTGTAAGCATCACAACTAACATAGGCCAATAACCAAGATAGACCAAAGTAATTCAACCATAATAGGAATGTTTTGGGCAATGGAGTAACCAAGTTGCATCATGTCTAAATAGTGAAAACATTGTATAAACCACATTTTTAGCTTACTCCTACCTAAAAACCTCTCCAAAAAATTCCAAAAGAATAAAAACCAAGACCCACATAACAAATACAATAACCTTTACCATTGCAAACCCCTCCTCTGAGAAGAATTGTGCCTACTCGGTGTATCTCTAGTGACGTGGGAGAGCATATTGAGTCAATATTTCAGAAACCTTCCACTACTAATCTGATTAGTTAGACTATACCAAAGTATTATCCATAAGGCATTCCTTATCTTGATTGGTACCATGAAAATTAATTTTATGAATATCATTGGGTCAATGGGCATAATTTATGAAGATGTGTGAAAATCAAGCATTTGATTGAGAATATGTCAATGTATGGGGAGATAACATTGGATAATGGTGCTTCCACCTCCATTAAAACTCTTTGGATTTATTAAAACCCCTTTCCCCAACATAACATCTAATAATAACATAATAAATAACAACAGTGAAAATAACACTAATCGATGTAACAATAAAATCAATAGTATCAAAAGTAAAGGCCAAACCAATAGAACTAGCAGAATCAAGAACAAAACTAAAAATGTTAGAATAATGGGAAAACCAAGGTCAAAATTATAACAACCAAAAAACCTATCATGAATTTGTGCATGAATACAATAGGGTTATAGGTCATATTGCAGGGGTAGCATTAATATCATCTCCATTAATCCTAGAGCAAATTCTAATTAGATGAGACCATTTATAACTATACCAAATCAATCCAATCACTTCAATAATCCTTATTTGACCTAAAACTACACATAGGTGAGCAAAAAAATAGGTATTACCACTTTTTAACCTTATATCGATAACTCATCCTTGCCCTATGACCACATACAAGTGCACCAACAATTGAGACTTGTTCTATCTAGTCCCACACCATCACCATAATTTTTTAGCAATCATGGTCTTATATACAATACCAATTGTGCAATAAAACTTTAAGGTTAACTATTACCATCTTAGCATAGCCATCTACCACTTCACCCATTATCCAACTAACCATTCAACCTTAGAACAAACCATTCACCATTGATGAAGACAAGAAGTTTGATATTATGGAACAATTGTAGAAGACATGAGCACAAATTTCTATTTTATATTTGTTGCAAATGTTGACAATCCATAACAAAATTTTGAATAAGTTTTTAACCTAATCCACTTTTCCTAGTGACATATACGTTGATAAATTTCAAGATTTAGTTGGACACCTAACTCTAGCCCAACAAGTCACATTCAATAAAAGTGATATGTCTTCCCTTAGCCCATTCCATAATAATCCATTGTACATAGAAGTTTATATAAAGTGGCATAAATTTAAATGTGTCCTTATATACAATATATCAAGCCTCAACATAGTGTCTCTAAAGCTCATCAATATTCTTAGGTATATAATGGTAAATCTCCAACCAGACATAATAACTATCAAAGACTAAGATAATCAGGAAAGAGAATAATAAGGCACCATTAGTCTACTCGTTATCATTGGGCCTTTGACCCATGATACACTTTTACATATGCTTGATCTTAAGTTGTCATATAATATGCTTCTAGGTAGGCCTTAGTTACATGAATTTCATGCAATCCAATCAATTTTTCATCAGTGTATCAAGTTATCTCACTCAAGGATGAAAGTAAATATTCTAGGATATTTTCATGCATATGAGTACTACAAGCACCTCAAAAAAATTTAAAATTAATAATTACCAATACAACATGAATCCAAGTTCCAAGCGGGATAAAGGAAAGGCCATACTTATTGATCCTCTATAGGATAATTTCATAGATCCTAATACTTTGGATTCCCTTTCTCACATGTCTCCTCTTGAAGCTTCCAATCATTTCATAATTTTAGATGATGGGCTAGGGGAATATGTGACCCATGATACCTTCCATATTACCAATCTTCCTCAAAATCCAAAGACCTTTAGATGCCCTAAAGTTAGCCCATGCATACATTGGAAAAAAATGCGCAAAGATAAGGGACCTATCATGTTTGTACTAGCATCTAGCCTAGAACTAGACCCTCTTAAAGGTGAGGAATCATGGTTGTACAATGACAACCAAGCTAAATATTATAAAAGTGAAAAGTATCCTATTCCCATTAGGATCATGAAATTCAAGACTATGAAGGATGAGGCTTTAGACTAAACCAATAAGGAACATTGGAGACAATTTCTATGACCAAGTATAAAATAGCTTATAGACTTGGATTTAAACCACTTTGGGGTGACTCCACATATCTTATTCAATTTCTATCACCAATAACTAGTGATGATGATGTTGATAGTGAAGCAGATTCTAATCATATCCTCATCTTTGATGACATAGCCAAAACCAACTTGCTTACCTCTCATTTTATTTTTACCCTTACCTCGGTCATTCGTAATAACCCATTTTCATTACACTATCCCTAATCGATAGATTAGGACCAACAAGAATATAGTTTACTAGTTGATGAGTTTTATAATGATGAGGCATTCTATGATTTTCTTGGCCTTAGAGATAACATTCTATTGGGAGATCATAAATTAATATTCTTAAACATATTGGATCCTGAAGCCTATTTTGGAGAGTGGGTGAACACCCTTAACCAAAAGCAAATTAATAAAACATTGAGGTCCCAAAGTGAAAACCTTTTTAAGGGACTTTATACCTAAGGAAAAAGTAAAGATAAAGGCTAGTCTAGTGGTGAAAACTTTTTTCAAGTGCCATTATATGGGGGTGTTCATTCTTCTTCAAATTTAGACCATGAGGCCACCAATAATGAGCTTTCCTATGGATCCAAGTTCAATTTTGAGCAACAATAAGTGTTTGATTGAATTATTCAAGGATTTCTAACTTGTTTTGTCACATGACTAGATCTCCCATTGGAGGACTCAGATTCATCATGCCTAGGAAAATTTGAAGTGCAAGTCCTAATAGAGGACCTTGATATAAGATACAATCAAGGTAAACATCGGGACTCCATCAGACCCAAATGGATAAAATTAGGTGCATCATTCACTAATGAGGAACATGAAGTCTTTATAACTCTATCGAGAGAATTTGTAGATATATTTGCATGGGCTTATTCTAACATGCCAATCTTGGACCCTACCTTGGTTCTACACCACCTTGTGGTCAATCCTAATGCCAAATTAGTGAAATAAAATTTGTGTAAGATGCATCCTCACATTATTATCTTTGTAAATAAAGAGTTGGAAAAAATCTTAGAATTAGGATGTATTTGATCCATTGACTACTCATAATGGATATCTAATGTTGTACCTATTAGTGAAAATCTTGAAGGAATCAGAATTTGTACTAATTTTCAAGACATCAATAAAGCATTCCCTAAGGTTGACTTTTCATTACCTAATATTGACATGATCATTGACTCCATAGTGGGTTATGTAATTCTTTCACTCATGGATGGCTTTTCAGGATACAACTAGATTAGAATAACACCAAAAGACCAACAAAAAGCAGTGTTCACCACTCCATGGGTGAACATTTTATTATCATGTAATGCAATTTGGTCTTAAGAATGCTAGAGATAAATACAAAATGGACATGAATATCATATTACATAATATGATGCATGATATTAGTGCAGACTATGTTGATGACATATTAGGAAAATCCAAGACTAGGGTTGACGATCCAACAGTAGTACGTAGAATATTTGAAAGACTATGGGAGTACAAAGTCAAAATCAATCTAGATAAATGTGTGTTTGGAATAACATCATGGAAATTACTTGGCTTCATCATGTCTCATAGACTCATTGAAGTTGATCCAGCTAAAGTCAATGTTATACTCAAGATGTTACCACCAACCAATTTGAAACAACTCTATAGTTTATAGGAAAAGATCTAGTCAATATGATGCTTCATCTCTCAATTAGTAGATAAGTTTCATCCATTTACACATCTTCTAAATAAGGGAGTTTCATTTCATTGGGATTATCACTACCAAATAGATTTTCAACAACTCAAGGACCATCTAGCTAATCCATCTATTGTGTTACCTCTTATGCTGAGAAAGCCATTATTGTTGTATATATTAGCTATCGATAATGCCCTAGGGGAAATTTTGGATCAACATGATAACAATGAAAAATAGCATGTAATATACTACTTAAGTCATAACTTGGTCATATTTGAACACAACTATGTGCCTATTGAAAAAACTTATCTAGCCATGGTCTTCATAGCTCAAAAACTATGCCATTACATGTTGAATAATAAGACCATAGTCATTTCAAAAGTAGATCCTCTTAAGTATCTACTATATAAAATATCTTTACAAGGTAGAATGGACAAATGGATCATGCTTGTCAATGAGTTTGACATAGAGTATATCAATCTAAAGGTAATCGAGGGATAGGTCCTTGTAGATCAACTTGTTAAAGCACCCCTTAGAGACACAAATCCACTCATGTTTCAATTTCCTAATGAATAAACAATGACCATCATTGACACACCTCTTGAGTAGAAAGACTAGAAGATATATTTTTATGTTTCATTCATAACCCATGGATCAGGGACATGCCTCTTATTTATTACACCATAGGGGGATCTAATCCCTAAGTCATTCAGGATCAGTTTTCCTTATACCAATAACATAGTTGAATATGAAACACTTATTATAGGGCTTGTCCAAATTGTACAATGGAATATATCTCATCTCCAAGTTTATGGTGATTCTCATTTAATCATCAATCATATTACAAACCATTTTTAGACCAAAGATGACAAGTTGGTTCCATATAAAGCCACATTCTCAAGAAACAAATTATTGACATTTAGTTTGAGCATATACCAAGGGCTAGTAATAGAACACTAAATGCCATGGATACTATTATCTCTCTAATTTGACAAATAAATAAACCTAGAGATTATCAGTTCCTCATCAAGAATTTGGTCGCACCAGCTAATAAAACTTTAACCATTACAATGATTTGTGATATTATTGGTCCTAATTCTATCTGGTACTCATACCTTGACAAATACCTTCATGACCAATTTATATCACCTAACCTATCTTGAAAACAAAGCAAATCCTTTATTCATCACTCCACTCATTATAATCTACTAGATCAACCATTTACTGCCATAGTTTTGATGGAACTTTACTTCATTATTTAAATTTGAAAGAATCTACACTAGTGTTATCGAAGTTCATGAAGGGTTATGTGGAGCCCACTCTATTAGGATGATTATATCTAAAAATATCTTATGTATTGGTTATTATTGGCCCATAATAGACATAGATGTAGTTGCATATGTAAAGAAGTGTGACAAATGTCAATAGCATGCCATTGTGATTCATGCCCCAACCACCATGGACATTTGCTACATGGGGCCTTGACCTCATTGGGAAGATCATTCCCACTTAATATGATGGCCATAAACATATCCTTACCACCACTAAATATTTCACTAAGTGGGTTGAAGCAATATCCTTCACTTACATGACTGTAAAGAAAATTTCCAAGTTCATCTTCAACCATCTCATTTGTCTCTACAATATCCCCTCGAACATTATATCTGATAATAGAGGATCATTCAAAAACAAGGATTTTGACAAGCTATGTGATGAATATAACACCACATAGCATTTTTTATAGAATATTACCCTCAAGGTAATGGCCAAGCTAAAGCATCAAACAAAACCATTATCAATATTATTAAAAATATTTTCAATGATGTTGGTCATGATTGACACCTTTAGATACTTTGTGCCCTTTGGACATACCATACCAATCACCATACCACCACATGATCTACTCCATATTCACTTGTTTATGATATAAAAGCCATACTTCCCATTGAGGTCGAGTTGCCTTCACTATGCATATATTTCAAGCATGTCTTAGATGATCATAATTATCAAGTAGCTTGCCTGTAAGAGCTAGACCTACTTGATGAAAAATGCATAGCTATGCTCAACAATCATCAGGCATATCAACATTGACTCAAAAAATGACTACAATCATCATGTAAAGCATAGAACATTTGAACTTGGTGATCTTGTTCTTAAAGAAAACCAAAATAATACCATGGCTAAGAAGAATCATAAAGGTAAATTCAAACCAAATTGGATAGGGCCTTTCATCATTACTGTAGATTATGGATCAGGAGCATACAGGATTACCACACTAGATGGATATGAACTTCCTGAGTTGACGAATATTAGTCACCTTAAGAGGTATTATGCTTAAGTGTTATGGTTATTATCTATAAGGACCATTTTAGTTGTGCCATTTTATCACTATTTTTTTTTATGAATATCATTCTTATCCATCCTTTTAGCCTTATCCATTTTACCATTATCTATGCTCAACAATCATCAGGCATATCAACATTGACTCAAAAACCACTACAATCATCATGTCAAACATAGAACATTTGAACTTGGTGATCTTGTTCTTAAAGAAAACTAAAATAATACCATGGAAAAAAAGAATCATAAAGGTAAATTCAAACCAAATTGGATAGGGCCTTTCATCATTACTGTAGATTATGGATCAAGAGCATATAGGATTACCACACTAGATGGATATGAACTTCCTGAGTTGATGAATATTATTCACCTTAAGAGGTATTATGCTTAAGTGTTATGGTGTATTATCTATAAGGACCATTTTAGTTGTGCCATTTTATCACTATTATTTTTTGTATGAATATCATTCTTATCCATCTTTTTAGCCTTATCCATTTTACCATTCCATTATATTAATCAAGCATGGTTTAAATTCTATCTACGTAACTCATGTGATCTTGGTTTTGCCATTAGTTGTACCTTTTTAGTACTAATGAGTCTAATTAGTTTCAGTAGTTATTTCAAGAATTCTAGATAGATAATATTTTGGAGTAGTATGATAAAAGTTTTGGTAGTTGCATCCTTCATTTGTTTTTCCTTTCTTATCACTAGTCTTGCTACTAATTATAACCACCTTTGGTAAAATTAGCACCATTGATCTATGCCATTATGTCATAGTTATAACCACCTATGGGTAAACTATGGGAAACAATTTTTTATTGAGACTTGACATAATAACTTGCCATTTTCTATGCCATACTATGTCTTTTTACCAACTGTGCCTATTTTGTTTGAATTTATGGCTACTCTAGTCAGGTTCCTCTACTATAAAGGTAAAACTATAGTGAATTGAGGTCCTACTCTAGGACTATGTAGGTAGTGCTCGATAATTATTGAGGTTAGATCAATCACCCTTTCTATGACACACTCTCACCATTTTGTGAGTAACCTGATCCATGCTTTCACCATTTTGTGAAAAACCTAAATAATGCTCTTGTTGTTTTATGATTTTGAACCATTTTAGTATCTTGTCATTCTTGATTGAGTTGAGATACTTATGAATTTCTAAAAACACTTGTCAAATTGTTAGAAAAGACCAAAAACATTGACCACTTCTTTTCTTTAAGGATTCTAGGAACCCTTACTAATTCACAAGCAAATCAATTTTTCCTTAGATTCCCCATCCTTTTTGGTCCTTTTATCCCAAATACTTGCCATTTTTCAATAACATTCCTATTCTTCTATTACATCCATTATATTGTTTCATCAGTTATCCTTTTCTTCCCATTTCCTAGGAGAACTACATTTGCCCTAAAGTTTTTATTAGATATTACATTAATGGAACTATGTAGGCAGTGTCCACTGGCCTAGTACATATGGAGATAGCTCAACCACCCCCTTCCTTTTCTTTTATTCTCCCATTTTTGTATTTGTTTAAGTTATTGCCTATTTTCTAGGGGCAATGTTCATATGGTTTGTATTGTGTTGTTTATTTATTATTTTGTTTATGTGTCTATTTGTTTACATTCAGTATTAGTTACTTGATTCAGTTTATGTACATTCATGAGGCGATTCATTTCCTGCACTTACACTTGAATCCATCCATATTCATATATTTACATTTTCATTAAGGTTTCTCTCATTAGAACATTATTTTATATTGAGTATTGGATTATAGGAGCTAGTCCTTATTAATATTTCGGCTAAGTCTGCATGATGTTACACCATCATACCTACCAACACATGCTACAACAAACTCTAGCTTCAAGAAGTCTATTCAACAATGGTGGCATTGACATCTCTTCATCTCCATCACCTTGATTTAATCCTAATCATATCCCAAATAGAGTATTTAAAAAATGAAAGAATTTTAACCTTTGTTTAGTTTAGATGAGCATCTCCCTATCAGCAAGTTGTTCTAATTAAATATTATCCTTTATATCAGGTTATCATCATCATGTCTTCAATCATCAATGAAATCAATCATGTTTTCCATAATCAGGGTCCAATGATTATAACTACCTATGGGAAAATCATTCGACACCATCCCACCTACATTTTTCAATGATTATAACTACCTTTGGGCAAATCATTATGTTGTCACTTTACTTTTTATACCCATACAAGGGCATGTTGTTATCTTGTTTGTCTATCCTAACTAGGATAGCTTCATCTTCTTAATGATTATAACTACTTTTGGGCAAATCATTGTGTTTTTATGCCTCATTGCCACTATTAGGGTACAATGCTTATAACTACCTTTGGGAAAACCATTATACATCATCCCACTTGTATTTTTAGTGATTTTTACTAATTTTTTAATATCATTGTGTTCTCATCCATTCATTTTCCTTTCTTTGGTCCCCTCATCTCCATTTTTTCTTTCAAGGGACCATTTGCTAACCTTTCCCTATACCAACTATTCCCTCAAGATGTTATCATATAGTTAGTTCATCATCATTGTAGTTGTAGGAATACAAGGCTTTTCATTATTTGAAAAGACATTAATATTTTGATGGCTTACAATACCTTCCAAAATAGGGGCAAACTATAGACACCTAAATCTGGCCACTGATAACCTCCAACCAAGATTTTGACCAATTTATACCAAATTGCATAATTTGGCCTAAAAATACTAAATCACATTAAAAGTTTTGAAATTTTTATATTCAATTACTTATTTTGGCCAAGGTATCATTAAATAAGGCAATGCTATTTATGGGCCAACTAACTTTGATCAGATTGTTTTAAGTCAAAATGTTAATTTTGCACCTATGTGCTCTAAATTGCTCTTTTTTTAAAAAAATATTACAAGAGAAATGTGCCTTTGTTATTATGTGTTGGCAACATCATAAATGGGAATATAGTTCTAATGCATCTAACATCAACTTATAATTATAATCCAATCAAATTTTGAGCCAATAACGAGACATTTTGACCAATTTGATTAATTTGTACACCAAAAGGCCAAAATTTGCATTAAAGTGACTACTTATGATTAAGAGATAATTAAACCAAATTAAGATCCTAATTGAATTATCCATGTGTACTTAGTCAATAACTAAAAAATAAATTTAAAAATGGAAATAGCATAGCTTTCATTATTACCCTTTGTGAGTTGTCTCAAATTGGAAATATCAAAGGAATATGCCAAGCATATGCTAAAGACACCTATTCAACCTAATCATTCATATTTGGACACCTTTAAAACTCAATTGGTGTTAGTAAGCTTAGCCATGGTCTCAAGTTAATGCATTCCAAGTTAGATTGAATCCTATAAATATAAGGCCTTGCCTATTGAATTTGAATCTCTCACATGCCAAAGTTATAATGCTAAATTGATTACAAAACTTTTCACAAATTAATGTTATAATGTCCAAATATTGAGCCTATCCAATCCAATCCAAGCCAAAGAAATAAGGTGCTAAGGAGAGATGGAGGTAACCAGGCTTTCATTGAAGCAAACTTCATGAGTACAAATTGAGCAAGCCACTACAACAAGCATTTTGGAACATCCAAGGAAGGTGAAAGGAAAGTTTATTTTACTTTTTAGTTTTTATTTACATTCATTTTTTGTTAGCTAAGCTCCCCCTTTGACATAAGATTAGGGTGTTATTTTACTGTTTTTTTGAACTGATTTGGTTTATTCACTAACATAATACTAATCCCCCTATTGCAATCCTATGTTCACAATTTTGATGTATATTTATGAATTAGCTATTGAAGAGTGTTGTAGACTCCTTTTGGATGATCTGTATGGTATTTTGAGGCTTGACCAAGTCATATTCAATATGAACAATGCTTAAAAAAGTTGATTGTGTGTTTATTCATGGTATTCTTATGTACAAGGTCTATGTTTGAGATGATTGAGCATATACAGATGTGAGACAAGATGATTGTGATCATTTGAGCATATCTAAGGTGTCATGAAGAGTGGACCTATACATTTATAAGTTGTCCTATGTTATTTTTTTACTTTATGAAGTGCTAAATGGGTTAATATGTCTCCATGAGACCTATAAGGGCTACTAAGGCCTAATTAAAAGGTGTTGTTCCTTAAGAGTGAACCACAGGTGCTATAGTTGACCTATGAGGATGGGATTGAGTTATATCTCAATTTTAGATGCCTTAAGGGTTAAAGTATGCCTAATGGCTGACTAAGAACATAATATTAATGAAGACTCTATAAATAAAGAAATCAAAGATGATGATTTATAGGCTTATGGGTGGGGTATAGAGTAAAGAGTTGGGAATCAAATGAGAGAAAGTGTGCTTATTAGATGGGTTGATGAATAGAAATTATTAAGGACTATGTGTATGACTTGTAGGTCATACTTTTATTATTTGAATAGAGTTGTTTTAGGTTTTTATATTGAGGATGAGAAAATAATTGTAGAGTGATCCACAAGGTGGTTTTGGATGCATTATGAGTGTGTGAAGAAGTGAAGGAGGTTGTTTTATAATAGGTACATCATCGAGTGTTGAAGACATTAGTTCAAAGTTGGAAGTGTTCATTTCATAAGAGTTCAGAGGGACTTGCTCATCTTTAAGGGTAGAGGATCCTTATGAAATAGGTATTTCACTAAATGTATGAGGCTAGAAGGACTTGACCAAATAGGTGTTCAGAAAGACTTGATCATCTTAAGGGAAAGTGTTCCTTATAGAGTAGTTGTTTCACTAAATTCTGGTTATAAGGACTTAATCAATCTTTTGTTTGTGATTATCTTATAGGATAAGTAGTCCATGTGTTTATAGGATTAAGAGTGGATTTTATTCCCCAAGATGGTTTCCCACATAGATATTATGTTATCTATGTGATCTTGTTTATATTTCTATTCATTACTATAAATGATGTGTATGCTTCATGAATGTTATTATTATTCAGTTAAGTGTTTGAATGGATTAAAAGGATTAGAATTGAAGTTTTTATTATATTGATTTATTGATTCACCCCACTCTTAATGACTATACCTCTAATAATTGGTATCATAGTAAGTCCTTTGTAAAGGTTTGATAACTTAAATGTGATCAAAGGTACAATATGGGTAATCATCAAGGAGGTTTCTCTACTAAGCAAGTACTAATGTTCAATGGATCCAATTATACTTTTTGGAGAGTAAGAATGAGGACATACATCATGTCCCTAGGGTTTTACATTTGGTAATCTATTGTGGATGGTTAATCTACACCTATTATTTCTCCATCTAGTGTTGTAGATAAGAAGTTGTTTGAAATCAATTATAAGGGAATGAATGGTATCACTTTTGGTGTTTCAAAGACTCAATACACCAAGGTAATCCACAATTCATATGTAAAGGAAATGTGGGATAAATTAAATACTATTTATGAAGGAGATTCAAAGTTAAGTTGGAAAATTTGTATACTCATTTAAGATAATTTGACAGTCTCAATATGAAGGAAGAAGATTTTGTGGCATATTTTTTTATAGAGAGTTGATGAGAATTTGAACATCATCAGAGGTATTAGAGAGAATATTGAATAATATACTATAGTTAAAAAAGTATTAAGTTCTCTCTCTATCAATTTTGATTCTAAAGTATCTACTTGTTATTCCCTAAACTAGTCACTCATTTTTGTGGACAACCTGTTGACCTTTTTGGTCCCACAAGTCAAAAATGGTCTCCTTCTTTCTCAAAAAATGTTCTGAGAAGTCAAGTTATTCAAATGCATAGGCCTTTTAGCAAATGAAACCACTCATTTTTAAAGGGTTTACAGTCAAAAAAAAGAACAAGGTTCAAAAGGTGGGTTTTCGCAAGAAAAAATTTCAAAAAATTTGAAGGCATTTCTAAAAAATTGATAAGGATGGTTCAACATTGGGGTTAAATGATAGATGTTCCAATGGCAGGGTTCAATAATATAAAATGAACTATATAGACTGACTATAGTTGCATTGAAATTTGAATTATTGAACTCTGCTAGAAAGGTTCAAGCAGAAGGGTTCAAGCAAAAAGGTTCAAGTGGAAAGGTTCAAGTGGAAAGGTTCAAGTGGAAAAGTTCAAATAGTTTGTTCAACAATACATTGAATTCATGAGAAGATTGAGTGAACACAACTCTTTATGAAACATAAAACATTGAACCGTTAAACCATTGAACTGATAAAATCTAAAAGAAGGTTCAAGGTTTAAAAGGTTCAAGTGACCGGTGATCTCCCCATGGATGTCAAATTTAGGACAATGGACTAATCATTTGTTTTCAAATGATGCAGACCCAAGGACAAACTCAGTAACCCACTGAGAAAGGAGCTAGAGAAACTAGCAAAAGGTGAGAAGATAGCCCTAAAAGCTCGAATCACCAAGAAGAGAAAAAATATAGCAAGGAAAGAGGGAGCAAAATGGAGAATCTAGAAGCATTGATAAGAGAGTTATTCTAGTGGTTGGAATAGTCCACAAAGTGGTTATCAAGAGTGTAAGCATTCAATGGCATGACCCATTTTTCTTCATTTGAGTAAAGATGAGTAGACAGTTGTGTAAGTATCATAAAGAGGGGCAGCCTTGCCTCTTAGAGGTCTAGGTAACCCATAACTTTGAAGAGACATTTGATATGATTTAAGTGCCAAATTATAGCCTTTGGATGCTATATATTGTAATATATCATTTTGAAAAAGGAGGATCTCTTAGTTATTGAAAGAAAAACTCTACCCAAATTGAAAGACATTTTAAAGACTTTGAGCTCAGATTGTTAATCAAATTTTATCAAGTGAATGAGAAAGCAAGTGACCTTTCAGACTTTGTGTTAAAATAACTTGTGTTATGTAGGAAATTGTTCTTATGTCTTTTTCCTAGATATCATTTTCTTCCATTTGATCAAATAAGTAAAGCAAGTGTATAATCTAGATGTTTCGAAGCTAATTATGGAGACTTTATGCTACCATAATAGTCTTTAGTTTGTGTTTTAGTGTCTTAGAATGAAGGATATCAGAAAGGCTTGGAACTACCTTTATCTTTTATAATCATATGCTCTATTTTAGTTTTCGATGAAGACTTTATGCTGCACCTCATTCTACTATGATACAAGTCATAAATTAGTAAGAGAAGCAACAAAAGACTTTGTGATTTTGTGGGTTTCTTGTGGATTTAGTTATTACTTGGGAAGTTTTCCTTTTGTTCTATGAACATCATTTCTGAAAAAAGAGAAATGGATGATATGATCCCACCCCTGAATTAATATTTAGTGTAGGTTTAGTTTGTGATAGTTTATAGGGAACCTCCCCTTGCCGAGAGAAGAGATTTATCTTATTACGTTGTGGCTGATATACCCATTTTGCCTTCAGTTAGTTAATAAAAAATTATTCACCCAATAATTTTTTTGGAAACTCTACTAGGGAAGAACACGCAATTTGAAGCTTCATGCTTCAAATTTAAGTATTTTTAGTTCTTTTCCATTCTACACTTTGGCAGATCCATGATATATGTGAAGCCAGAGAGCTCAAGGTATTGTTGATCTTGTATTTGAGTTTGTGCAGCAAAATAATTTTGATCTTTCTCCTCCATGATCTCACCTTTAGCGAACCAAGAGTTTTCCTCTTACCAACATCAAGCCTCTAATACCAAGTGAATCTTCTCCTTCCTCTACTATCAGAGCTTTGTCTATACATACTCCACAAATATTTATTATCCCTCCTTTCAATCATCATATCATGGTAGCCCAAGGCCCTTGGGGTAACACTTTTGGCCCCCTAAATCTAACCCCACCTTTACATGAACTACCTCATAGTTCAAGAAAGAATTTTACTAAGTTCTTTGGTAATGGGAAAGTTCATCTTGATGAGCATAATGCATTTTTATATATATCCTATAGTGTGATAGACATTGAATATGAAGATATAGCAGTAAGACTATCTGTAGAAACATTGCAAGGCACTGCTGTAGATTAGTTTTATCATCTTCAATCTCAAACTATAACTAATTGGAATACTCTCAAAACCAAGTTTGAGGCTAGGTTCAAACCCATATAAGATGCACATACCTTGTTGGCTTAGCTTACACAAATGAAGAAGGAGCCTCATGAGCCTATGCGAGACTTCATTACTAAATTTAATAAGCTGAGAAATAGGATTCCTACAATTGCTCAGCCAACACCAAAAAATCTTAAGTGCTTCTTCATCAATTCTCAACTTTCTAAAGTGAGTTTTTTATTAAGGCAAGCTGGCCATATAGATCTTTCTTAGCTTAAATTTTGGCTACTGAGGTCAAAGATGATCTTATCCTTGCAGGTAAGATAAGAAGAGATCCTACTGGAAATAAATTTTCTTCATCTTCTAAAAATTATTCCACAAACACCACTGATCCTATGGTGCAAAAGTTAGTGAATGAATTGCTAGCTCTAAAAAGACAAATGTCCCAAAGTATGTCTGCTCCTCCTTATTGGGATATACCAAGGAGGACATTTCCCAACCATTCATATCAAGGCAATGCTGCCAATAATTAAGGGCAACCCAATTGTCTTCCTCCCACATAGGGGAAGCTTACCATTGAAGCAAAATTAATCAACTTAGTAATCGGTTATTATGAAGTTGAACATGATTTCTCTTTCTAACCTAAATTAGACCAAGAAGAAGATGCTAATATCTTTGTAGAAGGAGAAGAATAATTAGCTAGTGACTCCAATAATGGTTTTCTCAATTACCAAGATAAGCTAGAAAGAAGAAAGAAGTGTTTGATTGAGCATATGTTATTTTTACTAGGTCCCAAAACTAGTCAACTCAACAATCTAATAGAGGAAAATTAGTAAAAAAACTCAGCTAGTGATCTTGATTGTTAAATGGGGAACTCTGCTACTGGCCCAATCAAAGGACCCGATGACCAATAAAAAAGTAAGTAACTCAAACAATCCTATACCTTCTACTTATATTCCTCAGACCAGTACAACATCAAATAAAAACTAGAATGATGGACTTCTTTCCTCTATTTCTAGTTCATTTCAACTATTTGATATAATTAATCATGCTAGGAAGACCAAGATCTAAATGTCTGAGATTGAGTACTTATAAGCTAATCCTAAACAGTTTGATAGGTTGGCTGAATACATCAAAAATAAAACCATCCCTACAAGACAAGATTTTCCAAAAGTGAATCATGATCCCCCAAAGAACAAATCTATCCAAAATAATTTTGTTGCTACTCCTCTTGTTGCCCCCCAAAAAATAGAACCTTTCTATATTTCTCTATTGATAAATGGTTATAGGTTGAGCAACTTTATAACAGACTCTGGAGCTTCTAATAATGTTATGCCCACCAAGGTAGTAGATTCTCTTAGTCTTACCTTAACTAAGACTTTTGGGAGATGTTTTTCCATGAAAAATAGTGAGTACCACTTTTGGGTCAAATCAAAGATGCTCAATTTGCATTTGTGGCTTTTCCAGATAAGAGGATTAAAATGACAGTCTTAGTGGTCGATGTTCTAGCCTCTTATGGCATTATACTTAGACATAATTTTTGTAAAGATGTAGGTGGAAAGTTGCATATGAATATGTTTAAAGCAAGGATACCGGTTAAAGGCATCATAAAAAAATTTCTTCTTGAGAAAGAGTCAAAATATATTGTCACCCAAACATCAGACCTCAAAGCTCAATTTTTTTTTGAATCATTAGGAATGGGTAATTATTTTCTAACCACTGAAGATGTTTTTAGCTCATCAAATGAAAGTTCATTGGGTGACAATTCAAAAAATTTAGATAGAAAATAAGAAGAATTGTTAGAGCAAAGTTCAGGTAAGAAAGAATCTTCTCTCACCAATGAAGAGAAATCTTTAAGAAGATCAAATTCTAATGATGTTTGGATTCTAGAATTTGAAGGTAGCTACTCTTCTACCAGTTTTAGAGCTGGAATTGTTTTGATGTCACCTCAAGGAGAATTTTTCCCTTATTCATATAAGTTATAGTTCAATAATACAAACAACACCGCTGAGTATGAATCTTTATTACTTAGATTGAAAGCTGCTCATGTCAGAGGTTTTAAGATTCTTCATGCCCGAGGAGATGTTGAATTGGTGGTTTGTCAGGTGAGGAATCTATATCAAACCAAAAATGATAGATTGTGATATTATCACAATCCTGTATGGGATTAAATTGAAGGTTTTAATGATTTCAATATTTTTGTAGTGCCAAGAGAGTTTAATGATCATGCAAATTCATTGGCTATCTCCGAAACTCTCACGGTTCCTCATAAAGATTTCAAAGGGAACAAGTACACTATTAAGCTATTCTTTTGACCAAGTGTATTTGATAATGCCAACCATTGGTAGGTGTTTAATGGTGACAATCAAATCATTGCTTTCTTGGAAAATATGGATAGCTTTGAGGAGCTTTATTTTGAAGCTAGTGAATCTCCACCATGAGAATCAGTTCCTAAAATAGATTAAAAAATTGGTGAAGAATTTCTTCAACTCAAAGGGAATAAAATTCCAAAAGATTCAGTTTCTCTTAAGAAGTTATTTGATAAGCATGACAAGTATATCAAGTAGCAACAAATGGATTCAAGTTCCTCCAAAGAGTTTGATCAAATAAATTCGAGTACAGAAGAAAATCTCAAAATGGTCAACATTGAAAATTCTTGCACTTCTGATGAAAATCTCAAATTCATTACTCTTCTTCATTGTTACATTGATGTTTTAGTGTATTCTTATGATGATTTGAAATCCTTCAAGTCTAAATAAATTTAGCATGAAATTCTTCTTAAAGCTGGGTCGTTACCTCACAAGTAGAAATAAAGGCAATATAATCCCAAAATATCAGGGACTATCCTTTCTGAGATTCAAAAGATGTTGAATGCAAGAATTATTTTTCTAATTCATCATTCCAATTGGATCATGAACATAGTTCCTGTAAGGAAAAAGAATGGAGAAATTCATATTTGTGTTGATTTCAAGAACCTAAATCAATCTTCTCTAAAGGATAACTACCTCGTACCCATCATGGATCAAGTATTGCAAATAGTGATTGGCTCAAAAAAGTTATCGATGTTAGATGTTTTTTCCAGGTATAATCAAGTGAAAGTCAATGAAGTAGATCAATATAATACTACTTTCACTACACCTTGGGGCACACTTGCATATCATAGAATGCCTTTTGGTCTGATCAATGCTAGCACCACCTTCCAAAAAGTAATGGATCTTGCTTTCAAAGATGAAATAGGGAAGTTTATTGTAGTATATCTTGATGACTTGACTATTTTTTATAAACATCATCTTGATCATGTGCATCATTTATAACAAGTGTTGGAATGCTATCAACAAAATAATATTTCTCTGAATCCTAAGAAGTCAATTTTTGGGGTTACATAAGGTAAACTTCTTGGTCACACTGTATCCCAAGAAGGCATAAAAATTGACTCAAAAAGAGTTAAATATATCCAAAATCTTACTCTTCCTACTAGTAAGATTGCAGTTCATTCCTTCTTTGGAAAGGTGAATTTTCTACGAAGATTTATTCCTGAATTTGTAGAAAAAACTCACCACATTGTTGACATGATGAAGGGTAAAGCAAATTTTCATTGGAATGTAGAAGGAAATTCATAATTTGAAGATATCAAGAAAGCTATCACCCATGCCCCAATCCTAGTTTGTCTAGATTATACTAAAGATTTCATAGTATATAGCTATGCTTTTGAACATACACTTTTAGCCATTTTGGTTTAGCAAAACAAAGAGGGTGTGTAATATCTCATATCATTTATGAGTTGTCCTCTCAAATCTCATGAATTGAAATATTCAAATTTGGAGAAGCATGCTTATGTCATGGTTAAGGTGGTAAAACATTTTTGATTCTATACCCTGAATTCACACGCTATTGTTTTGGTGCCTGATACAATAGTAAAGTCCATTTTAACTCAATAGGAGTTTGGTACAAAAAGGGGAAATTGGATTTCTAAAATTTAAGAGTTTGATCTTGACATACAACTTGCTAAGCTTGTGTGGGGAAGAGGTCTGTATCAATTAATTGTTGATAACATACCAAAATAAATGGGACATGAAGAAGTAGAGATTGAAGACATGCCTACAGTTCTCTTTGTCACTACTACTGATGAGTAGTATTCCAATATCACCCATTTTCTTACCTATGGTGAGTGTCCTACCCATCTATCTTACAAAGAAAAAATAAGCCTTAATGGGGTATTGATTTGTTGTGTGGATAAGGTGAAACAAGGTAGACTTTTGGAGTCTTTTCACAATATGGCTTGTGGAGGACATTTTTTTGCACCTATAATAGCTCATAAGATTCTATGAGCCAGATATTATTGGCCTACACATTTCAAGATGTGTACAAATAGGTACATTGGTGTGAGTTATGTCAATAGTTCATTGGGAAACCCAAGTTGGCCGCATTACTTCTCAAGCTAGTGGTGATTGAAGAATCTTTTCAACAATGGGGTATTGATTTCATTGGTTTCTTGAACCCATCCTCAAGTGTTGGACATGGCTATGTTCTCACTACAATAGACTATTTTACCAGGTGAGTGGAAGCCATTCTAGTTAAGCATGTTACTTTGGAAGTGGTATGTAATTTCTTTAAGGAAAATATTATTTCCTAATTTAGAGTTGCAAACAAGAATATGATAGACAATGCTACTTGTTTCTCTTCTCATGAAGTTACTAAGTTTTGCTACTAGTATGGGATTATTCTTTCCCACTCCTCTGACTATTATCTATAGGGAAATGGTTAAGCGGAATCAAGCAATAAGAATTTGGTTACTATTATCAAGAAACTGGTAGATGACAATCAGAGAACTTGGCATAAAGTATTATTTGATACTTTATAGGAACATAGGATTACACATAAGAGGGTAATAGGTATGTCCCCATTTCAACTTTTGTATGGTCTGAATGCAAAAATACCCATTACCTTAGAACTACCAGCACTAAAGTTGGCAAAGGCAATAGAAGATTCAACTTTTGAAAATTCCATTGATAAAAGAATCATGTACCTAACTGAGTTAGAGGAGAAATGAACGATGGTAGTGGACCGTATTGTTGAACATCAAAATTAGGTAAAGAAACTCTTTGACAAGAAAGCAAGGATTCATGAGTTTCATATTGGAGATCAAGTCTTGTTATGGGATAAGAGGAGAGAACCAAAAGGAATGCATGGGAAACTTGATTCCTTATGGAGAGGTCCATTCACCATTCATCAATTAAGTGGTGAAAATAGTTTCTTGATAAAATATCAAGATGGAATGCCATTCTCACTGCCTCATAGTGGACAGCATCTGAAGCATTTTAATCCTTGAAGTATCAGATAAGTTTTTTTGTATACTTGTATAGTCTTTGTTTTGCATTGTTCATTTAGTTTTTAGCATATTTATCTTTTCTAGTGGCTTGAATCCATGGCCCAATGGCATAGATGAAGGCATTTAGAGTCTAGATTCTACTCCCTTCGATCATTTCAAAATACAATTGATGGAATTTCCCCAACTGGAGCCAGTTATTGTTCCCAAAAATAGTCACTCATTTTTGTGGACAACCTGTTGACCTTTTTGATCCCATAGGTAAAAAGTGGTCTCTTTATTTCTAAAAAAATGTTCTAAGTAGTCAAGTTATTCAATTGCACAAGCCTTTTTGACAAAGGAAACTGCTCATTTTCAAAGGGCTTATAGTTAGGAAAATGAACAAGGTTCAAAAGGTGGGTTTTCACAAGAAAAAATTTCAAAACACTTAAAGGCATTTCCAAAAAAATGATAAGGATGGTTCAACATCAGGGTTCAATGAGATATGTTCCAATGATAGGGTTCAATAATATAAAATTAACTATATAGACTGACCATAGTCATATTGAACTTTGAACCATTAAACTCCACTAGAATGGTTCAAGCAGAAAGGTTCAAGTGGAAAGGTTCAAGTATAAAGGTTCAAATAGTTGGTTCAATGATACATTGAATTCATAAGAATACTGAGTGAACATGACTCTTTTCAAAACATAAAACATTGAACTATTGAACCATTGAACTAATGAACTCTAAAGGATGGTTCAAGGTTCAAAAGGTTCAAGCAACTAGTGATATCCCCGTGGATGTCAAATTTAGGACAATGGAATAACCATTGGTTTTGAAATGACGTAGACCCAAGGACAAACTTAGCGACCCAGTAAGAAAGGATCCAGAGAAACTAGCAAAAGGTGAGAAGATAACCCTGAGAGCTTGAATCACTAGGAAGAGACAAAATATAGCAAAGAAAAAGGGAAAAAAATGGAAAATCTAGAAGTGTCGATAGGAGAGTTATTTCAGTGGGTGGAACAATCCACCAAGTGGTTATCAAGAGTGTAAGCATTCAATAGCATGAACTATTTTTCTTCATTTGAGTAAAGACAAGTGGATAGTCATGTAAGTATCATAAAGAGGGGTAGCCTTGCCTCTCAGAGGACTAGGCAACCCATACCTTTGAAGAGACATTTGATATGATTTAGGTGCCAAAGTCTAGCCTTTGGATGTTATATATTGTAATCTCTCATTTTGAAAAAGGAGGATATCTCAGTTATTGAAAACAAAAATCTACCCAAATTGAAAGACATTTTTAAGACTTTGAGCTCAGATTGTTAATTAAATTTTATCAGGTGAATGAGAAAGCAAGTGACCTTTCAGACTTTGTGTTGAAATAGCTTGTGTTATGTAAGAAATTGTTCTTATGTCCTTTTCCTAGATATCATTTTCTTCCATTTGATCAAATAATTAGAGTGAGTGAAAATAATATAGGAGGTGTTCTGGAGCTGATTATGGAGACTTTATGCTACCATAATAGTCTTTAGTTTGTGTTTTAGTGTCTTAGAATGAAGGATATTAGAAAGGCTTTGAACTACCTTTATCTTTTGTAATCATATGCTATGTTGTATTTTTTGGTGAAGACTTTGGGCTGCACCTCATTCTGCTATGATAAAAGTCATAAATTAGTAAGAGAAGCAATGAAAGACTTTGTGCTTTCATGGGTTTCTTGTGGATTCATTTATTACCCAAGAAGTTTTCCTTTTGTTCTTTGAACATCATTTCTAAAAAAAGATAAATGGATGATATGATCCCACCCCTGAATTAATATTTAGTGTAAGTTTAGTTTGTGATAGTTTATAGGGAACCTCCCCTTTCTAAGAGGAGAGATTTATCTTATTACACTGTGGCTAATATACCCATTTTGCCTTCAGTTAGTTGATGATATAATATTCACCCAACACTACTATATAATAAAGTCATGATCTTACTCAGTTAAAGATGGATGAGTTGCATGGCATCATTATTGCCTATGAGATGAGAGTAGATGATGATATGCCATTAAAGAAGGAAGCACCATTCAAGATAGAAACAAAGCCAAAGAAGAAGTTACAAGGTAATAAACCCAAGGAAGATGACATTTTTGATATTGATGAGGATGAACTAATTTATTTATTTACAAGGAAATTTTGAACAGGATCAAGCAAGTATAAGGGTAAACTACCCTTCAAATGTTTCAATTATGGAGAGGTAGGATATTTTTATAATAAGTGCTCTCATAAGCATAATAAAAATAATGATAAAGATCATGGTGAAGACTGAGATGAAGACAAAAATACATACATGTCTGATAAGAGGAAGAAAGTATTTAGAAAGTATGAAAATAATAAGAAGTCCTTTAAGAACAAGAAGAGTCTCTACACTAAAGAAGACTAAAGTACATCAGATGAGAGTGAAAGAAGTGACCCTAAGTATTATTATAAAGGTGATGAACCTATTGGAGATAAAAACCTTTTCATGGTTGAGTAAAGAAGTTATTCACATAAAAAAGAATCTACTTAGAGTGATTTAGATGTTGATAGAGATGAGGTAGACTATGAGATTGAATTGATGAATGACCTTAAAGAAATAAATAATTAGAAGAATATTAACAATAATATGAAGTCATAAATCAAGGAGTATGAGGATAAATTTAGTGTGTTTGAATAAATAATGATTGAATATGCTAAGGATCATGAAGATATGGTCAAGCATCTCAATTGTCAATTCAAAATCCTATCTAAAAGCTTGAAAGATAAAGAAGATGAATGTTCAAGGTATTTAATTGAAAATGAGTCATTGAAAAATAATTTAGAAAATACATCTAGTAAATTGAAGTCATTTGTGAGAATTGAAAAAATATCAAGTGATCTAGACAATATTATGAATAATCAAAAACATGAAAGTGATAGAACTAGTCTTGGATATAAAGAAGAACTAAGGAATGGAACTCAAGACAAGATGAATACTTATGTGAACAATGGAAAGCATACTTTGAAGACACATCATTATACAAGGAATGAAGGTGTTGGTATAATGAAGATAAATTAGATCAGATAACCAAATTTCATGAGGTATGCAAGTTTTCATGGTTACTATTTCACATGTAGTCTATTTGGTCATAGCACTAGAGAATTTAGAAGACCTATTAAAAATGAGTTTACATAGAACTATGATGAGGGTAATCATTTAATTAGCATGAGAAAGGTTGAGTGTTTCAACTATAATGTTATGGGATAGTTTGAAAAACATTATCCATATAAGGTAAGACAATCTAAGTTTCCATCAAGAAGTTTTGTTTAATACAACTATGAGAAGATTGGTCACATTGTTATGTTTTGTAAGCAAAGGCCTAAAAATCAGAATAGGTTCAATCAGGGTGCTAAAGTGTAAGAAAGAAGGCAATTTAACTCATGGAGATCATAGGTGGTAAGTATGAGTCATGATTATTCTACTAGTCCAAGTAATCTATTTCCTATGGTGGAGAATGCTATAGAAGCTGAAGTGTGCCAAGGGTTCTCATTGTTTTCTCATGTTGAGAATAAAGAGATCAAGCTCAAAGAGAAGACCAAGGTGCTAGTTGAAGCTAATTATGAGGTATATATATATATAAGTGAAATCTTGTTATTTTTTAGAAAGCTTAATGCAAAGAACCTAAGTTTTTAGTGCTTAGTGATGAGGTTTCAAGCTGTAAGGAAGATTATTTAGTTGAAAATGTATGTCATGAAACTATGTTGTCTCCATGTATTATCAATTCAATTCTAGAATGAAAGGAGAATACTGTAGTGGATGAGAATATTAGTTATCTTAAGTCTAACAAGAAAAATAACTAAAATTATCAGATGACCAAGGAGGTGAATCAATATGAGGAGTTGTGGGCAACTCCTAGTTTCACATTGTTTTAGGACTTTGTGAAGTAGGGTGTCTCTACCTCTACTTATTAATAGACATATTTCTTATGGAAAAGTAAGTATGTGGGCTCAAGATCATAATGAAATTTTTTATAGAGGTATGTGGATTTATTATTGGTATTTTAGACAAATACTTTTTGGTATAGAGTTTATGATCCTATGTTGCTAAGACTTGTGTTGATCATTAAAAGGTCACTAGTTAAGGGGGAGTAACATGTTCATGTATCTACTCTAGATATTTGTCAAGGAACTATAGTACAAGATCAAAATGGGTGTTTCCAACTATAATAATGAGATTTATGGAATGTAAATAAGAGTTTGGAAGTTATAAAGGTCTGTGCATTTCTTTGTGATGTGTTTTAGATGGCTTTATATCTTGATGATCCTAATTGTAACTTTTGGAGGTTTTTATGTGCTCTTAGATTTATCTATCTTATTATAGGTTAAAACCATGGTATATTAAATTAAGGTTCCTAAAGGTTTGAAGGATCAAATATTTATCCATATGTATGTGATGGTTGTCTCCAAGTGTGAAAGAAGTTTCATAGATGGGCATTGACTAGAAGGAGGTTTGTTGACCTTATTTGTTTTGAGATTCTAATGTTTTAGGTTATGCTAAAAACATGGTTTGAATTATGATTTGAGATATTAGGATTTTTAATATGTTTAATGGGACAAATGGGTTGTCAAATCAAGCTTCACAGAGATCTAAAGGTTTGTGGTTTTTAAATTATTCATGTTTTTGTCAAGATGGAAACTTAATTGGCTAGTAGGTTTGTGAAGGAATTATGTTTCAGAGGATGAGCTAAGTGATTAAAATTGGTATGTTTTATGGATTATATGAGAGTGTTATAGATATGAATTTTTAGGTCTTGAAAATGTGTTTACTAAAATTTTTGGTCTTTTCAAGTTCTAGGTAGGGCTACAAGGAGACTAGACATGCCTAGTGAGAACAAGGGTGTTGTTTGTTCATTTTATCCCAAAGATCAAGGCATGAGTGTTTTAAGGAGATTTCTAAATTTGGTTTAGTGCATGTTTCATATTTGGAAGCTATGTTGGTGGTCCTTATGGTAGCTTGAGTGAGAAGACTAGTAAGCTTGTGTGGTGGTTTTTTATGGTGTGTGAAGATCTGAAGATGCTCAATAGGTGCAATGGCTCAGAAGATCTTAAGAGAAGTCCCTAAAAAATGTTTCTTGGTGAGTTCCATTTTTTTCATTACTTTTGGGATGTTTTTTCTTCATTAGTTGTAGTGCTTGGTTGAAAAGAACATTGGCATGTACTAAGAGGAAGGTGTCAAGGCAAGAAGAGGTAGGCTCAAGGTAAGGGGGAGGTTGTACTATCTTTCTAAAATGGCATTCTCCCATTGTTTGTCTATTTAGGTTCTCAAAATTATTTGGTGACCTATCTGTCATTGTGTTAAAGGGGGATAAAGTTCCTATTGTGAGAGTGCTTAAAGAGAGAGAAGGAAGGTCAATTGTATGATGGGTGTTCACATCAATGAAAAAGGAGGAGATTATTGGAGAGTTTTTAGTGATGTCATGGAGGTGTCCAACTTAATGGATGAAATGTATTGATAGATTATTTGTCAATTACAAAGTGTGAAATGTGCTTGTCTTAGTGTGCTTGAATAAGGCTTGATTGTTCTTTAGGTTTGACATGGTCAAAGATGATTAAGAATGAGTATGGTGATTTGAGTATGTGCAAGGGGTCTTATCAGACATCTTATATGCTTTGAGTGATTATGTGTATTAGTGTAATTTATTCATTTATTAACTATGTTAATCTAGACATAATTGGCTCTGTGATAGATAAATCTAAGAAGGCATATTGATGACATCATATCTCACACTTATGAAGGTTCTAGGAGCATATTGATATATGGATGCATTTTCCTATGTAAAGAGATCATATGGTCTAAGTTTCAAGTCATATGACTTAACAAAACAAAATTTATTAAGTTGAAAAGTTTGTCCCTCATACAAGAGTTCACTAAGTTCCAACACTTCACCAAAATTTTAAGGGACATCTAATGGTTTGTGTTTCATCACATAAAAGATCGATGGTGAAAAATAAATTTGAGCTTAATGTCTAAGTTCAAGAAGGGTCAAGTAAGCAAATTTTTAATGGACTATCTTTCACATGCAAATATTTTAGGAGATGATTGATATATTGATGGATTATTCTATGAACTAAGTTCATATGGTGCAAATTTCAGGTCATGATATGGATCGAGGCAATAGATACAACTTGTCAAAGTTGGCCTTCCAAGCATATTGTAAATGGTTCCCATACTTAGCCAAATCTACACAAAGTGAAAGATCAAGACTAAATGGAGTTCAAAATTTTTTTGGGAGTTCATAATTCTATATATATGGTGAATATTAAGTAAAATGGGTCAAATTATTTTATGTTTAACTAGGTTAAAGATAGAGCTATTTCAAAGAGATGGATAGAGCATGTTTATTCCAAGATATCAAGAAGCAATGAGATAAGGATAAGTGTTTGAAGTTTAATGATAAATAAAGGTAAATATTGAGATGATTATAACATATAAAGGATAGTATATCTTCATACAAATACAAACCAATGGTGTGTATTGAGTGAGATGATTTCAAAGTGTCTAATGTTTAAGATAGATAAATAGTGATCTATGTATAGGAGATTGTTGGAGCACATTAAGTCAAATATTTGAAATGAAGATCCAAAGATGAGAGATAAAAGGTAAATACAAAGATAATTTAATAAATATCCATGAATCAAGTCTTTCCAAAGTGTCAAGAGGACATGAGATGAGGTCAAGGTGTTTGAGGTTTAACTATGACTGTTGCCATTTGAATTTTGCAAAGGGAAAAATTAGTGCTTAGTATTTGAGATATAAATTTGATATAGGATGAAATTATTGATGAATTAAAAGGAAAAGTTGTAGAGGACCCCAAAATTAATATAGTGAATCTAGATTGAAGGTCTGAATGTTTTTATAGTCAAATATATGGATCTCCAAAGTTGACTATGTGTTTGACCAATTTTCGCAAGTGACCTGAGAAGGTTGTTTGAGATTATTTTCATGTTGTTTAAATGTATATTGATGGATTATATATAAGAGAGTGTTGTATACTAATTTTTCATGATATTTTTGGTATTTAGAGGTGATGCACAGCTCTGAACTGCAACCAGGGACTCAAATTGTGAAACCTGTAGAGTCCGTAGTTTTTCCTCCTAGCCTACACAATCCGTAGATTTATGCCTGCAGAGTCCATAGTTTTGATGCCTACAGAGTCCATAGATGTTGAACTTGTAGAGTCCATAGATTTGTGCCTATAGAGTCCATAGATTTCTATGAAGGCTCTCTTTCTTTTTCAATTAAATCGTAGAAATGACCCTCTAAACAGAAATGACCCTTCAAATTTTGTAACGACCAGCATTGGTATGCAATCCAGCAGTGACAGCTTCACAAGTGCATCAATTTATATGATTAGTGACAGACCAAACATTGGTTTTTGTTTCATATTCAAAGTATTGTGTAACAAATAGCAAATATCCAGTAAAATAGCAAACAACCTTATTTGGAAATGACCAGAATCGTATCAACAGTAAAAAGATAGCCACTTCTAAACTGATCTCAGAATTGATTTCATTCAAATGGGCATTCAATATAGGCCCAATATATAGACCCAGCATTAATATGTGACCAACAAAAAATTACAGCCAACAGTAGGTGCGTCGATTGTTTACAAACCAAACAACAATTAACAATAACAAATACATTCAAAATCATGGCTAAATCTCACAGGTTTATTCAAATCTTGGCGTAAACAACAACCAACAGTAACAGGGTCATACAAAATCTTGGTCTCAGAATACCATCCACACAAAGGAAGACACACCATTTATTCATAGAACAAGAAGATATACATATGTGTTTCTACGAATTACACATCTTCCTTCCACTGTGCTCCTTCCCTCTTTTAATTTTCAACATACACAATATATATATCTTTCCCCTATTTTTCATGAAAATCCTCCTACACCAAAACCGTATTTCTAAACTTGGATGCTTAATCCTATCTTGGTCGTCTCATAACAACCTCCCAGGATGGACAAAATAGTTCTCCTAATATAGAGAATTAGTTTGCCCAACAAACTTAAAATCTGCCAAGTTCAAGATATTAGTTTTGTTTTATTTGAAAATAGACAAATTTGAAAACTTTGAAAAAAAAAAGGAAATAGAGAAAACTAAAATGTTAAATAAATTTCAAGCATATTGATGCTCCTACATCATTCTTCCAAGGAGCAAAAGAAGTATTCTTCACTTGTTGTTTTTCTGCATCAGCACTCCACTGAGCTTGTAACTCTCTCAGAGCATAATTCAATGCTTCAAAATCTTTCTCAATGGCCTATGTATTCTTTTCTGCTTGATAAGCCTACCTTTTCAATGAATCCATTTCTTGACCCAAAAGCTGATTATGTCCATTAATTATATCTACATTATCAAATGCCTCTTGGAGTTCAGAATGAGACCCTACAATTACACATAGTTCATCCTGAGAAATCTTCAACTGTTTCATTTCACACAGCAATTGTTTTTCTTCCCGTAGAGTCATACTCTCATGCTCAATCCAATATTGCATCTGATATATCTTCTCATTGAACTCCTCAACTAAGTTTGCAGTCTTTATTTTGATCAAGGTTAACTACACAAGTTCCATCTCCTATCGTTTAAACCTAATTAATTTCCTATTTACTCTCTCTTCTTGCCTTGTAACTCTCAACCTTTCTAACATTTGTTTTTGACTAGCTCGTTTCATTTGTATTGCTGCTCTAACAAAATCCCTGCTTTCTATTTTCTCATTAAAAATACCATTGGCATCCACTTCAAAAGTGAGCTCAATTTGAGGAACTCCCCTTGGAGCTACAGGAATACCAGTCAGCTCAAACCTCCCAAGTTCTCTACAATCCTTTGTCAAACTCCGTTCACCTTCAAAGACCTGGATTGAAACAGTTGTTTGTTGATCCTGATAGGTCGTAAAGACTTGAGACTTCTTTGTAGGAATTATGGTGTTCCTTGGAATGAGTGTTGTCATCACTCCTCTAACAGTCTCAATTCCAAGGGTTAAGGGAGCCACATCCAACAAAAGGATCTCTTTAGTTTCATCTCCCCCTTCTTCGTTGAGAATACTGCCTTGAACAACAACACCAAAGGCAACAACCTCATCTGGATTTACACCCTTATTGGGCTCTTTGTCATCAAAAAAGTCCTCAATAAGTTTCTGATCTTTGGGAATGTGAGTGCTACCACCAACAAGAAAAAATTCATGTATTTGACTCTATTCTAGACCAACATCATCCATGGCCTTTTTAACAGGGCCCATTGCTTTCCTAAAGAGGTCATTATTCAATTCCTCAAATCGGGCCCTTCATAAAGGCTTAGAAAAGTCCACACCATCAAAGAGAGATTCAATCTCAACTCAGACCTGATGTTGGTTACTCAATGCCCTTTTGGTATGCTCACTCTCCCTTCTAAATTTGCCTAGAGCTCTGTTATCCTTGTTGATGTCCTTTCCATGCTTCTTCTTAATCAATTTAATGAAATACTCCATGATTCTTTGGTCAAAGTCCTCACCTCCAAGATGGGTATCCCTATTTGTATCCAAGACCTCAAAAACTCCATTATCAATTGTCAAGACACTAACATCAAACGTACCACCACCAAGATCAAACACAATAATATTTTCCTCACCACCCTTCAAACCATAAGCAATAGCTGCAGCAGTGGGCTCATCAATGATACAAGCAACATTCAACCCAAAAATTACACCTGCATCCTTTATTGCTTGATGTTGTGCATCATTAAAGTAAGTAGGTACAGTAACAATAGCATCCTTTATCTTCTTTCCCAGAAAAGCCTCTGCTGTCTCCTTCAGTTTAGTTAAAATCATTGCACTAACTTCCTCGGGGTTGAAGACCTTCTGTTCTCCATATTGGATCTCAGCCTGGGTATAAGGCTTTCCATCTTTGTTCACAATCTTATACGGAACCAATTTCATATCCCTCTATACCTCTTTGTCCTTAAACTTTCTACCAATCAATCTCTTGACATCAAAAATTGTTCACTCTGGATAGATAGCAGCCTAGTTCTTGGCAGCCTCTCTAATCAGTCTCTCAATTTTTGTGAATGCTACCCAAAAAGGGGTGATATGGTTTCCCTAGTCATTGGCTATAATTTCCACATGACCGTTCCTGTAAACCCTGACACATGAATAAGTAGTCCCCAAATCTATACCAATCACTGTTCCTAACTTTGGTGTCAACCTATAAGCAGCCTAGTTTGGAAGATTTGCTCCTGGAATCAAGTCTATGTGTTGGCTAATACTTCTCAATGGTGGTAACTCATTAGGTAAATCATCTACCACAATGTCAATGCACTCATTCAACATATCTTGAATCTCTAATGGCAAATCAATCAACTTAGTACTAGTGACTACACTCCTTGGCTTACCAATTATAGCAAAGTTTACCTCTTCTTTCTTCATTTGATGTAGAAACTCTTTGCCACTCACTATCAATACTTTAGAATTCTATCCAACAACAGAAGCAACCTCTTCCTTCAATGGTGTGAGTGTATGCTTGATCCCATCCTTTTCAAACATGTATGTATTCTGCCTTCCATCATGTATGGCCTTCCTGTCAAATTGCCAAGGCCTTCCAAGCAAGATATGGCATACATCCATGGGCGTGACATCACATAAAATTTGATCCTTATATGTTCCTATCTAAATATCTTCTTTTCATTGTTCACTTACCAGGAGTTTGTGTCCTTTTTGTAGCCAAGAGACTTGATAAGGTGTAGGATGTACCTCCTTCTTCAAGCCTAGTTTCTCCACCATCTCAGTTGACACAAGATTGTCAGTACTTCCGCTGTCTATGATGACCTTACAGCATTTTCCCTTACTTTTACATGTGGTTCTAAATAAATTTTTCCTTTGAGGTGGTTCTACAACTTCTTTATTTGGCTTTAACAAGATTCTTTTCATTAAAAGAGACTCACCTTCTTCTGGGGTATCTTCATAAGCTGCTACAACTTTTGCATTTTGTTCTTCACCTTGGGTCAGATGTACACCCCTCTCATGGCTGGTAGAAGGGTTCTCTGGACACTCATATGCTCTGTGTCCTACATACTTGTTGCACTTAAAGCATTGGCCCATGAATCTTCCTCTTCCTCTTTGATATCCTTGGTATGGCCTTCTTCCTCTTGGTGTATAGCTGCCTCTTGAACTTTGTGAGCTTTGGCCTCCTCTTGAGATGTTTGCAGCTGTCTTCTACCTCCTTGAAATTCTCCACCTCTATTGGATCTACCCCTTCCTCTTGAGAAGGATGTTTGTTTCCTTGCAATCTTCTCCTCAGCCTTCAAGGCAAATTGATATGCCTCCTCAACTGTTTTAGGAATGAGAAGACTAATTTTATCTTGAATAGAAAATTTTAAACCATTGGTGTATCTGGCTACCTTCTCTGTGTCATCCTCAATATGACCTGATCTTATAGTCAACCTATAAAAATCTTCAGTGTATTCTTTCATAGACATTTCTTTTTGCTTCAAATTTTGTAATTGCTTAAAGAGATTGACTTGATAATCTTTAGGCATAAACTTACCTTTCATTTTTGCTACCATTCTATCCCAGCTTCTGATCTTTGGCTACCCTTTCCTTCTTCTTTCTTCTTGCACTCCATCCCACCACAGGGATGCATGTTTCTTTAGCCTTGGCATGGCATACTTGACTTTCTTATCATCTTCTTCAATTCCTTCATACTCAAAGTATTTATCTAATGCATTAATCCAATCAATTAATTCTTCCACATTCAAATTACCTTCATACATTGGAACCTCCATCTTTGGCTTTGTGTTCACCTTCATAATGGCTTTGATCAACCTCTCTTTAATTGTTTCTTCTTCCACCACCAATTCATCTTCTGGTGGCTCCTCTTCTCCATCACTGACTTCACCCATGTCAGTGCCTCTTCTTTGAGCCATCTCTAGGTCTTGTAGCCTAGCTGTCAGGTTCCTAATCTTGTCTACCAGTGCCACCTATCCTCTAGGTCCTCTAGCTCTACCTCTGCTCCTAATCCTCATGGCCATCTTGCTTCTTCTTCAAAAATCACATTCTTCTTCTCTTTGACTTGGATCTCTAGATTGCACATAATCCCTTGTGCTCTGATACCAAATGATGCGCAGCTCTGAACTGCAACCAGGGACTCAAATTGTGAAACCTGTAGAGTCTATAGTTTTTCCTCCTAACCTGCATAGTCTGTAGATTTATGCCTATAGAGTCCATAGACATTGCACCTGTAGAGTCCATAGATTTGCGCCTACAGAGTCCATAGATTTCTATGAAGGCTCTCTTTCTTTTTCAATTAAATCATAGAAATGACCCTCTAAATAGAAATGACCCTTCAAATTTTGTAACAACCAGCATTAGTATGCAACCCAGCAGCAATAGCTTCACAATTGCATCAATTTATATGATTAGTGACATACCAAACATTGGTTTTTGTTTCATATTCAGAGTATTGCGTAACAAATAGCAAATAGCCAGCAAAACAACAAATAGCCTTATTTAGAAATGGCCTGAATTGTATCAAAAGCAAAAAGACAGCCACTTCTAAACTAATCTCAGAATTGATTTCATTCAAATGGGTATTCAATACAGGCCCAATATATAGACCCGGCATTAATATGTGACCAGCAAAAAATTACAGCCAATAGTAGGTGCGTCGATTGTTTACAAACCAAACAATAATTAACAACAACAAATACATTCAAAATCATGGCTAAATCTCACGGGTTTATTCAAATCTTGGCATAAACAACAACCAACAGTAACAGGGTCATACAAAATCTTGGTCTCAGAATACCATCCACACAAAGGAAGACACACCGTTTATTCATAGAACAAGAAGATATACATATGTGTTTCTACGAATTACAAATCTTCCTTCCACTATGCTCCTTCCCTCTTTTAATTTTCAACATACACAATATATATATATATATATATATATTTCCCCTATTTTTCATGAAAATCCTCCTACACCAAAACGATATTTCTAAACTTGGATGCTTAATCCTATCCTGGTCGTCTCATAATAACCTCCCAGGATGGACAAAATAGTTCTCCTAATATAGAGAATCAGTTCGCCCAACAAACTTAAAATCTACCAAGTTCAAGATATTAGTTTTGTTTTATTTGAAAATAGACAAATTTGAAAACTTTGAAAAAAATAAGGAAATAACAAAAACTCAAATGTTAAATAAATTTCAAGCATATTGATGCTCCTGCATCAGGAGGCTTGACCAATTCATATTTAGTAGTAAAAATTCTTAAGAAGTTGACTGTGTGTTCATTCATGGTATTACTATGTACAAGGTCTATGTTTTAGATGATTGAGCATACATAGAGGTGAGTAGAGATGACTATGGTAATTTTAAGGGATATAAAGAGTCATGAATATTAGACCTATACATTTTGAAGTGCTCATATGTTCTTGTTTTTCTTGATGAATTTCTAAAGGGGTGAATAGGTCTCTTGAGACCTATAAGGGCTATTAAGGCCTAATTAAAAGGTGTTGATGCTAAAGAGTGACCCATGGTTTATATATCCAACCTATGAGGATGGGATTTATTTATGTCTCAATGTGAGATGCCTTAAGGGTTAAGACATGCCTAATGGCTGACCAAGAACATAATATTTAATAAGATCCTATAAATAAAGAAATAAAATATGATGATTTCTAGGCTTGTGGGTGGGGAATAGAGTAAAGCGTTGAGAGGAGAAGGAGATAAAGTGTGCCTAGTGGATGGGTTGATGAGTAAATAATATTTAGGACTAGGTGTATGACCTATAGGTCATATTTATCTTGTTTGAATAGAGTTATTATAGTTTTGAAGATTGAGGATGAGTAAAGTATAGAGAGAATGAAAAGGTGGTTTTGGATGCATTGTGAGTGTGTGAATAAGTGAAGGGGGTTGCATTATCAGAGGTCCATTATTAGGTGTTGAATACATCAATTCAAAGGTGGAAGTATTCATTTCATAAGAGGTCAGAAGGACTTGATCATCCTTAGGGGTAGAGGCTTTTTGTGAAATATTTGTTTCCCTAAAGTCCTTAGGTCATAAGGACTTGACTGAGTTTGTAAGTCAGAAAGACTAGACCAAACATGTGGTCAGAAGGATTTGATCATCTTAGGGGTAAGTTTTCATTTTGAAATAGTTGTTTTGCTAAATTTTGGTCAGAAAGACTTTACTAGTCTCTTGTTTGTGATATTCTTATAGTACATGCAGTCCATGTGCTTGCATGATTGAGAGTGGGTTGTATTCCCCAAGAGTGTTTCCCACATAGATCTTGTGTTATGTGTTTAATCTTGTTTATCTTTTTGTTCGTTACAATAGATGATGTGTATGCTTCATGAATGCTAGTATTATTGGTTAAGAGTTTAAAGAAATTTTAAGGATTAGAATTAAATTTTGTATTATCTTACTTCACTAATTCACTCCCCCCCACCTTCTTAATGATTGTACCTCTAATAATTGGTATCATATCAATTCCTTTGGTAAAGGCTTGACAACTTGAAAGTGATCCAAGGTACAATATGGGTAGTCATCAAGGAAGTTTCTCTACTAATCAAGTATCAATGTTCAATGGATCCAATTATTATTTTTAGAGTGCAAGGATGAGGACCTAAATAATTTTATTAGGGATTGACATTTGGAAATCTATTGTGGATGGTTAGTCTGTACCTACTATTCATCCATCTAGTGTTGCAGATAAGAAGTTATTTGAAAATAATTATAAGGCAATGATTATTATCACTTGTGGTATTTTAGATACTAAATACACCAAGGTAATCCATTATTCATGTGCTAAAGAAATGTGCGATACATTTAATACTATTTATGAAGAAGATTCAAAGGTTAAGTTGGCAAAGTTGCAGACTCACCAAAGAAATTTTGAGAGTCTCATGATGAAGGAAGAAGATTTTGTGGTATATTTTCTATAGAGAATTGATGAGATTATGAACATCATCAAAGTTCTTAGAGAGAATCTTGAAGAATATATTGTAGTTCAAAAATTATTAAGGTATCTCTCTCAATTTTTTTCTAAATTATTTTCTATAGAAAAAAATCATGATCTTACTTAAGTGAAGATGGATGATTTGCATGGCATCCTTACTACCTATGAGATGAGAGTAAATGATCATATAACACAAAAGAAGGAAGAAACATTCCAAACATAAATGAATCCAAAGAAGAAGTTCCAAAGTAAGAAACTAAAGAAGGATGATGTTTTTGATATTGATGAGGATGAACTAATTGTTTTGTTTACAAGGAAATCAAAAATCGGTTTAGACTAGTATAAGGGTAAACTAACCTTCAAATGATTCAATTATGAAGAGGTAGGACATTTTGATAATAAGTGCCCTCACAAGCATAAGAATAATGATGATGAAGATCATGGTGAAGACCAAGATGAAGATAAGAAGACAAATATTTTTTATAAGAGGAAGAAAGGATTTAGAAAGTATGACAATAAGAAGACCTTTAAGAGTAAGAAGAGTCTATACACCAAAGAATATTGTGGTAAATTAGATGAGAGTGATGACAATGACTCTGAGTATGATTATGAATATGATGAACCTATTGTATATAAATCCCTCTTCATGGCTGAGGAAGGAAGTTGCTCACATCAAAAGGAGTCTACTTGGAGTGATATATATGTTGATAGAGATGAGGTGCACTATGAGACTGAACTGATGAATGCCCTTGAAGAACTAAATATTGAGAATAATATTAACAAGAACATGAAGTCACAAATCAAGGACTATGAGGAAAAAATTAATGTATTTGAATAAATAATAAATGAAGACACCAAGGAGAATTAAGATATGGTCAAGCATCTTAGTTATCGATTGGAAATCCTATTTACAAGCCTAAAATCTAAAGAAGATGAATGTTCAAGGTATGCAATTGAAAATGAGTCATTAAAAGCTGAGTTAGAAAATACATCTAGTAAATTGAAGTAATTTGTGAGATTTGAGAAAATCTCAAGTGATCTAGACAACATTCTAAATGATCAAAAGCATGAAAGTTATAGAACTGGTCTTGGATATAAAGAAGAACTAGAGAATGGAACTCAAAGAAAGATAAAGACTAATGTGAACAAGGACAAACATATTTTGAAGATAAACCATCAAATAAGGAATGAAGGTGTTGGCAGAATGAAGAAAAATTAGATTAGACAACCAAATTCCATGAGGTATTCAAGTTTAAATGGTTATTGTTTCACATGTAATCAATTTGGCCATAAGTCTAGATAATGTAGAAGACCTGTTAGAAATGAGTTTGATTGAAATTATGATGAGGGTTATTAGTTAAGTGGTGTGAGAAAGGTTGACTGTTTCAACTTTTATGTTGTGGGAAAATTTGAAAAACATTTTCCATCTAAGGTAAGACAAGATAAGTTTCCATCAATAAGTTTTGTTTGTTACAACTATGAGAAGATTGGTCACATTGCTAGGTTCTACAAGTAAAGGCCAACAAGTTAGAATAGTTTCAATCAAGCTCCTAGAGTGTAAGGAAGAAGGAAAGTTAACTCATGGAGACCAAAGGTAGTATGCACAAGTCATGATGATGCTTCTGGTCCAAGTAATCTATTTTCTATGGTGGAGAATGCTACAAAATTTGAAGAGTGCCAAGGGCTCTCATTGTCTACTCATATTGGGAATAAAGAGATAAAGCTCAAATAGAAGACCAAAGTGCTGGTTGAAGCTATTTCTATGGTATGTATGGATCCAAGTGAACATCCTAATATTTTTGAGAAATATTCATGTAAAAAATATTAATTTTTAGTGATTAGTACTGAGGTTCTGAGTTGCAAGAAAGATTATTTAGTTGAAAAGTTATGTCATGAAACTATGTTGTCTCCATGTATTGTCAATCCAATTCTAGAAGAAAAAGAGAATGTTGTAGTGGATGAACATATTACTTCTCTTAAGCTTAAGAAGTATAATAATAAATACAAGTATAAGATGACCAAAGAGGAGAAGGAATATGAGGAGTTGTGGGAAATTCCTAGTTTCACATTATTCTAGGACTTTGTGAAGTAAGGTATCTCTACCTATGCTTCTTAAGAGATATCTTTCTTGTGGAGAAGTAGGTATGTGGGCTCAAGATCATAATGCTAATTAGTATCAAGGTATGTGGATTTTTAATTGGTATTTTAGACCAATTTTTTGGAATAGAATCAATGATCCTATGTTGCCAAGACTTGTGTTGATCATTAGGTCATTGGTTAAGGGGAAGTAACATGTTCATGTATCTGCTCTAGAAATTTGTGAAGGAACTATAATTTAGGATCAAAATGGGTGTTTTGAAGTTGCATAATGATATTTATGGAATGTAATTAATATTTTGGAACTCAAAAAAGTTTGTTCACTTATTTGTGATGTGTTATAGATGGTTCTATATCTTGATGATCATGTTTGTGCCATTTGGAGGTTTTTGTGTGATTTCAGATTTATCTATTTTATTGAAAATTAAAGACATGGTATAGGAAGTCAAGGTTTATAAATATTTTAAGGCTCAAATCTTTGTCTATAAGTATGTGATGGTTGTCACCAAGTGTGTAATAAGTTTTAGATGTGGGTGTTAACTAGCAAGAGGTTTATTGACCTTGTTTGTTTTGAGATTCTAAGGTTTTGGACTATGCTAAAAAAGTGGTTTTCCTTATGATTTGAGATCTAAGGATTATTAATATGTTAAATGGGCCAAATGGGTTATCAAATCAAGATTCATAGAGATATGATTTTTTTTTGTTTTCAAATTATTCATGTTTTTGTCAAGATGGAGGCCTAATTAGCTAGTAGGTTTGTAAATTAAGTATGTCTTAGAAGATGATATAGGTGATGAAAATTGGTATTATTTATGGTAAATATGAGATTATTATAGATATTAATTTTCAGCACTTGAAGGTGCATCTCCTGAAAGTTGTGGGCTCTTCAAGTTATAGGTAGGGCAACAAGGAGACTAGACAGACCTAGTGAAAAGAAGAGTGTTGTTTGTTCAGTTTTTCCAAAAGAGAAAGGCATGAGTGTTTTAAATGAGAGTTATTAGTTTGGTTTATATAATGTTTCTTTTTTTTTGAGTGGCATCAAGTTATTTTAGTGGTCTTTGTTGTAGATTGAGTGAGAAGGCTAGTAAGCCTATGTGGTGGTTCTTCATGGTGTGTGAAGACCTAAAGATGCTTAATAGGTGTAATGACTCAAAAGATATTCAGGTGTTTCAATCATACATGTTTCTTAATGATTTCCATCAGTTTTATAATATAGCCTTGACCTTTGGCATGTCTAAGGATATGTGTGTCCAACTTGTGGCTTATATACCTCTTTTATATTTTTGTTACATTTCTTTATGTTCTTAATTAGGTCAACCTATGGAATAACCATGGATAAGTAAAATATATATAGGAGAAAGTAATGATTATTTCATCATCATATTAATTATTTTTATATTATTACATTTTATGGAGGTTTATCCCTCAAAGTGGCTTTACTATATTATCCAATATTTTGTTCTGCTATCACTTATTTCTATGTGATATATTATATTTGCTTATTATGTGTGATATATAATCATTTTGTGCAAAAATATAAGCAATTTAATTAAAATTGGTATCAAATATTTGATTTGGGCATATTTATTGTGACATTTTTAAAAATCTAGTGAGGCATGATTTTTGTGAGAGGAAGGAATGAAAAAACATAACTTGCAATCCAGAAAGAATTAATTTTTTCTATCAGCACAATATTGTTTGAAATGATTTTTTTTTAATATTTAAAAAATTAAGTTTGGAAAAAAAATCCCCTTGTATGATTACATTCATTGGATTCATCTCGATGAGATGATCACAATGGTATATTTTTTGGTGCCAATTTGTTTTATCCTAGTATGAAAAGGCAATCATTGGATTCATCTTGGCAAGGTGATCACAATAATACCATCTACTGATACACTTTGTTTCAAGAAAAAATCCTCATAAGGTTTGTATATGGCCCATCCTACTACTTAGGGAAGCAAAAGGTGGCAAGACACTCTAAATACTCCTATCAGTGACATGGAATATGGAACTTTAGATCTATTGATTTCTCAACTTTAGACTGATAGAAAGGGCTTGGTGTGGCATGATGACTTTGTTGTAGTTAAAACTAATATTTTAGGGATGCAATAAGAGATTAATGGGATTTAATCTCAGTTGAATCAAATCACCTCATAATTGGCTACCCTTTCATCTCATTTATAGTTAAACAAACCTCCACTTTAGTATTCGAGAACTCCTCTAAACACTAACAACTCTAATTCTGCTATGAAGCCAATGTTGCCAAAAGTGGACATGTGTAATTTTGATGGTAAGTATCCTCTCACTTGGATTACCCAAATTTAAAATTTATTTGATCTTCATCAAACTCTTAGTTCTCAGAAGGTGATCGTAGCATCTTTGTATCTAAAACTTGAGTAGTTCATTTGGTATCATTGGTTATGTGCTCAAAATAAAAATAATGGTATTCATAATACATGGTTTATTTTCACTTATGAGTTATTGGATCATTATCAAAATAATGTCTCTGAGAACTACTTCAGCTAGTTATCCAAACTCTAACAAATAATAACTATGAAGGATTATATTCATCAATTTTAGAATCTATCCTTATAGGTGGAAGCCATCATTGAGGAAAATTTGAATTATATTTTTCTAGGTAGCCTCAAAGATAGCATCAAATTTGAGGTTTGGATGTTTAATCTAACATCTATATCAGAAACTATCCCATGGGCATGCATGGCAGAAGAAAAGAAGATGGTCAAAAGGAAAACTTTCACTACTAATCATGATCACACCTTCCTAGTACCATCATTTTATCAACCCACTATATTGACACCTAGACAAATTGAGGAGAAGATATCGAAAGGATTTTGGTTTGGTTGTGATAGTAAATAGAGTATAGAACATCATTGTGCTAAAAAGAAGTTATTTTACTTTGAAGGTGTCAATGACGATGAAGAAGGTCCTAAGGAGGAATCTAAAGAATCTTAACCTACTATTTAATGTCATGCCCTTTCAAGTATTATTACTTTCTAACTCTTAAGGTGGTGGATTTTATTAAGAAACAAAAGGTTGTTGTATTGATTGATTATGGGATTACACACAATTTTATCAATAGTAAGTTGGTTTCCTAGTTAAACTATTTCATTTGTCCCACTCCAAAATTTTAGGTCATGATTGTAGATGGTGGTATTGTCAATTTCTCAGTAAAATGCCATAGTATTAAGCTAGTCATGGGAGACTACTTGTTAGATTCTCCTATGTTTGCTATTTCCATGGGAGGCAATGACATTATTCTAGGATTACAGTGGATCATGGCTTTGGGTATTATTGAGATGAATTTCTAGGAATTATTCATGATATTTAATTTTGAGGGAAGGACATTTAATCTAAGGGGATTAAGGGCTAAATATCAAAAATTCATTATATCCCATCAAATGACAAAGATTATCCATAAGGGTGATAAAAAGATTTTTATCTCGCTTGTTTTCCATGAAAGTTTAGTCAACTCAGCCATCTACACCTCCTAATATATAAGTGATTGATGGCCATTTAGTTGTTTTTGATGACATGCCAAAAGGACTTACATATAGATACATGCATGATCATGATATCAAACTTATTATTGGTAGTACACCTCCCAACATCAGGCCATTCAAGTATCTCTATGCCCAAAAAAGTGAAATTGAAAAGATGGTATAGGAGATGTTGGATGCAGGAATCATTCACCACAACCAAATTCAATATTCTTCACCATTTTCCATGGTGAGAAATAAAGATGACACTTGGAGGATGTGCCCTAACTATAGAGAACTCAATAAGTACACTATAAAAGATAAATTTCTTATTCTTCTCATTGATGATTTTCTAGATGAATTAAATGGTGCTCTTTATTTTACCAAGTTATATTTATGTTCTAGGTATCATCAAATTGAGATATGTGATGAAGACATACCCAAAAAAACTTTCAGGACTCATGAGGGCTATTATGAGTTTCTAGTTATGCCTTTTGGTGATTGAAATATTTTAGGAATCTTGGTGTATTATTCCTATTTAGTTAAAGGGTCTGATTAGTAAAATCAATAAATAAATATACAAATGTCAAGCTACAAATTTGTGAAATTTGATTATAATTTGATTTTTTTAAATAGTAATAAAGAGAAAAAAACTAAACTTTGCTGGAAACTAATTAATCCAACTAAGAGAAAGGCTGAAAATCACTATGTAAGACTGGGACACTATCAAAAACTAAGATATAAACTTGGTTTTTTTATTGGACAAGAGCACTAGAATTGGAAGGAGTGGCATTAGTACTATAGTCCACCTTTGCTGCTATTTTCCTAAATATTTTAGCTTTATAGGTTTTGTTTGGTAGGTTTGTGTGACACTATGTACCAAATTTTAGAGGTTGTAACTCAACATAGCTAATTTTAGAGTAGATTATTTCTTCAAACCCTATCTTCCATTATGTTTTGACTAATTTTGAGTAATAGGGGGGTTAGTGTGTGTAAAATACACTGGATGTGCTTCACACCCCATGTTCAATCATGATTCTTACATACTAATACTCTGAAGAGGGATCAAGCCATATGTATTTCTCCCACTTTATGTGCTTTATGTAATTGTGATATGAGAATGCAAGAAATGCTAAAATTGGGTATGCTTGAGGTGGTTAGGGGCTGGTGTAAGGATTTGAATTCACTTGAAAGTGTATAGGTTGGATGTATAAAAAGAATAGGGAATATTAATTGAGTAGTCTTGATTGTATTCTTACTTTCTTAGTGATATTTTCCAACCCCTTTCCAAATGATATTTGAATGGGATTTTATAGGGAAATATTAGTAATGGGTTGAATGTGCTCATGTATGGATAACAAGGAGAAGCATGGTGAACTAGAAGGAAATGACCATTGGGGTCAAAAATGAACTTATAAAATACCGTTGAAAGTAGATAGGAGTGGCACTAGTGCTTTAATCCTAGTGTAGCACTATTGTCCCAAGCAAACAAAACCTAGGGGGATGGATGGCTCATGAAAAGAGGGTCCTGACTTAGCTAGGATCAAGTTTGGAAGGTTATAGATGACTAGTAACTAGTGAAAGATGCCTATGAGGGTCATGATAGAAAGTAAGAGGATCCTAATGAGTTGGGTGTCATTATCCGTGCTCAAATTACCAATTTTAACATTTTATATGACTACGTTTGGCCCCCCTTATTCTAGTGATTCAATAAAGAAAAATACTAGGATAAAAGAAAAATAAAAATCATACCTAAACTCACTTATAAGGGTTAAGCTCATGAAGTTGTTGTGATGTTGGGTGTGCATAAAGAGAGCATGTTGTGAAGTATGAATCTACAAGAGAAATAAAGAGTAAATCAGTTATTACTAGATATGCTATATTTAAAATAAGAATGTAAAAAATTTGGGTAAGAGAGAGGAAGATAAAGGAATGAATACACCTCATTGGGTTTGTGAGCTAATATAAAGCCTATTGTGATGTTGAGCAATGTTGGATGATGTTGAGTAATACTAGATGATGCTTTACTAAGAGGTATATAAAAAAATGGAGTTGAGTGCTCAATTCCCCAAGAGTGGCTCAATAATGCAAAGTCTATCCCTTTGGCTCCATCATCACCCACTAAGTGAAGATATATGATCATGTATGTGTCAATTGATTTTTTGAATGTGTTTCCAATCCCTTTGAATAGGTGGCTCAAAAATACAAAGGCTGTCCCTTTGGCTCCATCCTTACCCCATGAAGTGAATCTATGAGCTGATATTCATATGAAATATCTATTGTATGAGATGGACCCTAAATCCCATGAATGTACTATGAAATTTTGGCATGGATATTTGAATGTATGCATGAAACTAGGTTTATATGGAAGTCACTCAGGAACTTGAGAACTCAAGAACTCATGAATGTGATAGATAGGCTTGTATGAAATCTGATACAAAATGATGCCAACCACCTATAGATAGAATAAGGCATGCAACTATTGATAATACCTAGGTAATATTGAACTCATATAGAAAATAAACAAATGTACCATGCACATTTCCCCTAATCAATGGTGTCTGAAACATTGATTCTGATATGAAAGTTATATCAACTATCATATTTAAAATTGAAAGTGTAATCCAATCATGCCATGCATGATGCTCCTATATTTAGATTATATGAGTAAAAGTATACTATATTTTTTTGATTATGAACTATTATGGATGTCTAAAACTATAGTTGAACCTACTTTTATATCTACTTTAAGAAAGTCTAGTTTTTATGCTATTGGATAGGAGTGCCAAAAGTGGACTTAGTGGTACTAACACTATATCATAGGTTGAGTTCTGTTGTCTTGGGCAAAAACTGATGTTTTTAATGGTATTTTCACTATCTACTTGGTCTATTTTGATTTTGTTATGTCTGGTTATTCTTTTGGGTGTGTTAAATGTTGTTGTTTCAACTATTTGGAGCTCTGATCTCTTTGACAAAACCCATGTTTTGTTGTTCCCTCTTCTAAGGGTAGGAATGAAGACCCTTTAATGATTACCCTTAGAATAAAATATCCCTACAACTATGTTATGCTAAAAAAATATGATATAGGAAAGATAATCGACTGGATATCTCAAGATATAGTATGGTTTGTATTGAGAGATTGTTAGCTCAACATGGGTATGCCTAGATGTATATAACAATGTAATAACATGTGTAATGTACTAAATTAGAATTTTAAGTGTTAATTATTAGTTTTTATTTTTTATTTTTCATGGAGGGATAGAGCATGATGTCCATCATGACATCCAAGAAAGCAAGGGAATGCATGATTTGGATCATGGCATTGCAAATAATGAGGAACAATAAGCAATAAGCATGCAATTCAAGAATAAATAATCAAACAAGGGTGGCCAAGGGGACACATAAACAAGGGACATGGGCATATGTAACTCATACTATAAGGAAAACATATAAGGCATGTTCAAATGCTGCATATGCATATAATTGAAACAATCAAAGTTGGCACGAAAGCCACAATCACATAGAAGAGTAAAGGCAAAGGACATTGGAAAATATCCTAAGGCACACACATGAATAGAATCAAAGGACATTTGTAAATGTCCTAAGGCACATATATGAGATAAACAAGAACTTTAAATGCATTCACATCAAGCTACACTAAGTAATAAGATAAAATATGTAAAGATAGGAAAGTACAATCACATCGAACTAATCAAAGAAAGAGTGAAATTATGCAAGACATGTTAGTAAAATAATAGGTATATGATAATAAATACAAAATATATATACTATTGAGTATCGATAGGGTAATCTTTGTAAGCTAGTAAATAGTGTACATCAACATGACAACTAGAGTGTGTGTTGTAGGAATGATATAACCTAGATGGTGTAGTCATGTAAAAGATGCCCTGGTGGGTAAATGTATTGGTGCATGTCTCGAATGTAGAATTAGGATGCCCCCTCAATGGGTAGAGTGAATCAACAAGTAGCTAGAAGTTACTACACACACTCAAAGAAGGTCAAGTAAAACATGGTAATGTAGATAAATTGATAAATAATAACATAGATTAGCAGATGTAAGTCTAATATGATAGTATAAATGTAAATCATGGATGATGCACATAATCAAATGTTTTTGGTATTTTGAGTTATTTTCATGTTTTTATATATTGAAATTTTGTATTCTTATTGTTATTTTGAGTTATTTGAATGTTTTGTATTTTGAAATAGGTTTTGAGGTAAGTACAATCAATCATAGGAAGACTATGTACAATCAAGAAAAGGAAACTATATACAAGAATAATGTATGAAATGTACATACTATACATGAAATCTACATAGATGTATAATATTCATTAGATTTTTGAGTTTCTTTTTCTCTAGTGAAGCTAGATGATACATTTTAGGGATAAACATTTTGGTAATGATGTATGGACCTAGCTAGTTTGGTTTGAATTTTCATTTTATTTCTTCTTTGGCATTAACATTACAAAGATTTTATTTGAGAATGAGATCATTGACTTTGAATTCTTTTCTATGATGCATTTTTTGTAAAATTATTGTATACATTGCAAGTATATTCTAAGATGTTTTATTGCTTGAATGCATGTATTGTCTAATTACTCGAGCTAGTGTATAAGTTTTCCATGATACTTGTCATTACTGAGAATATCTTTGAGGGAGACATGAAGAGATGGGATTTATAATTCTAATGGTAAAACTACTTTTGTGTCATAAATGAGTGAATAAAAAGTGGCTCCTATGGGTGTATGAATACTTGTGCTATAAAACCATAATGCAAAGACTAGTTGGTTGTGCCAATCATCACCAAATTTGGTCACTATTTTATTCAAAATATTGTTGATGGTTTTCTTGGTGGCCTCTACTTGAACATTTCCCTATGGGTAGTATGGGGTGGAGAATGTATGTTTAATCTTATACTTTGTGCAAAATTTCTTGATAGTTTTGTTTTTGAATGATGTTCCATTATCAGATATGATAGCAGTGGCTAGGCTAAAGCATGAAATAATGTGACTCATGAGGAAACTAAAAATGTATTCCCTTGTATTAGTTTGAAGTGGAATAGTTTCTACCAACTTGGTAAATTATTCTATAGCTGTGATGATAAACTTGTGCCCATTGGTAAATTCAGGGTTAATCTTTCCAATTAGATCAAATCCCTATAACATGAACAACTATGGAGAGATGATAGGTTGTAATTTTTATGAAGGTTCACACTATAGGTTATTATGTCTTTGACATTTATCATATAAATTTACATATTTTAACCATTTTTATTCCATGGTGGGCCAGTAGTAGCCTTGTCAAAGTAATTTGTGGGACATGGCCTTTTCACTAAAGTGACCACCACACTCACAATCATGTATCTATGTAAGAGTAATTTTAGATTTTGCTAAATTCAAGACTCAAAGTAATTATCCATCAAATTAGTGTTTAAAAAATGTCATTGCCAATTATTACACAATGGAATGCTTATATGTGTAGATTACACTTGTCATTTCATCAGAAAGTGTTTGGTGTAATGCATTTGTTTAGGAAGTTATATATGTTAGAGAACCATTTTGGAGTGGCATAACTATGTGTAGTGGCTAAGATAGATAGTGCAATCAAATCTAGATTAGAAATTGATGGTGATTGTAATCATTTAATTATGAATATAGTTTGATCATCATTGATGTTGATAGGAATCAAAGATGTGGCACTTGTCATTACATTTGTATGTCAATTATCTTTTCTTGGTATACTTTATATGGAAAATTAATTTAATTATGAAGATAAACATTATACCATGTTACAATATGGGATAAAATGATCTTCCTTTCTCTAATGGAAATCATTGACTTGGTTGACCTTGAGTTGGGAATCATTGAAGACTTGAAGAGATTTGATTTGGAGGGATTATGTAACAAGTAGACCTAAGATAAGTGCTTCATATTATATGGTGTGGTTAGTGTAGGAAACATGTAATTGATATGCTATAAGAACTATGTAGCCATATGGATTGACAAAAATAATTCCTACCCCTATACGAGATGTGCATCGAGAGCCATCAAATAACATGGTATAGGTATTATAATGAGTAGAATAGGTAGTAAAATCATCTCTGAATGTGTCACTAAGAGGGTTGGTATATAAGAGTGGTGATACTACCAAATGGTTTGTAATGATTTGGCCCTTTATTTATTTTTAAATAATTATCTTTAAATCAAATACTGTTAATAACATAACCCATTTTGCTATGTGGTCAGAAAGATTTGTTTTTGCCTTGAGGAACTTCAAGGGGTCCACTTTTGTGATAAATTGAGTCTCATTATTTATCATGTAATTTCAAAGTTTTTGTCTGGTGAAAACTAAAGATAAACATAGTTTTTCTATTGTAGAATAATTTTTCTCATAATCAACCAGTGTGTGACTGATGTAGTAAACTATTTGTTCGATATGTTTATCATTGTGTTGTGTTAAAAGTGCTCATAATGCATGATATATTGTTGAGATATATAGTAGTAAAGGCTTATTAAGAATAGGTGGTACTAAAATAGGTGGATTGAGAAGATATTACTTGATTGTATCGAAGTTGTCTTGGCAGGCTTGGTCTTAGGCAAACTTTGTATCTTTCTTTAATAATCTCATGAGTGCCTAAGTTTTACCAAGAAGTTGAGCTATAAAATAGTGGATTTCTTAGATCTTGCCTTTTAGGGATCAAATCTATTTTAGGTTTATTGGAGGTGGCATATCAAATAGCTATTTTGACTTTTTTAAGGTCAGCCTCTATACCACACTGATAAATAATGAAACCCAAGAGTTGGCCTAATGTAACTCTGAACACACATTTATTTGGGGTCTTAAAATATCTTTAATCAATCAATGACATGATGTTGACATTTTTTTTATTTAGCTAATATATCATCAACATAATCCTCAATAGTATGGTGCATCAAATCATGAAATATATGTGTCATGGTACATTTATATGTGGCTTCAACATTTTTTAATCTAAAAGGCATGATAATATAATAAAATGTACCCTAAGGTGTTGTAAAATATTTTTTCTCTTGATCTTTTTTAGTGATCTTGATTTAGTTGTATCTATTAAAGCCATCCATCAATGATAAAATTTCATACCTAGCTATCGAATCAATAATCATGTTGATATTAGGCAAGGGGAACTCATCTTTTGGGCATGCTTTATTTAAATCTCAAGAATCAAAATAACACCAAATTTTCTTATTAGTTTTTACTATAGGTACTATGTTGGAAATCCATTTAGTGTGTGCTACTGGTCAAATGAAGCCAACATCTAAAAGGCATTAGATCTTTTTTTTGACAAAGAGAGCCACCTTAAGATGCATTCTTCATTTTTTTTATTTTACTGGTTTAGCATCTGGGCATAAGGGAATTCAATAGAATGCTATGAACATATCAATTCCTATCATATCAAAGTAAGACCAAATATTTTCAAGTCTCTCATGCTAAACATGTTTAGAATGTTATGACTCATGTCCATATTTTGTATAGCTTGTACACAAATATATGTTCTCTAGACTTTACTTTCTATCTCTTATATGGAAAGATTTTCAAGTTTCTCATGCTAAACATGTTAAGAATATTATGATTTATGTCAAAATTTTGTATAAATTTGTGCACAAATACATGTTATCTATCCCTTGCTTGTTATCTATCTTGTGGAATGTTTCTTATAAACACACTATTAGACAGCCCACCTCTCATATCTCATGAATTTTACTCCACATTCATGATTTTTGCTGACATACATATAACTCATTGGTTACTTTTGAGTATCTACCTATCAATAGTACACATGAGAAAACACTATCATTTATATCCATCCCTCCTCCCTTCAATCTGGGTACATCTAGCTCTTATCTTGCACCTACTATCAAATCTATGCTTATAGTAGATCATGTGGTCCATGTTATCACCCAAGTTTATGAAGATAGGTAGGTTGATTACACCAATGGCTATAGCTTTCTCACTAAGGTTAGTACCCCTTTAGATATAGTTTATATTATTGAGATCTTTCAATGATTGGATGTTTATAAAAATGTGTTGTATACAACCCTTCACAATACTATAATTTTTCTATCTATCGAACCAACTTACATTGCTTATATCCTCAACATAATGCAATTGATTGAAGAGCATATTTCCTTTGAGAAAGAGGATTTACCCCCATAACACATCATTTCACAACATATACCTCTATATATTCAATTGATAATTAATGATGTGGGCATAATAAGAGTGTTAATTGATAATGGTTTAGGACTCAACATTTGTAACATTTCTTTCCTTAAGCATCTTAATATTCTTAACATGTTTAGCATGAGAAACTTGAAAATATATAAATATAAGAGATAGAAAGAAAAGTCTAGAGAACATGTATTTGTGCACAAGTGTATAAAAAATATGGACATGAGTCATAACATTCTAAACATGTTTAGCATGAGACACTTGAAAATATTTCCATACAAGAGATAGAAAGCATGCAAAAGGAATATTTAAATTTTGTGTGTTTTTAGCTAAGAATTTTGTAATATCATTCTTTATTATAAAATATAAGCATGAAATTCAAATAATGAATTTTTTACTAGCATATGGTAAACTTCATCATTCATGTATATGATAGGACCAATGATGGTTTTTTTATTTTGTATAATAAATGCAAAAAATAATTATAAATAAGTGAAACCCATTTATAGAATGTGATGTTAGAACGTAAGGTGATACCAGAAGAAAAATAAGAACTAGTACATGCAATTAGGGTTTGGAGTAATAAATATTTTTGATAGCTACTATGAAATTTTTTATTTTAAAGTGAATTTTGAGTAAGATATGCAAGTAAAAAAATAAAAAAATTATTGGAAAATTAGTGATTGAATGGGACCTAGTAGATGCAACTAGGGTTTGAAAAAAATAAATAAAAGTTACTACTAAATTTTAAATTTTGAAATAAAATTTTGATTAAAAAATTCAAGTAAAAAATTCAAAAACTTATTGGAAAAATTATTAGGAATTTTACCCTAGGGTTTTTAGGGTTTTTATGAAAAAATGAAGTCAAGTTCACCAAATGATTTAACTATTTTGGGAATATTTGTGTATTATTCATATTTTATTTCAAGGGTCTGAGTAGCAAAATCAGTAAATAAATATAAAAATATCAAGCTATTGATTTGTGAAATTTTATTACTATTTGAACTTTGAAAAAAAATAGTAATGAGGAGAAGAAAACTAAATTTAGATGGAAACTGATTAATTCAACTGAGATAGAGGATGGAAATCACAATGCAAGACTGGAACAGTATGATAAAATAAGATTTAAAATTCATTTTGTGATTGGAAAAGAGTGCCAAAACTAGATAGGAATGGCATCGGCATTGTATTTCACCTATATCATTGTTGTCATGAAGATCTAAGCTTTCTAGGTTTTGTTCGATAAGTTTATGTGACTTTATGTACCAAATTTTAAAGGCTACAAATAAATAGAGCTCATTATAGAGTAGATTATTTATTCAAACCCTATCTTCCACTATGCTTTGACCAATTTTGAGAAAGAGGGGGAGTGGTTAGTGTGTATAATATACATTGGACATGCTTCAAACCCCTTGTGTGGGCATGCTACCTATAGACCAATATTCTGAAGAGCAATCAATCCATATGTAGTTCTCCCACTTGATGTGTTTTATGTAGCTATGGTATGAGAATTCAATAAATGATAAAATTGGGTATGTTTGAGGTGGATATGGGATGGTTTAAGGATTTAAATTGAATTGAAAGTGTATAGGTTGGTTATATGCAGAGAATAAGGAAGATTGATTAAGTAGTCTTACTTGTATTCTTGCTTGCTTAATGATATTTTCCAACCCCTTTTTAAATAATCTTTGAATGGGCTATTTTAGGGATGTATTTGTCATAGGTTGAATGTGCTTACATTTGGCTAACAAGGAGAAACATGGGGAACCAGAAGGAAATGACTATTGGGTCTAAAAATGGACTTGGATAGAAACATCAAAAGTAGATAGGAGTGGCATCAGTGTTATAGTCTTGGTGTGTCACTATTATCATGAGTACACATGACCTGAGGGGATGGATGGGTCATTTAGAGAGGGTCCAATCTTAGTTGGGATCAAGTCTAGAATGCTACAAATGATTGGGAATCAGTGAAAGATGCCTAAGAGGGTCATGAGATCAAGCAAGAGGAACCTAATGGGTTGGGCATCATTATCCATGCTCAAGTTACCAATTTTCACATTTTATATGATTATATTTGGTCTAACAAATGCACCATCCACATTTCAAAGTTTGATGAATATTATTTTTAGGCCATTTTTTAGTAAATTTATTCTATTATTTTATTATTATATCCTCATTTATAGTAAGAATTGGGAAGACCATGTACACCATGAGAAACATGTACTCTAAATTATAGAAAAACATTAGTTATATGCCAAAATTTCTAAATTTACTTTTGGATCCTATGAGGTTGAGTATTTGGGTCATCTAGTTTTGCATGGAGTGAAAATGGATCCTAAAAAATCCAAGAAATGGTGGACTAGCTGATTCTAAAGACACTCAAGTAACTAAGGGAATTTTTGGGGCTAACTGGTTACTATAATAGGTTATTCAAAAATTATGGTATCATTGTAGCCCCACTCACCTCTTTGTTGAAGAAAGACTCATTTCAGTGGACTGATACAATTACCAAAGCATTTGAGAAATTGAAATTGGCTATGCGTACCAATCCAGTGTTGGCTACTCCTAATTTTTCCAATATTTTGTGGTTGAATGTGATGGATCTGGGTATGGTATGGGTGTTGCACTCATGTAAGAAGGTAGACCACTTTTATTTGAAAATCATTAATTGAAGGGTAAAAATTAACACAAATTGATCTATGAGAAGGAAATGATGGCCATTTTGCATGCAATCAAACAATGGAGACCTTATTTAATGGGTCGTCACTTTTAGGTAAATATTGATCATGATAGTCTCAAATATTTCTTATAACAATGGTTTTCATCTGAAGAACATAAAAAATGGGTAACTAAGATGTTAGGCTATGATTTTGAAATAGCTTATAAGAAAGGAAAGGACAATGTAGTGGCAGATGCACTATCCAAGAAGGATGAATCAATTGAGGGATTGTTATGTGCTATGACCATTCTACAAGTAGATTGGATATAGAGGAAGCATGGTCAGAATGGGAAAATGATAGTGTTACCCATGATTTGATTTAGAATATTCAATAAGGTTTGGGTGGATCTAAAAAATTTACATGGAAGGGTGATGTATTATGGTATAAAGAGAGATTATACCTATGTAAGAATTCTCTTCTTAAACAAAAAAAAACCTTCAAGAACTTCATGAAACTCTAATTTGGGGTTATTTAGGATTTTTGAAAACCCATCATAGAATCAAGCAAGATTTTTTTGGGAACGACTCAAGGGGGATGTCTAGAAATATGTTGTTGAATGTATGATCTGCCAACAAAATAAATGAGAAATCATCAAAACCCTAGGTTATTGTAGCCCTTATTCATCTCTATCCAACATTAGGAAGAGGTTTTTATGGATTTCATTATAGAGCTAATGAGATATAATGGTCAAAATGTTATCATGGTTGTGGTGTATTGTCTTAGTAAGTATGCTCATTTTTATTCTTTATCATAATCATTCATTGCTAGTATAGTATCTTCTTCTTTTGTCAATACAATTCAAAAATTGCATGGTACCCCTAAAATCATTATCAATGATAGAAATCCCTTTTTCACTAAAATTTTTTGGACTAAGTTATTTGCATGTTTAGTCCCCCAATTGGCTCATAGATCATCCTATCATCCTCAAATAGATGGACAAACTAAAGTAGTCAACAAATGTCTAGAAGGATATATCTATTTTTTTATTTTTGATAAACAAGATAAATGGGTTCATTGGTTTCCACTTACTGAATGGTGGTATAATAATTCTATTCATAGTTCTTCCAAAATGTCTATTTTTTAGCACTATATGGATACCACCCTCCATTCTTCACTTCAACCTTGAAGGTCTAGCTTAAGGTTTGTGCTGTTGAAGATCATATTCACCTTCAGCAAGAGGTCCCCGCTAGTTTGTGTGAAAATTTAGCCATGGCCTAGAATGGCATGAAGTAGCAGGTAGATCAACATAGGAATGAGAGGCATTTTGACATTGGTGATTGGGTCTTTGTTCACTTACATCCATATAAACAAATATCCTTAGAGTAATAAAAAAAAGGATAACAAGCTATCCCTTAAATATTATGGGTCTTATTAGATCTTACAAAAATTTAGTAGTGTGGCCTATAAGTTAGAGTTTCCTTCTTCCACTCACATACATCTAATATTTCATGTATCATGGCTAAATAAAGTCATTGGACATAGATTTGCTACTCAAACTAAGTTACTAGAATTAGATGAGGAAAGAAGAGTTATTCTTGATCTTGAGGCAATATTTTAGTAGATGCTTTCAGTAATCTTGAATAGAAAACCCATGATAGGAGGTAGGGGTTGAATGGCTATAGCTTCAGTATTATCAAAATCATAATTACAACACTCTTTTTTACAATATAGATTTTGTACATCTAATTCTTATTGTCCCAAAAGGGAAAGAGAAGAGCATTCACAAAATATTAACACAGACTTACAAATACTTAGGACTAACTCAATGACTTCTGATGATTTTTGATGATCTAAAATGGAGGAAGGGTCCTTATATAGCAATTTGGGAGGTCCTGCCTAGAATCTCTACCAAGGCAGTGTTTATCCCATCATGCTTTACAGTGCAAAAGTAGGTCTATAATGAGATACTATTGGAAGCACTAGATGAGGATTCTTGACAAGGTGGGTCCAGCATTGCTTTTGCTTCAGTCAATAAGTCATTTTCACTTATTAGATGAAAAAGACATTTGAGATAGAAAACACTAGAAAGATGTCATTGTGGTACTTCGTCATTATCGATGTTGCATGGATTGATATAAAATTAGGATTCCCACTCCATTTATCTTCATATAATTGTATATACTACAATATCTTGATTATGATCTTTCATCTCATGAATTCTATGGGGACCATATCATGTTATCCATCTATAAATATGCTCATTATACTATGATCTAATTTTCACGTGCCATGTCCATAAAGGTCTTTTAATTAAATCAATAAAATGATTATACAACAATTCACTATTCAATCGGTAATAGTAATTATTCTTTTCTAATGATGGTAGTCTATATCAATGTGGGCTACTACAGACATCTAAAGGTTTGAGGAGGCTCTGTGAGAGAAATGTGTATACCTTGGATGGAGTCCTCTCAAAATCTATTCCTACACAAGTATATTCATAGTAATAAAATTTTGGTTATGAATCCTTGTTAGATTAAAACCAGGGTTTGGCTAAAACATTAAAGTACAAGGATAATTACTCTTAGCCAATCTTCAACCACATTATTAGTTCCTTTGACATGATCCACATTATAATTAAATTGATTGAAATATACCTACCATCTGACATATTTACCTCTACCATCTTTCCTACCATGATCCTTTTCTTTGAAGGTCAAGAATTTAGTATAATCAATTCTTATAATAAAATGTGGTAGATGTATCAACTTTAATGCAAACTTTTCTAGAGATTTTTTCACAACATAGATCTCTTTATCAGATGAGATCCATTTTAGAACATCTAAACTAAAAAACCCACTAGAAAATTCACACAAAAATTCCTTATCATTATTTACACAAACTAAGAAACCATCCCAAGCAACATATGAAGCATTTGAATAAACAATAAACTTATCTAAACTAGGTATATATAGTTTAGGCAAAGATTGAACTTTCAATTTTATCCTTCTAATAGACTAAGTATGTTCTTCTTTCCATTTGAAAGAATTCTTCTTCTACAATAGTTCTTGTAATATAAATCTATCTTGTCCAGAATTAGGATAAAAACTATTGAGGTAGTTTAATAATCCTAAAAATGCTTGCAACTTGGGCTTGTCCATTTGTTCTAAAAATTCAGCAACTTTTTATTTTATATTTGGTTGTACCTATAGTCTAGAATTAGTTACAACCATACCAAGAAAATCATACATTTTTTTGTATAACTAAAATTTTGTTTCAGAGTATTATTCCTGCATCTGTGGCTAGTTGATAATTTTTTTATAAATGAATAAGGTGTTCATTTAGGCTACTGCTAAAAACCAGTATGTCATCTATGTATATGCATAAGAAATCTAAATTATTTTTTACTATGTTATCCATATGGGCCTGATAATAAGTAGGTGTATTCATTAATCCAAATGACATGACTGTCCATTGGAAATGGCTGAAAGGACAACTAAATATTATTTTTTTTGTCAAATTCCTTTATTCTAATCTAGTAAAATTCAAATTTGTAGTTGAACTATGAGAAGTATTTACATTTTTCTACTTTCTCTAGTAGATATGTCTTAGTCACAATCTTTTATTGTCAGTAGACACTTCTAGCAAACTTAAACAAAAAACCTATGATAAGAGGCAGTGGCTGGATGGCTACAACTTTAGTATTATGAAACTTAGAATTACAACACTCTTTTTTACAATATAGATTTTGTATATTTGATTCTTAGGGTCTCAAAAGGGCAAGAGAAGAGAATTCATAAAATCTTAACATAGACTTACAAATTCTTAGGATTGACTCAATGACTTTCGATGATTTTCAATTTTGGACTTAGGTAGTATGGACAGCAAATTTGTATAGAAAGCTTTACCATTTTTATAACTAAGGGCTAACTCTACAGACTTGATTCTAGGATACACAAAAGACAAGTAGGTAGAATTATAAGTAAACTTATATTTTAATAGTTTTGAGCTTTTATAGACTTGAGAAGTTTTAATAGCTAGGGGTTTGTATGAACTGGGATCCTTTTCTAAGATAGCTTTTGTAACTTTAATATCTAGACAATGAAAAATTTGTTCAAGAACAAAGGCTAGAAGTTCATATGATCCTTCAAGTTTGGCTTCATTAACAATTTCAATAGTAGAAGCAGACTAAGTCCTTCCAAACTCCATTTCTTATTGAAGATGGAAAACTAGAAAATGAGTGTTTCTTTGAAAGGGAATGATGATTGTAGAGATTAAAAAAAAGCCTATGATAAATTTAATAAATGTCCAAGAGACTCGATACAATAATATCCCAGAAGAAAATAACATAGTAGGGTTTTTCCAAGGTTTAATAAGGAAATAATTTCTTATAGACTTGATTGCTCCTTATCTTCATAGTATAGGCTCTGATACCATAATTAAATATTTTGTTCTAGATGCATATCTTCTTCAGGGTCTATTACATCCAACCACATGTTGCATTAGAGGAGTAGACTACTTCGACAACTTTGTTTTTTCAATGGCAATTAGGTGTTATATGGCTAGGTTTCTTGTAGATATAGTAAATGATGGTTTTGGAATCAGGTCGAGGTGTCATATAATGGCAAAGGAAATAGAAAAGTGGAGCATAGGATTTCTTGGGAGGAAAGGATTGACATTTAAAGGACATTTGGGGATGCCATTTCTTTTGAGATTTTCTTGGTTGTCCAAACTGTCTACAACCAAAGGGAACAGTCTTAGGGAAGACTCTGGCAATTCTAGAGGCTTGATATTTATTGATATTTTGGATGGTCTTTATCTCAGAGATTAGCTACATAGCTTGTTATCTAGAAAAATGAATAACATATGTTAGGGACATAATATCAAGAGTTATAACTTTGACATCAATATACTTTAATACCTTATCAATGAGGTTATAAGGTAATGCCTCAAGAAATTTTATTTTAGTTTTAGTTGTACTAAAACTTTTGGCTTCATATGCTAATTCCCTAAATTGTTTTGAAAATGGCTCAAATTTATTTAAATCACAATAATTCATTTTCATTATCCATTTATGTGATTCAATTTATTTATTCTCTATAGGGGGAGCAAGCTCACTAATAAGCATATTATACAAAACTATATATATATATATATGAGCCTATCATAGAAGAAGTTATTGAAACCAAAGTTACTCCATCATACAGAACATCTTTAGTAAAATTTAGAGGAAACTTTAGGCCAATAAAGAAGACAAAAGGCCCAAATACCTCCATGATGCAGAGAACTTAGATAGCACTTTAACCTTGGTATCTTAATATAGATAGTATATAAAATCCAATTAATGAAATTAGTGCCTATTGTAATAGCATGAGAGTCATTACAGTAGTATCAAATTTATATCTTGATACTATAACTCTCTTTTCTTCAAAATACTTTTGGGGAATCACTTTAAAATAGTGTAACTCTTCTTCTTCTTCAAGAATTTTGTTACATTTTCCTAGTTCATTATAGAAGAATTCTTCTATCGGCTCTTCTACTTCTTCAATCTCTAAAGGATAGATTTCCTCCTATTTTGGATCTATGCATGGAGAATGGATTTATTTTGGTGGATCATTGTAGGAAAATTTGTTTTTGATCCATGACTCACTAGGCTGGAAAGAACCTGGGAAATGCAAAAGAATATTTTTTGGTTTTTGCATTGATGGAGGCATTCTTGGCATAGAAGGTTGTCTACCTCTGGTATTTTTCTTGAATATGGTTTAGGTCTTCTTTCATATTTTGGCATCACTTCATGGTGATTCCTTGACCACTTTCCATATGCTTCAAACTGGGGATTTTCCCTTTGAGAGTGTAATCTCGACCACGAGCTCTGCATGTTAGTGAAAGGCTATTCTAGCTCATCAACTAAATATTATAGCTATGATTCATCTTGAGCATCTTCCTCTTCATCATAATATTCTTCTATGATATGCTCATAGATATCTTCTTGTATATGCAAATCTTCTTCAAGGTCTATTACATCCCACCAAGCTACTACATTAGAGGAGTATACTACTTTGAAAACTTTGTTTTTACAATGGTAATTAGATGCTATATGGCTTGGTTTCTTGTAGATATAGAAAATGATGGTTTTGGAATTAGGTTGAGATGTCCAATGATGGTGAAGGAAATAGAAAGGAAAAGCATAGGAATGATTGCAAGGAAAGGATCAACATTTAAAGGAAAGATGGGGACACCATTTCTTTTGAGTTTTTCTTGGTTGTACAAACTATCTACAACTAAAGGAATCAATCCTAGGGAAGACTAGAGAAATTCTAGAGGCTTGATGTTTAATAATCTTTTGGATGGTCTTTGTCTCAGAGATGAGCTGCATATCTTGATATCTGGAAAAATCAATAAAATTTGTTAGGGACATAGAAGCAAGAGTTAGACCTTTGACATCAATATACTAGAGTACCTTATCAATGAGGTTATAAGGTAATGCCTTAATAAACTTTATTTTAGTTTCAATTGTACTAAAACTTTTGGCTTCATATGCTAATTCCCTGAACCATTGTACAAATGGTTCAAATTGATTTAAATCACAACAATTCATTTTCATTATCCATTTATGTGATTTAATTTATTTATTCCCTATAGGGGAGAAAAATAATTAATAAGAATATTATAAAAAACTCCAAGGGAATCTAGTTGATTGTGGACATGAACATATTGCTCAGCTTCTATCATAGAGTTCCACCATTTTAAAGTGATTCCCCAAAAGTATTTTAAAGAAAAGAGAGTTGTAGTAGTAGGTTCTAAATTTTATACTATTGTAATGACTCTCATGCTATTACACTAGGCACTAATTTCATTCAATGGATTTAATATAGTATCTATATTAAGATACCAAGGTTGAAGTGGTATCTAAGTTCTCTGCATCATGGAGGTATTTGGGCCTTTTGTCTTCTTTACTGGCCTAAAGTTTCCTCCTAATTTTACTAAAGATGTTTCGTATGATGGAGAAACTTTGGTTTCAGTAACTTCTTCTATCTTCATTGTATTTTTTTTCTCTTCAGCTACAAGCCAGTTAAGATTATCTTCAAGAGTAGATAGTTTTGAATCAATAGAAGATAGATAGTCATTAAAATCAGAAACAACTTGATGCAGTGTAATAACCTTTTCATGTGTTGCCCTAACATAATTTAGTGTTTTCTTTATGTATTATTTTATATGATTATAGACCTTCCTTATATGCATTGTATTATATTCTACTATGGCTAATCTAGACAAAGAATTTCTGATATACAAAACATCTTTACAAAGATCATCAAAATTTTCAAAAAGGTGTGCATGATATCTTGATAGATAATTTATTTGTTTAAACTCATTTAAAGGCCCCGTATCAGCTCCTATAGGTTGATAAGCTATAGAGAATGAACTAATAACACCTTCTAGTTCCCTATACACTCCTTTATGAGGAGGAAACCTTCCACCTTTGTATAGGGTAACTTTATCTTCTATATAAAAATCAAGAGTCCTTTCTCTTGGGAGACTCATCATGGTGAAAGGTAGTTGATTATTAGGATTGGTAGGGTCTGGACCTAGATTTATTTTCTCATCTTTTATAAGGATATGACCCTTTATAATAGTTGGTCTTTTAGATGAAGATGATGCTCATGATGGAGAAGGCATTTTGGAAGATACATTAGAACTATGATGGAACTATGATGGAATCTCTAGGTAGAATATCTACAGTCCTTCCATCTATTTTATGAATAGTTTCTTAACCTTTTAATTGTGGAGAAATGAGAAACATTATTCAACCAATCAAGCTTCCATTCTGATGGTATTTCTATAGATTCAGCATGTCTCTTCTATAATTATACAGTGTCACTTAACCTTTTGGCATATGACAAGTTCTCTATGATTTTAGGGTGATTTATGTTGGTCATACTATAGACAACTGTAAGGTTTATGGAGGCATACTTAAATTCTCTGAACATGTCTAGACCATAAAAAAAGTGAACATTCCCCAATAGTTAAGATAATCATGCTTTTACCTATGGATAAATTTGGATATAAATCATAATAAATCATAGAATCATTAAGGCTTCCTATACTAGATAGTTAACATGCATGTTTAAAGCTAACTTGTCTATGATCACACAATACTAACTATAGAATAGGCTTAATATTATTGGGAATTAATGGGGTAATATAGACATGAATAAGACCAAAATACACTAACTTGACATTTTCATGAGATTTAATATAATCAATTTTGGACTTAGGTAGTATAGATAACAGATTTGTCTAGAAAGATTTACTAGTTTTATAACTAAGGGTTAACTCTACAGACTTAATTCTAGGATGCACAAAAGACAAGTAGGTAGAATTATAAGTAAACTTTGATTTTAATAGTTTTGATTTTTTATAGACTTAAGAAGTTTTAATAGTTGAGGGTTTGTATGAACTGAGATCCTTTTCTAAGACATCTTCTGTAACTTCAATATCTAGACAATTAGAAATTTGTATAGGAACAAAGGCTAGAAGTTCATATGATCCTTCAAGTTTGGCTTCATTAACAATTTCAATAGTAGAAGCAGAGTGAGTCCTTCCAAACTCCATTTCTTATTGAAGATGTAAAATTGGAAAATGAATGTTTCTTTGAAAGGGAAAGATGATTATAGAGATAAAAAGGGCCTATGATAAATTTAATAAATGGAAAAGAGACTTGATGCAATAATATCTCATAAGAAAACAACACAGTACGGTTTTTCCAAGGCTTAATAAGAAAATAATTTATTACAGACTTGATTATTCCTTATCTTCACAGTATAGGTTCTGATACCACAATATTTTATCATCAATAGATGCTTCTAGAAATCTCCAATGGTGCTATGCTCATCTGCATAGACTTTTTATTCTTCTTAAAACTCTTCTTCTTCTTTGAGAGTTCTAATACATTCTCTTAGTTCATTAAAGAAGAGGATTTTCCCTTTGAGGGCATGATCTCGACCATCACCTATGCATGTTAGTGAAAGGATATTAGAGCTCATCAGCTAAAGATTCTAGCTCTGCTTCATATTGAGGATCTTTCTCTTCATTAGAATATTCTTCTATGATTGGATCATAGATATATTCTTGTAGATGCAGATCTTCTTTAGGGTCTATTACATCTCACCACACTACTACATTGGAGGAGTAAACTACTTTGATAGCTTTGTTTTTGTAATGGCAATTAGGTGTTATATGGATAGTTGTCAAGGAATCACCATGAAGAGATATCAAAATATGAAAGAATACCTAAACCACATTCAAGAAAAAATACAAGAGGTAGATAACGTTCTATGCCAAGGATGCCTCCATCAATGTAATGACTAGAAAATATTCCTTTGCATTCCCCATGTTCTTTCCAGCCTAGTGAGTCATGGATTAGAAACAAATTTGCCTACAATGATTCACCAAAATAAATAAATTCTTCACACATAGATCCAAAATGGGAGGAAATCTATCCTATAGAGATTGAAGAAGTAGAAGAGCCGATAGAAGAATTATTCTATAATGAACCAGGAGAATGTAGAAAAACTCTCAAATAACAAAAAAAATTCCAAGAAGAAGTCCACGTAGATGATCATAGCACCATTCAAGATCCATCAAACTATAGACTAGTATGTAAAAATGTTCCTCCTCCTAAGGATCCACAGCTTGCATATTTAACATAGCTTATAAATGGTAAATTTGCTCAATTTGTCAGAGTAGAAATAAATGGTAGACTCGTAGATGCTTAAATAGATACATGAGCATCATTGTCATTTGCTAAGCCACAAGTTATTAAATACTGGTAGAAGTTAGATGAATCACACTCATACAAAAGCTTAGATGTCCAAAGAAATAGTTTTGTCTGTGACTTGTATAAACATCAACAACCTCTAAGGATCCAAAATAGAATATTTAATTATGATTTATTTTATCACAAGTCTATACCAGTAGACATACTCTTAGGAGGTGCTTTCATGGATAGATATTTTCCCTATGGATCTACTCCTAAAAGTGTTATGCTTACAATTGATAATAAAAGGCTTAGAATTCTTCACCTGGCATATGCCATAGAATAATTCCCAAGCTTTATGAGCTAGACACCTGAGAAGAAAATTTCAATTGAAATGTTGAGTTTAGGAAATAAGATAAAAGATTGTGGTATCAAAGCCTATAATGTGAAGATAAAGAGTGATCAAGTCTGTAATAAATTATTTTATTATTAAACCTTAGAAAAACCCTACTGTGTTATTTTCTTCTAGGATATTATTGCATTAAGTCTCTTGGCCATTTATTAAAATTTTCATAGGCCCTTTTTATCTCTGCAATCATCTTTCCCTTTCAAAGAAACACTCATTTTCTAGTTTTCTATCTTCAATAAGAAATGGAGTTTGGAAGGACTCAGTCTGCTTATACTATTAAAATTGTTAATGAATCCAAACTTAAAGGACCATATGAACTTCCAACCTTTCTTTTTGAACAAATTTTTTATTATCCAAATATTGAAGTTATAGAAGATGTCTTAGAAAAGGATCTCAATTCATAAAAGCCCCCATCTATTAAAACTTCTCAAGTCTATAAAAACATAGAACTATTAAAATCTAAGTTTACTTATAATTCTATGTACTTATCTTTTTTGCATCCTAAAATAAAGTCTATACAGTTAACCCTTATTTATAAAACTAGTAAAGCTTTCCAAACAAATCTATTATCCATACTACCTAAGTCTGAAATTGATTATATTAGATCTCATGAAAATGTCAAGTTTGTGCATTTTGGTCTTATTGATATCCATAATACCCCATTAATTCCTAGTAATATTAAGCCTATTCTGTATTTATCATTGTGTGATCATAGACAAGTTAAATTTAAACATGCCTGTTAGCTATCTAGTATAAGAAGACTTAATGATTCTATGATTTGTTATGATTTTTATCCCAATTTATCCATAACCATAAGAGATAAGGGTTATAAAGAAGTCAAGCATGGTTGTCTTGACTATTGGGGAATTTTAACTTCTCTATATGGTTTAGACATGTTTAGAGAATTCAAGTATGCCTCCATAAACCTTACAGTTGTCTATAGTATGACCAACGCAAATCACCCCAAAATCCTAGAGAACTTGCCATATGCCAAAAGGTTAAGAAACACTATACAATTATAGAAGGGACATGTTGAATCTATAGAAATACCATCCAAATGGAAGCTTGACTGGTTGAAGAATGTTGTTCATTACTCCATAGTTAAAAGGTCAAGTAACTATTCATAAAACACATGGAAGGACTATAGATATTCTACTTAGAGATTTATCTTTCCATCAAATTTCTAATGTATCTTCTAGAATGACTTCTCCATCATGAGCATCATCTTCATATCAAAGACCAACTATTAGAAAGGGTTATATCCTTATACAAGATGAGGAAATAAATCCAAGTCCAGACCCTACTAATCTTGATAATCAACTACCTTTCACCATGATGAGTCTCCCTAGAGAAAGAACTCTTGATTTTTATACAGAAGATAAAGTTACTCTATACAGAGGTGAAAGGTGGCCTCCTCATAAAGGAGTGTATAGGCAACCAAAAGGTGTTATTAGTTATTTCTCTGTAGCCTATCAACCTATAGGAGCTAATATGGAGCCTTCAAATGAGTTTAAATAGAGAAATTATGTGTCAAGATATCATGCACACCTTTTTGAAATTTTTTAAGATCTTTGTAAAGATTTTTTGTATATCAAAAATTCTTTGTCTAGATTAGCCATAGTATAAGATAATACAATGCATATAAGGAAGGATAAAATCAAAGGTTCAATCTTTGCCTGAGCTATATATACCTAGTTTAGGTAAGTTTATTGTTTATTTTGATGTTTTAGATGTTGCTTAGGGTGGTTTCTTAGTTTGTGTAAATAATGATAAGGAATTTGTGTGTGAATTTTCTAGTGGTGTTTTTAGTTTAGATGTTCTAAAATGGATCTCATCTGATAAAGAGATCTATGCCATGAAAAAATGTTTAGAAATATTTGCATTAAAGCTAATACATCTACCACATTATTTTATAAGAATTGACTGTACCAGATTCCTGACCTTCAAAGAAAAGGATCATGGTAGGAAAGATGGTAGAGGTAAATATGTCAGATGGGAGACATATTTCATTCAATTTAATTATACTATGGAACATATCAAATGAACTAATAATGTCATTACAGATTGGCTATGTAGGAATAATCCTTGCACTTTAATGTTTCAACCAAACCCTAGTTTCAATCTAACAAGGATTCATAAGCAAAATTTCAATACTCTAAATATAATTGTGTAGGAATAGATTTTTAGAGGACTCCATCCAAGGTATAAACGTTTCTCTCACAAAGCCTCCTTAGACCTTTAGATGTCTCTAGTAGCCCACATAGATGTAGACTGCCATCATCAAAAAGGAATAATTACTATTTATGAATTAAATAATGAATCATTGTATAATCATTTTATTGATTTAATCAAAATACCTTTGTGGACATGGCATTTGAAAATTAGATCATAGTATAATGAACATCTTTAAAGATGGATAACCTGATATGGTCCTCATAGAATTCATGAGATGTAAGATCACAATCAAAATATTATAGTACATATAATTATACAAAGACAACTAGAGTGGGAATCCTAATTTTATATCAATTCATGCAACATTGACAATGATAGAATACCACAATGGCATCTTTCTAGTGTTTTCTAGCTCTGATGTCCTTTCTATCTAATAAGTGAAAATGACTTGCTGACTGAAGTAGAAGCAATGTTGAACCCACCTTATCAAGAATCCTTTTCTATTGCTTCCAATAATATCTCACTATAGACCTACTTTTTCACTATAAATTATGATGGGATATACACCACCTTGGTAGAGATTCTAGGCAAGACCTCCCAAATTGCTATATAAGCACCCTTCCTTCTTAGTTTTAGATAATCAAAAGTCATTGAGTTAGTCCTAAATATTTGTAAATCTATGTTAATATTTTGTGAATGCTCTTATCTTGCCCTTTTGGGACCCTAAGAATCATATGTACAAAATCTATATTGTAAAAAAGAGTGTTGTAATTCTAAGTTTGATAATACTAAAGCCGTAGCCATTTAGCCTCGAACTCCTATCATGGGTTTTATATTCAACATTGTTGGAAGTGTCTACTAATGATAAAATATTATGGTATCAGATCCAAGTTTCTTATAGATATAGCAAATGATGGTTTTGGAATCAGGTTGAGGAAAGGATTGGTGTTTAAAGGAAAGCTGGGGATGCCATTTATTTTGAGATTTTCTTGGTTGTATAAACTATCTAAAACCAAAGTTATAAGTCTCAGGGAAGACTAGAGTAATTCTAGAGGCTTGATGTTTACTAAGCTTTTGGATGGTCTTTGTCTTAGAGATGAGTTGCATAACTTTCTATTTGGAAAGATTAATAACATCTATTATGGACATAGAATCAAGAGTTAGACCTTTGACATCAATATAATGTAATACCTTATTAATGAGGTTATAAGGTAATGCCTTAAGAAACATTATTTTAGTTTTAGTTGTACTAAAACTTTTGGTTTCATATGCTAATTCCCTGAACTATTATGCAAATGGCTCAAATTGATTTAAATCACAAAAATTCATTTTCATTAGCCATTTATGTGATTTAATTTCATTATTCCCTGTAGGGGGAACAAACTCATTAATAAGTATATTATATAAAACTACAAGGGGATATCTATGAGCCTATCATAGAAGAATATTTTGATGAAGAGGAAGATGCTCAAGATGAAGTAGAGCTAGAATCTTTAGATGATGAGATAAAACAACCTTTCACTAACATATAGAGGCCATGGTCAAGATCATGCCCTCAGAGGGAAAATCTTCAATTTGAAGCATTTAGTTGTTCTTTTAGCCATTTCTAATGGAGAGTCATGTCATTTGGATTAATGAATGTACCTTCTTATGATTAGGCCCAATTGGATAACATATTTAGAAATACTTTAGATTTCTTATGCTTATACATAGATGACATACTAGTTTTCTAGAGCAACCTAAATGAACACCTTGTTCATTTAGAAAAAAATTATCATCTAGCCACAGATGCAGGAATAATACTCTCTGAAAAAAATTAGTTATGCAGAATACAGAGTAATTTTCTTGGTATGGTTGTAACTAATTCCAAAATAGAAATTAAGGAGTACCTAATCAAATGGAAGAATCTACCTTGTGAAGATGATACTTGGGAGGATGAATCTTTTATGCAGTAACATCCATAGTTAACTCAATGTTGAGGACAATATTGTTTGGAAGGGGAGGGGCATGTTATGACCTTAACCTTTGGCATGTCTAAGGATATGTGTGGCTAACTTGTGGCTTACATACCTATTTTATATTCTTGTTAAATTTATCTATGTTCTTAGTTAGGTCAGCCTATGGAATAACCATGGATAAGTAGACTATATATAGGAGGTAGTGGTTAGTCTTTCATCATCATATGAAGTATTATGTTCTTATTACATCGTTGTGGAGTTTGTCCCCTCAAAGTAGCTTTGATATATTATCTAGTATTTTGATCTAATATCAATTATTTTTGTGTGATTTATTATATTTACTTATTCTATGTGATATATAATCATTTTATGTGAACACCTAAGTAATTTCATTACATTTTCATTACTTTTCGTGTGTTCTTTCTTCATTAGTTGTAGTTCTTGGTTTAAGAGAGTGTTAGCATGTAGTAAGAGGAACACATCAAGGCAAGAAAAGGTAGGCTCAAGTTAAGGAGTGAGTTTTTATGATATTTCTAAGATGGTACTATCCTATTAGTAGTATTTTTAGGTCCTTAGGATCAGTTAGTGCCCACTTTGTCATTGTGCCAAAGGGGGAGAAAGTTCCTATTGTGAGAGTGTTATAAGAGAGAAAAGGAAGGTGATCTATATGATAGGTGTTGACATCAATGACAAAGGGAGATATTGTTGTATAGTTTTAAGTGATGTCATATAGGTGTCCAAGTGAGTGGATGAAGTATATTGATATCTTATGTGTTAATTATAAAGTGTGCAATGTGATTGGCCTAGTATACTTGAAGAAATCTTGATTTTTCTTCATGTTTGACATGGTCAAAGATGAATAATAATTAGTATGGTGATTTGAGTATGTGTGAGGGGTCCTATCATAGGTCTTTTATGCTTTGAGTGCTTGTGTGCATGAGTGGAATTAATCCAACTATTCATTATGTTCATCTAGACATAATTGGCTCTATGACACATAAATCTAAGGAGGCATATTGATGATGATATATCTCACACTTGTGATAGTTATAGGAGTATATTAATATATGGATGCATTCTCCTATGTAAGAAGATCATATGGTCCAAGTTTTAGGTCATGCAACTTAGTGCATCAAAATTTATTAAGGTGTAAAGTTGGTCCCTCAGATAGAAGTTCACTATGTTCCAACACTTAGACAAATTTACAAGGGAGATCTAATGGTCCAAATTACATCACATCAAATATTGATGGTGGAAAATGAATCTGAGCTTAATGTCTAAGTTTAAGAAGAGTTAGGTAAATAGTTTTGTAAGGGCATATCTTTCATACATGAAGGTTTCAAGAGCTTTTCAATATATGGATGGATTCCTATATAAACAAAGATCATATGGTGAAATTTTCAAATCATGAGATTTATTGCGGCAATATATATAATTTTATGAATTTGGTATGCCAAGTATATTGTAAATGCTTCCCATACTTAGGCAAATCTACATGAAGTTATAGATCAAGAACAAATGGAGATACAATGGTTCATAGGAGTTTGTACTTACAAATCCACAATATGTAGTAAGTTGAATGGGTCAAAGTGTTCCATTTTTAACTAGGTTAAGGAATGATCTATTTCAAAGAGATCGATGGATCATGTTTCTTTCAAGATGTTAGGAAGCAACAATATGAGGATAAATGTTTAAATTTTAATAATAGGTAGAAGTAAAGACCGACCTAATTCTAAGATCTAACGAAGAGTGGGTGTTCATACAAAAACATATCAAGATTACGTATTGAGTGAGATGATTTCAAAGTGATCAATGTTTTACTCAAATAAAGATCAAGCTATGTATAAGAGATCAATAGAGTGCATTAAGTCAAATAGTCAAAACAAAGATCCAACAGTGAGTGATAAAAGGTAAATACTGAATTACTTCAATGAATATGGTTGGAGTGAGTTTTCCCAAAGTTTTATGAGGACACATGATGAGGTCAAGGTGTTTGAGGTTTAACTATGACCATTTCAATTTTAATTTTACAAAGGGAAAATCTAAAGATTAGTATTTGAGCTATAACGTTTGATCTAGGATGAATTTATTAATCAAGAAGAAAAGTAAACTTGTAGAGTACTCCAAGTCACATCTAGTGAATTTTTTTTGAAAGTCTTAATGTTTGTAAAGTAAAATATATGGATCTTTAAAATTGATTATGTGTTTGACCAGTTTCTGCAAGTGACTCATGAAGGTTGTTTGATGTCTCTTGATGAATTAGCTATTGGCAAGTGTTGTAGACTCCTCATGAATGATCTATATGGTATTTTGAGGCTTTTAAAATTCATATTTAGTATGAATAATGCTTAATAAGTTTAATATGTGTTCATTCATGGTATTCCTATATACAATATCTATGTTTGAGATGATTGTACATATGTAGAGGTGAGCAAATATGATTGTGATAATTTGAGGGTATCAAAGGGGTAATGAAGTGTGAACCTATATATCTAAAAGTGGTTTTATGTTCTTATTTTTCTCAATGAAGTTATAAATGGGTGAATAGGTCTCTATGAGACCTATAATGTTTATTAAGGCCTAACTAAAAGATGTTTTTGCTTAAGAGTGACCCATTACCTTAAAGGTTAAGGCATGCCTAATGGATAACCAAGAACATAATATTTATGAAGACTCTATAAATAATGAAATAAAATATGATGATTTATAGGCTTGTTGGTGGGGTATAGATCAAAGAATTGAGAGGTGGAGGGAAATTGTGCCTAGTGGATGGGTTGATGAGTAGAGAAGATTAAGGACTATGTGTATGACCTATAGTTGATATTTTTATTGTTTGAATAGAGTTGTTGTAGGTTTTAATATTGAGGATGAGTGAAGAATTTTAGAGTGATTGAAAGGGTGGTCATGGATGAATTATGAGTGTGTGAATAAGTGAAGAGGGTTATTTTATCAAAGGTCCATCATTAGTTGTTGAACACATCAGTTAAAATGTGGAAGTGTTCATTTCATAAGATGTCAGATTGAATTAATCATCCTTAGGGGTAGAGGCTCCTTGTGAAATATTTTCTTCACTAAAGCCCTTAGGTCAGAAGGACTTGACCAAATAGGGGGTCAAAAGGACTTGATCATCTTAGGGAAAAGTGATCCTCATGGAATAGTTATTTCACTAAATTTTGGTAAGGACTTAACCCATCTTTTATTTATGATTATATTATAGGATAAGTATTCTATTTTCTTGGAGGCTTGAGAGTGGGTTATATTCCCCAAGATGGTTTCCCACATAGATCTTGTGTTATATCTATAATCTTGTTTATCTTTTTGTTCATTACTATAATTAATGTGTATGATTCATGAATGTTATTATTATCTAGTTAAGAGTTTGAATGTATTTATTGGATTTTAATTGAAGTTTGTATTGTCTTACTTCACTGATTATACCTCTACCACCTAGTTTTCTCATTGTCTACACCATTATGCCTATTAGTAATTGGTCAACTTGTAAGACTAGTTTAACACCCTTGAGGGCTATAACATACTCAAAAACCACCATGGACATTAGATACAAGTATTAACATTCAACCTTCATCCATTTATCAACTTTTTTTGGTTAACTCTGACTGCTATAACAAATATATGAGAAACAAGGCCTTTCTTGTAGGGTCCACTCACTCCCATGACAAAACAATTACAACTAGAGGTTCCTAAGAGAGTTTAATACAACCTCCAATCACTTTAATATCCATACAAAATAATTATGAGAAATTTAAAGAAACTTATTTTGTATCAATTCAATGTTAGGGTTTTAGAAAGGGTTAACATTGTATCTGATATTAATGATTATTCATAGATCTTAGCCCCTTATTCTAGAAACCAATGTTTATAACTTTGAGCTAGGAACCTTACCCATATATTATGAATATACTATGTTCCCATGTAGAGGTTACACATTCAAATGAGTACTTAAAAGTTATTTTTGGGTTGAGAACCCTTCATTCTGTACACATAGAGACCTAAACACACTTTATCTTAACCTTATCATTTAAATTTTGACTTAAAACTTGGTCAAAATACTTTAAAAATATGAGATACCTATAGAAACACTCACTTATCATTCTTATCTTAAAATCTAAAACTCATACCTTATTTGACCACCATATCTCTCTTTGCTCTCTAGGCTTTGAACTACACATCACATTAGCCCTTGAAACTAACCTTAAAGCCTCTTTTCATGCACTATACACATAAATCACATGCTCAAGAAACTTATCACATGTTTAAACATTAATTTTAATCCTTAAAAATCCTTGGAAACAACTCATGGCACCTCATTAGGTCATGTAGGGTCTAAAACTAGTCTAGTTACATGCTAAGTCTGTAGGTCTTACCACTGTATGCACACTCTAAGACTCTCATGAGTCATCTAATGCTTCAAATGCATGATTAAAAACCCTCATATAAAATATTATGCCTCTATGAATCCATATCACTATGACACCATGTTCTTTCATACAAAAAACTATACATCATATACATAATCCTTCTCATGTTTCTTGCTAGGTTCAAAAACTTGACAACTTTGGCAACTAGCCTTGAAACACTCTTTGAATCTTATAAAAATTTATCACATGAATTATATGTTTCTAAACCAATTTCATACCTCTCAAATATGTAATCAAATAAAAACATACCTCATGAACAACCATTTACATCAATGATAATTTCAATGCCAAATGCCAACAACAAAAACAATGCTCCTCAATAATCCATTGGATTATTGACTGCATCCATCATTTGATTCCAATTTATTTTGATAAAGTCATTCCAATAAAAATTTACCAAAGTGTATTCATCCACATGTATTTGGAATTCTTCATGTACTTATTCCCTATGTGAAGTTGATTATTTTAGTTGCTCTTAAGAGTATGATATACTTTACACCATTAAAGCCTGATTCAACACTCTATTTGCATAGGTAGTTTGATTTCAAGAAAAACACCACTAATAATCTTTGGTTAGATTATTTTTAATGGTAAAAATGGATCTATAGGTGCTCAAAATATTATCATTTTGCATATTAGGTGGTTTGGAGTAATTGAGCTAGCCTTAGGCTTGTGCATTACTTTGATAAGGTAGTTTGACATATTTGTAAGATTTATTAAATGAATGGTAAGGTCAAGAATGTTGGGATTGTTTATTATTTAATGATAGTATCTCATACCCAAAAAAAATTAGTAATGACTTAAATTAATGTAGTTCACTAGAGTGGTGGTAGATGTAGATGGTGGCCTGGATGTAATAGGGATATGTGCTGATGAGGGTTGAGTAGTAGACGAAATTAGTGGTGTTTCTATAAAGATACGCATGGGAGGCTCGATATAAATATTTATAACATGAATTAGATAAGTCTTATCCCTAAAAATAATTTCATATGCATTAGTTAGTACTACTTCCATAAATTAGACCATTAAAGCTATATTGATATTCAAAGCCCTTAAATAATATACAAATGTAGTATGTGGAGATGGATTGAATAAAGATGGTATTTTGTCCTAGACTCTTCGGAATAATAAATTAAAATAAAACATTAGATAATGTGGATCTCTCTTAATTGTCTTAAGCTACTCCATCTAATGCATTAGGAAAAACACTATTCATGAGTCACTATTCATTGATGAGGTGGTGAACATTATTCATCCTAGTGAGGTGACACAAAACTATTATTGATTATCTTAGGTGGAATGGGGAAAATTTTTATGGAGTCATATGGAGAACATGGTGGTGACCCAACTTATTTAAATAAGATGCTCTTCCTTTTTGACCCTGTACATGTGATTTGCCTCTCACTATTCATCAATAGTGTTTTTCACATGTGAAGGGTGGCAACAACTTTCAAAGATGTTTGTCTCTTAGTCATGATAATCCTAGGTGGATAATGTGGCATATTTTTCATGGATATTAAATTTTTATCTTGTCCTCATCCATCTACATGGAAAGTAGAGCATAGATGTTTTATGGTCTCTTTTTATTCCTTGTAAAATCTATAAATGAATGTATATCCTTTGCTTTAGTAGAGCTAGGTTGGGAATGGGGTGACTTTGGGAACATGGTTTGGGGATAACATTTAAATATTCTTGGAATCCTTCTTGGCATGTGGTAAAGTTACATATTGAGAGAGAGATAAGATTTATGAAGCTTGGGTATTATGTATTATGAAAATTAAAGAAAGAATGTTGAAATTTTGGGTTGAATTCATGATATGTTTATGTTGTTTATGTGAGTTATTGAGAGGAATATGGATTATTTAATCCATTATGTGGTTAGAGGCCACATCAACTAGTATCATATCATGTAAGAGTCATGTGGATATGATATTATTGAGGATGTGAGTTTGTGTTTTATTTTGAAATAATGAATATGGAAAAGAAGAATGGAAGAATTCTACCAAAGAAAGAATGGGATAAGAACTAGAAAGCTTGGGGTAGGCTATTGAATTTGAGCTAGAAAGAGTTAAATATTATGAAATTGAATAATACATTATGTGGGAGATATTAGACTCCTTAAGATCAAATATGGATACATTGAGGAGAGGGACAGCCACATGGAATAATCAAGAGTATAATGACAGAGGGTTGTAGAAGGAGAATAAATTGAGTGAGAAGAATAAGGTTGTCATGGAGGACAAGAAGATATTAAGGTTCTAATGTGAGGAGAAAAAATCTATTTTTAAAATTAGAAAAGAGGAAGAAGCTTATGAGCATCCCATGAAATAAAAATCCTCATGCAAGAGGATGTGAAGGTGATTCCTATTGAAGGTGAAGATGAAGACATCCTTGTGAAGGATGGTATAAATTATAAAGATGATTACAACCATGTGGGGTTGTAGATAGAGGAGAAAAAAGAAGGAATAAAATAGGATATGAATGCATATGAAGAGGATAACAAAATAAAGTTGCATGTTTCCATGGTGGAAGCATTGGATGAGGAATTTGTGCAAGAAAATGTAGAAGAGGAAATTTTTGTGGAGTTGTAACCATGTGTAGGGATGAAATTACTACTATGAAAGATGAGAAGATAACCATAGGAGTTTTTTTGGATAGGTCATTGGCAGACCATATTTAAATTTAAAATTGAGTGGAACATAATAACATTATAGATGAAGAAGAAAACATGAATTTGGAGCATGATGAAGTGGTGCTTGAAGTGGATGTGCAATCTAGTTCACATGAAGAGAGTTTGGTGGAGGCTCATTTGTATCTAAGTGTGGAGAAATTTGAATTTAAATTTAATGCATAAGATGATAGGTGGATTGAATAGGTTATCTAAGTGGTGGATATGGTAGTAGTGGATGAATAGTTATTTGGTGTTATTGTTCTAACCATAGATGAGGATTTTGTGAAAGAGAGTGCATATGTGGATGAGAAGATGGATATAGTTATAAACATGAGATAGTATTAATAAGTGTATGTGTTTTTTGATTTGGAAAATAATATAGTAGGTGGTTGGATAGTGTGTGAATAAATCCAAGTGGGATTTTGGTGGAGGTGGATAGATAGTGGTGGGTTAGAGCTCACATGGGTTGATAAGATCAAGATAGAGTATCATAGTGGACGTGGTTTGTTTTGGTTTGGTGTCATCCCATGAGTATTTATGGTGGGTTAGGGCCCACATATGAATCCATTTAGATATGGATGAGATTTTGGTAGAGGATGATGGATTTTGAGGCTAATACGTATATGTTGGAAGTGGAGAAGGAAAAATATAATACTCTAGGTGTACTTATATATTGGATGGTAATGTTGTGGTCATTACCCTTTATGACCAAAAGAGTGGTTCTACCATTTACCCTATCTATATGATCAATATATCACATTATCTACCTTAGGTGTCTGATATAGGAACATCTAAGGGTTTAGGTAATGTTACATTATCCCAAAATAGAGTGGTGTGCTTTCTTTTTTTCATAATAAATGGTAAGGATACAATTAGGAAAACACTTAAGAGCTAAGTTGATTTCAATCAGATTAGAATGATGTAGTGGGAAAAACACTATTTATGAATCATTATTCACTAATGAGGTGGAAGAAACTATTCGTCATGGTAAGGTGTCATAACACTATTCTTATTTGGCTTAGGTGGCATGGGTAGCATTTATATGGATTCACATGGATCACATGGTGGTGGAACAACTTTTTTAAAGAAGATTTTATTCCTTTTTGACCTTACACATGTGACTTTCCTTTCACTATTCATTAATAGTGTTTCACATGTGAAGGATGGAACCAAATTTCAAAGATGCTTGTCTCTTAGTCATGATAAGCCCAAGTGGAGAATGTGGCATGGGTTTCTTAGAGATTAATTTTCTTATCTTATCCTCATCCATCCACATGGGATGTGGGGAGAATATGTTTTTTGGTCTCTCATTCTTCCTTGTAAAATCTACAAATGAATGTACTTCCTTTTCTTTAGTAAGGCTAGGTTTATAATGGGGCGTGTCTAAGAATAATCTTTGGGGATAAGATTGAAATCCTCTTCAAAGCCTCCTTGGCATGTGGCCAGGTCATATATTGAGAGAGAGATAAGCCTGATGAAGCTTGAGTATTTTTTATTTTGAGAATTAATTAGAGAAATTTCAATTTGTGAGTTGAATTCATGATATTTTTATGTGGGTTATGAGAGTTATTGAGATAAATATGGATTTTTGAATTAATTGTGTGGTTTTAATCCATATCACCATCAAATATAAGTGGTCATTATTATATTAAAGTTAGTTTCACATTTTTTCTCCCAACTCTTCCCAACTATGAAAAGAGTTGCATGTTATACTCCTATATCATTGGAGGGCCTTTCTTTTTGAATAGGAGGTGATTATCTTTAATTCTACATTATATTTGGTGACATTATGTGCTAATAATATATTATTAATATTCTATATGAGCTCTATAGGGGTGGTTGCATTATAATAATTAAAATATGATAAATTATTAAGTGTTAAAATTGGAATGTCATCATGTTGAGCTAGAGACAAAGGACTATCTCCATTAAAGGGAAAAAATAACTAGTTTATTTGGGAAGCCATGAAGGGAATATAAATTACTATTCCTCTGGGTAGTGGAAATATACCAAAATAAGGAGTAGAGTGAGATCTTGGGGAGGATTTTCTTGAATTTCTATCTCTCCTAATAAGAGACAAAAATTATCTAACTCTTCTTCTTCTAGAAGGTAGAGGTACTTAAATCAAATTAAAAACAATACTTCTTGAAGATGATATTATTTGTCTTGACATATAGGTGAAGCATTGATCTTTTAAAACTATAAATAATTGGAGTAAAAAGATTATATTTAGAGTGTCTTGAACACTATTAACCAAGAATAACATTGAATTCTTAGTTAAATATTTGATGTGGTCCCACTAGGAGTGTCATAAATTATTATCACTCAAACTGCACACCCACTAAAATGGAAGAATTGGTTTAGTGGAACAATGGGATAATCCCCCAAGGTGTGGGACACTTTTCATCCTTAGGATGAAACTATGGATAATATAATATTCCTTCTAATATAAATTCATCTAATTTAGGATCGACATGTAGTCTTAAAAGATCTAAATGGAAATCTATATCTAATCCTAAGTTGAATTTATGTTGTAGGGAAAAGAGAGAAGGGGTTGCTGAATAGTAAATAATGGTGATGCACCATGACTAGATATACACCTCTATATGACTTGAAGAGAACATTAAAAATATTAGAGGATGATAAAATATCACACAATCTCCAAAATGAACATTATAATTACAAGAATATTTTCCATGGAGGTGCAAGACATAATTTAACCCTAAGAGATATGACAAATAATACATAAGTGGTGTTTATATAGGCTTATACACACACACCATATGACATGCAAGTGAAATCCAAGTTATACATAGAGGTGCTAGGAATAGATGACAATGAAAAGGACAAATATTATCCATAGGAAAAGATCAACAAACCACAAGATGCACATAAAATTCAAGAAGAGAGGAAAGAGGTGAACTCAATTCTCATTACAAATCAAGGCTCATGTAGTAAAGGGATCATGGAGGGAAAATTTTGGTTGCATTACTATGATTTTAAAATGTTGACCATTTTACAATGTAAGACCTAGGATTTTATAGGTAAGAAGAAGCCCATTGGTCATTTATTATAATTAAAAATATAACACAAAGAATGAAATTAAATATCATAAATTGGGGCACAATATCTCTTTTGAAATCATACAAGTGTTAGGATTCTTTTCCTTACACAAGCATAAATTTTCCTAGGAGTGTGTTGAAGTGGTTAAGAGTCCAACATCATAGCGCATTAGCATTTCACACAATAATGAGTTCTCATGTGATCACCCAAAGCATGTAGTGATGGACCAATTCCTATTGGTTTTGTCATTTGAGGGTTTCAGTCTAACTACTTAGACAGAGGTGATCTAACATATACACAATACCAAGATCAATTTATAATCCATATCTATCTTAACACATTTTCATTATTCAATGATCAAAACTAAAAAGATGGCGTAAATGGTAACTATCAATCTTAACTTAGTTAACTAAATAATAATATACATGATAACTAGCAGTATTATCCCTATAGTTAAACAATAATATAAATTCAAAATAACCTTCATTCATCATATTCATACGTGATCTCTAAAAATACACATTCTAAAGTTATAAGGCAACTAAGTCATATAAATCTATCGATAACATCCAACTAAACAAAAACATTAAAAAGTACATTTTAGGGGTATTTATACTTGGTTTTCCCTAAAAAAGTAGTTATAAAAGTAAATACACTCAAGGTGACTCGCCAATAATAATTAATACATACTAGTAATGGTAGATAATTACATTAATTTCCTAAGGAACTAGGCCTTTCTACCCCTATATTCTCTCTTTAGTGCTGAATACTCATTGTCAAGTGTTTATCTACCCACAGACTGGTGTTGGATTCGTGCTTGACTTATTCTCTTTTATCACTATGAATAATTCCATAACTATTCTTTGCTTTCTACGTGATCCCCAAGTCTTTCAATAAGTTTCAATTTCTTCATTCTCAAGTTCTTTATTTACCATGTACATTTATAACATGATACATTATCCTTCCATGTCATGCACTCCATGCCATGCCTTTCTACTCCATGGTATTCCATGTCATAGGCTTCTACATCATTCCTCCCCAAACAAGTTATTCAAAAAAGTACTTAGATAGAATTAGGGCCTAAAATCACCCCAAAATAAGCCATTAGTCCATCCCAAACTAAGCATTATTCTCAGGCTATGCTAAAAATTCTATTCCTATCTACTAAATTTGGTTCTTGACACCTTCCTAATGGTTCAAGGTGTTATATAGCTTGGACATTATTTTTTACACCACCACTCTAAGATTATTAGTTTCATCATGTTATTTGAGACACTCACCTAATTTATTCACTGAACATTCAAGTGATGTAGAAGCATCATTATGAATGACTTTAAGTAAAGTGACCTTGGTGACAACTCTTCTCAGTGTGCCATGAATTTTGTATTTATTTCTTGGTGGTGAGAACTTGTTATGTTCTCCATTACATCCACATTCTTAAATTCTTTAGAGTGTTATGTGCAATCTTTTATTAACAAGGTGCTATACTCCAATTGTTGTCATTGAAGCTCTTCTTCCTAGAGATAACTTCAAAAAATTTATTGGGCCATACTATGTTTTTAAAACCCTCATCCAAAATGGGAATGGTGTCACCAAATCTATGTAATAAACTCTTTCATACCTATATTACTTTCATAAATTTCTTTGTTTCCCAAGTTTGTTCATTTTGGAGGTTGGGCTATCCTTGCACCATTTCAACAATAGATCTACTGAGATCTCCAATTTATCCACTAACTCACAAGAAAAGGGTACTCCATCTATAAGTGTTGGTTCTTGGATAAAAATTATTTTATGAATGTTCAAATTTTTCACCTTGGCCACAATTTTAATTTACAACTAACACTTGACCTTAGCCAATTCTTCCCTAAGATTTATTCTTACAGTGACCTCATTCTTATATAAAACCACCATTTATGCATGTTTCTATTGGGCCCATTGGGAATTAGACTCATTTAAGACATTCTAACTTTTAACCTCATGTTTCAACTTTAAAAGTGATGCATTATCTTATACTGAGGAAAACTCTTGTTGGCCTATGCAAATGGTATCTCAAAGTGCCACCACTTTTGAGTCTAGTACTAGGCTATCTGAAGGCATTTAAAAATGTCATTATTTATTATACACATCAAGGGATAAAGACTACTCTTGGTAAGTCTACTTAGATGTATATTTTGGTGAAAACTGTGAATACATGTACAAAATCTTTTCTATCACTCCTCTATGATACTAAGATGTAGTGTTTTTATCTCATCATTTTTCTCTAGACTTAGAATAAAGTAGTCAACTAGATATTTCCCCTTAGAGGGATCTCACTTGATTATTTTGATTTCTATGTCTTCACTCTAGTGATTGGCCCCAATGTCAAGCTCACTCATTCCCAAAGTCATGTTAGAACCTTCTCTCTCTTCACCAATGACATCTTCAATTTTCATTTGTGCCTCCTCGAGGGTGGTTTCTTCATTCCTTTTCTACAAAGGTGATTTCTCATAGTCCATGGTGACCTGCTCTTCTTCTGTAACTTCTTTTTTTTTATGTCTCCTCTTGAATATTTATATTTTATTCCAAGTTACCATACTTAGGCACAAATGTATCATGTTCTAAAGGAATAATTTGTGTTGCTAGCTCTAGGTTTTTGGGTTGACTTACTAGTGGGGTATTTTTGGGTGGTACTTGGGAATTCTTTTAATTCAGTGTAGATTAATTTTGGTCACTTATGTTGGCATCATGACCTAGATACTTCTGATTTTTTTTCTCTAGCATTGGTTTTGGTGCCTTTATCTCTATTTCTACTTATGTGCACCCTAATGATTTCTTCCTAGGCTTTAACATGTAAAAAAAAGAATGGATGTAATTTCTAATTAAATTTTACTAAACTTTGATGTTAGTATTATTTGAATACATATTATACCTATATAATTTATTTCTTAGGTATATATACATATGGTATAGGGTGTGAGTTTATACATCAATCTCCTCTTCAAAAATATTTATTGGTTATGTGTCATATATCTATTTGATGACATTTATGAAGTAATGCACCATGAAAGCATATGGTAACTTCAACCATCTAGACAACTCTCTACAGGGATCCATCTAAATGTGAACTAAGTAAAAATATTTCTTTACTAAAAACTTTTCTTGGTATCTAACCTGTCCAGGTGAGTCGTTTGGAACACACCACTCATTTTTAAGGTCTTCTTTCATCCCATATTCCCATCCTTTCATTTTGACATTGTGGGATTGGATTATTCTTCCAAAGTAAGTGAATTCTTCAAATTGATCTACATGGAACTTATTATCGAGAGGGTATACCCATTTCAGCTCTCTAGTGGTGTATTTAAGTACACTAATCTCATTAAACACCATAAATAAAAGGAACACACCCCATGCAAACCTTTGGTTGGGTAAGTAGTAGAATCTCTCTATGTTCATGACAATTCTTTTAGCAAAGTAGTGTGCCCAATTATACTTTATTACCATGGTAATTTGTTGAGAAACATAAATGTGGACCATATCTACCTCTTTACACCTATCACCACCTCCAACCTTACTCATTATGATGTGTGTGACCACTCTAAGGGTGAGATCTTAAAGACTAGTGATATGCATATAATGGCCTTGTTTTCTATATTCAATCACCATAACAATCTTTTCAATATCATCTTAGTCCTCCAAGTCATAATCAAGGTTCTCATATGAGCACTATAACCTTGATACTTTTCTTATCTACTCTAGTATTATCCACATTTGGTTCACAAAAAAGTATATATAGTCTTCATGCACTCATCAAATCAAAAACTTTATTAATTGAATTAGCTTCCCAAAATATGGAATATTGAATAATTAGAAGATCCCTATATCATTGAGAGTATTTAAAATATTCAATTAATATTCTATCTCACTCCTTATGTTTTGTCACTCTACGCAGTAGTCTCACTACAATTCCACTTCATTATCAGGCTAGTGATTATTATAATTAAAAAAATTACAATTGGGCACATTCAATACCTAGTTTTTCATGCATAACACTACCTTTGATTACTGCATTTACTCAAGTAACAATGTGGGTGGAGGGGGTATAATATCCTTATTCTTATCTTGGTGTTCCATTACCAATCCTATGTCTTTAGTTCATGCTCTCATCTCTTTAGGTATCTCTTCTTGATTTAACATAGTCTCACCACCCATACTATCCAACTCTTTTTCCTCGGTATCATAGGCAAATGCTTACTACATTGGACCTCTTTATTTAGATGAATCACCCTTTGAGGAGCCCAAAGGATGAGGCATATAAATATAATATTCCTAAAAGAATATGTGGTTTCCTTATTATCCCACTCATCTCTCTTACTTTAATTCCCTCTAATGATGGACATCAGCGTATGCAACCTAAACATCCAAAATCTTGCATGTATTTACATTCTTCCATATACTTAGCCTATTTCTCTTAATTAATACACTTCAATGCTTGAAAATAGTGTCAATCTATTAATTATCACTTACCTAGAAGCTTGGAAGTCACTATGTAGCAATTCAAATACACACCTTTAGATCTTTATGTTTTTGAATGTGTTAATAGTAAAAAAATAAAATGACATGTGTTTAACCTTTTATAGGCGTTAAGGGTAACTTCAATTTACTATCCCACTACCTTTTCCATCACTTCATGAAATAAATTTAAATAATGGTATCAACATGATGCATAATTGGAACACTTTCCATTATCATCACTTTCTTTGTATTAAATACATGTCCCATCCTAAACTTTTCCCAAAGTACATGATAATTGTAAAGAATTTGAAAATTTTCCATTCCAAAGGTGGGAATCTTTGTTTACCTTGACTTAGATTAGGGGTAACACACCACATCCTGCATACTATTTGTTTCCTTACACTTCTAATTACACACCATTATTCTCATGCACATTCCCATTGACCATATCCTTGGTGCTCCATATATTTTACTTCTCCTAACCTTAACCCACACTAAAATTTTTTCATGGTCCTCCACGATAGCACAAAGAATTGAAAAAATAATGTGTTGACCCTAAAATAACTCAAGGGCATGAAACTAGTTTCACACTTGATTGAAATCAATAAAAATAATTGACTAACCTAATGCCATGCACCTTATTATTACAAAGAGGAAATATTATACAAAATAGTAGGGCCTCAACCAACTACTAGTGAAAAAGATAAGAAGGAAATGGCCATCTATTGGCTTTAATTTTCATGTGCCAGCAGGATGGATACTATGAATAAATAAGGGGCCATATTAGTGTAAAATAAGCCTTTTTTGAGTGGCACATGAACTTGGAGTCATATAATAAGACTTGCATGCTTGGATAAAAATTATTGTTCTTAAAATGGTGATCATGCCAAGACTTTTGTTTACACTTATCCATCACTTGACTCTTATGTATGATAAATTATCTCTCATCTAGAAACAAAGAATCTAAGAATGCTTTCAAAGACTCTTCATCATCTGATAGACTAATGTGTGTCGTACAAAGATAAGGGACAAGGAATTCAACCACATGAATTACTTTGGTACCAAACACAAGATTAAATAGTGTGATCTTGTTTAATCATTTGTAAGTGGTGTGATGTGCCCATAATAACACCAACACATGATCATCCCAATTAGTGCATCCAATATTTCATATCTTGATCAATTTATTATGTAAGATCTTGTTAAATTCCTTAGTTGTACCATTAGCCTAATGATGATATAATGTAGTTTTATTGTGCATGTTCATGAATTATGCCAATAGGATACAAATGGGATCATTAAGGAAATGGGTTCCTTAGTTACTAGTTAGACTCAATGTACATCTAAATCATGTAATGATATTCTCCCATATGAATATTTTAGAAATGTTTATATTATAATCCCTAGTTGGTGTAGCTTCAACCTAATGAGTAATATAGTCAATAGTATTTATAACATAATGTCGATCAATATGCCTCCTTTCTAGGTTGATGGGGCTAAAAAAATCAATTAAACCACTTTTCAAAGGGTTCTTATGATAATTTAAGATGAAGGGGTATTGAATTTGTTTTATTTAGCTTTCCCATGTGTTGGAAAGTGTCATACTAGTACATGTAGGTTTTAGCATCTTTAAACAATGTAGGTCATCATAAGATTTCTAAAAGAACCTTATACACTTTAACTTCACTATCATAGTGTCCTCTAGTGAGAACCTCATAAAATAAACAAAGAACCTCAACATGTTCATGCTATAAGATGCAATATCATAACATTTCATCCCAACCAAGCTTATAAAGGTCACCCCCTATAAGATGGAATAGAGTGTTATGAAAAACAAATTGCTTTTTATCTAGAGTACTAAGTTGATCTAGTGCTTAAACCATATTCATAAAGATGGTGATATATTTTAACTCCTTAAGCACCTGCATGACTTGGAACATCTACATGTCAGGAAAGTCATCTCCAATGATGCTCAATAATTCACTATATTTAATGCATGATAAATGATTTGAGCTATAGTTCACCTTATTAAGTTTTACCATCACTAAAATTGGAACTCTTTTAATAATATAATCCATCAACAAATGCACCCATGAAATACTAGTTTATTTATCAAGTACTTCAGTGCCTCATGGTCTGTGAATAAGATAAATGGAGTAGCCAACAAGTACTAATGGAACTTTTCTAATGTGTAAACTATATACAATGCTTTGTGATATATATTCATGTAGTTTTTTATTGATTCTCAACTCCCCCTCTTCCCATAATGGGGACCCACCTATTTGAATTTTCCAAAATGCCTAATATGTCAAATTCAATAAGGCATTTGGTTGCATAGAAAATCCAATTTAATATTTCCTAACACTTCTTGTTCTTATATTAATCTTATAATACATGTTAAAATTTTGAAACATTTAAATTATTGTAAGTTGTTTTGAGTTTCTATAAGTTTTTAATGAATGATTAACCAAAAATATATTCAGATGTGTAGACAGGCCTCATTGAGAATGCCCTACTTGGTTCCTCATTTGACTTGAACAAAACTAGCTTCATAGGATATTATTGCACTAACCTTTTATTTATTTAAAGCATTTATTTATAAGTTTTTCTTTAAATTTTTGATATTTTATCTATTATGGGCACTCAAACATCTCCAAAGTCTAACTTAACTTCTCACATAACTGTGTAGGATGTCAAATTAAACATAGTAGTTTGTGATGCCTTATGGGATGTCAAATTACAAATAGGATTATAAAAGTAACACTCACTTTATAATATGCCACATTTCATTATGGTGCTTATCTAAGGCACAAATATTTGCTATCAAAAATTTAAGATGTGTCATTGGCTAAAAGAAAGACACTCTACACATGACACTTGGAGCAAATCTACCAGTTTTGAAAGATACCATGTGGCATGATCTTGAGGTCTCATATGAAGGAACTAGCCATTGGAATTTAAATCCATAGGATACATGTCAAGATCTTATTTATTTTAAGAAAGCTCATTCAAATCTAAGCTACCAAACATCCAAGTATGATCCAGTAGTGTATGTGATAATGTTGCATCTCCTAAGTGCAACCCAAGCATCTTATAAGATACCACATGCTTCCTTAAAATACACCTTAGATCCACATGTAAATTTTAAGAAATCATATCCAAGACTCATGAGATCCCTCTAATATCAACACGTGCAATATCCTAAACCATTAGATCTGAAAATTGATGGTGTATAGTTGTTCAAGGACTCTTCCAAGAGTGATGTGTGTCCCTTAAAAATTGTGTCATTCTCATGCTAATTTTATCTAATAATACATAAACTCCTTTAATAGCCTACCAAAATTATGTGTGTCTACACTCAACCTATGAGATTATGCCATGTGATTCTTTTAGATCAATATAGGTACACCTGGACCATTCAATCTAAAGCTTGTAAGAGACCACTAAGAGAACATGTGGAAACTCCTAAGACATTTAATCAAGATTGATGATATACAGCTATCCAATGACTCTTCTATGATGAACATGTGTCCACACCATATTTTATCCTATCTAAATCTCGTGAGGGCCTAAAATGATGATGTGTGTCCCCATTAGACCTATGATATGATGAAACATGCCATATCCACATTTTTCCTATCTGATAATCCAAAGGACTCCTTTGAGAGCCCATTAAGAGGACACATTGAAAATCCTAAGCCACATGTTTAATATAATGTCATTGATAGCTATTCATAAGGATCATGAGGGAAATAAAAAGGTGATGCAAGTCCAAGTAAGATTTTGATGCCTTAAAAAAGTGACACCTATCCAAGGAAGGTCCTAATTATTTATGAGAATGACAAGTGGCACTACCATCATAATAAACTTCTATATATGCCTCAAATTGGATAAGGGACATGATTTAGATAGTAAGATAGGGAATAACTTAGGTTTTCTCCTTGGTACCTTAGATTGGAATGAGATTTCATCAAGCCATTGATATAATGAAGAGATTAGTCTAGAGATAAGTAGATGGAATCCAATGGGCCAAGGTGGTCATAAATATTGACCAAAGTCTCATCCATTATGACACTAAGTTAGTGAACTTAGAAATAATAATACGAACTAAAAAGTTTCCAGACTTGAAGGTGACACCTCTTGAAGACATAGTGCTTGAATATACTATCCTCATGAATATGAGGATTTTGAAGACCTAGTGTGCTCAACTCGAGGATGCTAACACATCCTTTAAGAAAATTGAGTTCAATATTGGTCACTTGCTGAATGATGCCACTATCACCAAAGTGACCAAACTTGACAACTGCATGGATGAGCAATAATTCAAATCATAAATGAAGGTATTTTTTACATGGTTCTAGCAAGATGTGGTAGATGTAAAAATAGTAACAGAAGTGATAGACATTGTGGCATTTTCCAACCAAAAGCTATAGAAGGTAGAGGCAATAGAAGAAGCCCTTAGGCCCATACTCATAGAAGATGGTAGGTTTATATAGGATATACCCAACCTATTAAAACTAATGATCCTAGAATTCACTTAGATTTACAAATATTATCCAGATTGCATAGAGGTATGGACCCAGGAGGATAACAAGAGGAAGAAAATATTAAAAAAAATAGTAACAAGTTGGCCAATAATAACCTCCATTTCCTTAGGGACATTCTGTTACATTTTATATTTCAAATATAAAATATTATTTTGGTATTATGATAGTTTAGGCCACTTGGTTATTTTTGGGTACCACTTGAACTTATCTTAGAAATTTTGAGTCTACAAATAGCAGTCTTTCCCCCATTTTGTACATAAGAAAATGCTTGTTGCAAAAATTAATACAAAGAGCCAAAGAATTCAAGAGTATATTTGTAATTTTCTTTTGTGTGGTTTTGTGACTTTTGAATTCTCATGCTTTAGACATATTATTATTTATTTTTTGTAATCTAATTTGTCAATTACATTTCATATATGCATTTGTCAGTTTGAGTTTAAAACTAGGCTGACTATTTTAGTAGTATATTTTCTCTATTTTCTCTCATTACCAGCTAAATGTATTGTGTAATTTACTACAGATGAGTTATCTTTATACAAATGTATGTTGTTATATATATATGCATTCTCCTTCCTTAGAAGCTTAAACTACATTTATTCATCTTTGAGATTTATGCTAGAGCTAGTATATGTTATTTTCATGTGATTTGCTTTACAAGTTAGCAGAATTGGCATAATTTTTCATCTTAATCATAACTTATTTATTCCCTACCCTACTCACTCTTAGATATACCCATGAGTCACCTTAGCTTAGATCAAGTTGTATATATCCATTATTCATTTTTATTTCAAGAATTAAATGGAAAACATTAATATAATTCACAAATATTAGTAGAAAATTGTGTCACTACATAACATATATTATACCTATAGTAGGGTCTACTTGTAGACTTTTAAATTGGTGATTGTATCTCTATTATTCTTGTTATTCTTAGTAATAGTTGTATAAATAACTAAATCCCCAAGTTATTTCAAGAATTTAGATTGATTTTCTACTTTCTCGTTATTCCCTAGTGACACAAAGAACACTAAAAGTGCACCAACAATTTCATCAACCACGAGTAATATTTCAACTTGAAAAATAGATAGGGTGGTCCAAGTTACCCTCACTAGGTTGAGTAAGGATAACACTGACTGTCATGTTAGAAGTATCGACATGGACATGAAATGGCTTTATCTAGTCTATAAATTAGATAATAGGCATGGTGATAAGCTTATATTTTAGTGCAAAAAAAGATAGGTAGTGAGCATTCATCCAAACAAACTAATGATTTTGTTTCAATAATTTCTCCAATGGCACAACAATATTAACTTACTTATGAATGAATTTCCTATAATATCTAGTACACCCTAGGAAGTTTCATACCTCTCATTTGGTGGTTAGTGATGGAAGTCAAATTATACCAATAATCTTGGTTGGATCCATTAAGAATCCATCATGGCATATGACATGGCCAATTAGAATTCCAAAGGGGGTAGAAAACAAACATTTCTTTAGACTTTAGGAAATATATATGTTTTGATAGTGATCAAGCATTAGTAAGAGATTTAGATAGTGGTTTCTCACTAATCCATAAACATTCCAATAATTAAGGTAGACTTTAATAAACTTATGAATGAAGTCCGTAAAATCATCGATTGCATTCCAAGAGAACATAATAAGAGCATTTTTAAATGCAAATGGAATTACATTATAAGTAAAGGATCCCCACTTAGTTGAAAATGTGGTATTTGTCTTCTCCTCATCCATGATATAAGCTTTATGGTACCTAAATAAGTCATCCATAAATGTATGTATTTCACACCCAACAACTCCCTCAAGTATATCTTCAGTGACGGGCATCAAAAAGGGGTTGCTTATAAAAGTAGTGTTGAGTACTTGATAATATACATAGAGCTAAATGTGTTCATCCTTATTGATACTTACAAACATCAGGCTCACCAACTCAGACTTGTATGTAGTATTAATGACTCTCACATGTATCATGCTATTGACTTCTTCCTTGACTCAAGCATGTAATTAGGGATTCATCTGATAGTGCCTCTTCCTATCAAATTGAGAACCCTTTACCAACATTATGTAAATCTTTCCTAATTAAGAATGCATGCATTTCATTTAAGTATATTTCCATGGGAATACATATTGATACTCTTTAAACAATTCAAATGCCTTAGAGATCTTTGTATTAGACTAATAGTCTCCCATAATAGCCATCTTGGTCACTTCTTCTATGTCAATATTTCATTAAATAGTCTTGAGTGGCTATAAGTATGGTTGTTTTTCATCCCAGATAGTGTCATTAACATTATGTGTACCATATTATATATGAACAACCAAATGATTAGTCGATGGGTTAGGTGGATCAGAACCAACACCTTTGTCAACCTAATACATGGCTTTCTACTTTTCTCTACTGATTTTTTCTCTTAGTGTGTGGTTTAGTGCATGTTAAGGTGATGTAGATGATGCCTCAACATGTTCATGAAAAATTGTCAAACTCTCCTCCTATATATCATGGATGTATTTGATATGAACTTCAACTAGGGTTGGGTCACCTACTATATACCAAACAATGGTTTGTAATGTAAGGCATATATTCATCTATGGGGATGAATAAGACAACACCATAGTCATGTTACTCTTTAAAAAATGCCAAGGACTCATTTTTAGGTGGCTCTCTTCATAGACATACCACTCTCTAGACCAAGTGCATAAAGTTCCATAGAATGCATGAATTTAGAGGTACTTAGGAAAAAATATTTCATCCACTATCCACATGGTCTCACAGGTTTTAAGGTGAGGTTTAAGAGCTCTGATGTCATTATTATTCATGGTGTTTTTAATAAAATTATCATGGTGTAATCAATTTTGTAAAGTAATTAAGTTCTAATAATGAGCTCTCCACCATTGAGCATTTGTGCCATCAAAGATATGAATAATTGATCATACCTGATGAACATCAAAGTCATAGAAGGATTCCAACTATTTTACAAACTTGAGAACTTCCATCTAACCATGAAACCTCAGATCTTAATCTAACCTTGCTAGTGGTGTAACCATAATTTTTCCATGAAGGAGGTGAATAAACTTATGGAATTTATGATACTTTCATAGAGTATCATCTCAACTAACTATAGCACCACAGATCCTCCTAGTAAGGTCATAGTCATATTGAGCATAATAGTCACATGTATTTTTATTATTGTTAGATATAGATTATGCATCGACCAAATATAATGTTCCATCTAAGGTTAGATCAAGTAATTCAATACCCTAAGATATAAAATTATAGATGTGGTTGATGTATTTGTTAGCATTGACTAGCTCAACATATGGAGGTCCCTGAGCATGGTCCAAGGTGATGAAAATACACTATTCATCATTATCAAAGTTGATGTAACTCTCTTTTAATCTAAAATTAGTAATATTTTCATAACACCATGGGAGACACAATAGAGCTAAGAAGTCATCAGCTTCAACCAACTCTATGACTTCAAAGTCAACATTTAAAGTGACACTAAGAATAGATAGAGGAATAGTAGGAGCAACATAACTATCCAAAATAGATTTACATACATCAACCCCTAGGGAAATAATGTATGTTTTCATCCTATCACTCCAAAATTCATAATTAGATCTATTGAACATTGGTGCTTTCTTATTAGAGAAACCACATTGCACATTATGACTAGCCATTGTACCTTGGATCACCTTCAAGCTATCAAGCCTTTACCAAAAGAATTTATATGATACCAATTGTTAGAGGTAAATTTCACTAAGAGGGGGAGGTGAATCAATGGTGGAAAACAATCCAATTCAATTTCCAAACTCTTGAAGATACTTAAGAATTTAATGCAATCATTTATGAAGCATACAAATCATTCATAGTAGAGAACAATGATGATAATGTAAGATCACATATAAAACACAAGATCTACATGGGAAACCCTCTTGTGAAATAAAACCTACTCTCAAGCCTAAAAACACTTGGACTAATATCCTATAAGATGATCACAAATAAGAGACTGATCAAGTCCTTCTGATTAGGAACCTTGGTCAAGTCTTTTAGACCTAAGACCTTTAGTGAAATAGATTTTCCACAAGGAACACCTACCCATTAAATGATCAAGTCCTTTTGACCAATTTATCAGTCAATTCCTTCAAACATATAACCTTGGTCAATTCCTTCTGATAAAAGATCTTTAGTGAAACCCTATTTCATAAGGAGCAACTGCCCTTAAGGAAGATTAAGTCCTTTAAACCCTCTTTAAAATGAACACTTCCACCTTAAAATTGATGTCTTCAACACCTAATGATATATCTCTAATTTAATAACCCTTACACAAACTCCTATAATTCATATAGGCCTCTCACATAGGCATGCTATAATCTCTTTCCTTCTTCACTCAAACAGTCCTCATAAAACACACTCAGACCTCTTTACTAATTTTCAATCATCAAGAGAACTATTCTAATAAAACAATTATGACCTAAAAATCATACACACAATCAAAAAAAAATTTAATCATAAAATAATCAATATGAACAATACTTATCCTTATCTTCTTCACTTCAATGTTCACAATTCACATACTAGCTACAATATATCTTTCACAAGTCTAGAAACCATCTCCTTTAGTTTCATTATATATAGAGTCATCATTAATATCAACTCTTTATTTATCCATAACACTTGCCTTAACCCTTAAGGCTTCTCTTATATCAATACATGATTCAATTACACCCTCATAGGCTAGTCATAACATCTATGGGTCACCCTTGAGCAACTACACCTTTTAATAAGGCACTTGTATCTCTTATAGGTCTCATGGAGACCTATCACCCATATATCACTTCATGAAGCAAAATAGTAAACATAAAACCACTTTAAAATACATAGGTCTACACCTTATGTCCTTTAGGACATCCTCAAATGATCACAATCACTCTTGATCACATCTACATATGTTCAAATAACTCAAGCACTAACTAGGTGCATAGGAACATTATGAAAAAACACATAGTCAACTTATTAACCTTTGTTCATATAGAATAATGATGGTTTAAAATTTCATAATGCACATAGATCATACTTATGGAGTCTACAACACTTCCAAATAGCTAAGACATTATAACATATCAAAATAGAATCAATACAAGCTCAAACATCCTTCCTGGGTTATTAACAGATGAATGTCAAACACATAATCAACTTTTAACCTTCATAAATTTGAATATACACACTTTCAAACATTAAAATATATATTTTTAGATTCACCTTAGAGTCTTATACAACTATTATTTTTATATCAGTAGTAAATTCAAATTCTATTGAAATATATGAATAAAATACAGACCACTTGCCTTCATCTTATTCTATCACTTAGCTTAGCCAATCATGATTCATCAATCTTTCTTAAAATTACACCAAACTTTAACTCTATTAAAAATCAAAAATTTTGATCACTTTGACTTCTATGTTGTCATTAATCTCAATCTATATGATTGCCCACCCATTGTTGATCTCTTATCCTTACCTTTGCTCATTTGTTAAACATTGAACACTTCTACACATCTCCATGATTCTTGATATCTTAGAGAAAATGTGCTCTATCAATCTCCTTAAGACTTTCTTGAAATTTATCAGTTGAAAATTTGACTAAGTATGGGAACCATTGTAATCTACTTGGAAGGGCATCTTTAGACCTTAATAACTTTCATTGTGCTTTGACACATGATCTCAATTTGGTCCATATGATCTCCTCACATAGGATAATCCATCCATATACTAAGAATCTCTTGGTACCTTAAAATGAGTGATATATATCACCATTAAAATGAATTATCAAATTCTTCTATCATAGAGACAACTATGTCAAAACCTACTTATAAGGCTAACTTTATTCATTCATATCTTTTGATGCACTTCATCAAATGATCTAAAATTTATCACAAATAAACTAGGCTCAAAACTAAACAAACCCATTGTTCAAAATCTATTAAAACTACCTCAAATGAAAGATATAACTTCATCAAAATTCTTACTAAGCTTCTTTAGCTACATGAAAATTTGGCTAACTATGGGAAAAGACTGTCAAACTGCCTAAGAGCCCAAGTTTTCACTTGCATATATTTTGTCACACTTCATCACATGATCTTAAATATAGATCATAATAACTAGGAACAAAAATTAACAAAACCATATGATTATTTTGTCTTAAAACCTCCATGTGTGCTAATTTTGACCTCATCAACATGCTTACTCGACTCTTTTTGGCCATATGCAAATTTAGCTAAGTATGTGAAAACAATGATTTATGTTTGAGAAGCCAACTTTGCATCCATATATATTTGATGCATGAATTTAAATTTAGTGCATATAAACTAGGCACAAATGTGATCACAACCATATGACCAACTCCCCTTGACTCATCCATATGTATAAATTATGATGTCATCAATCTGCCTACTTAGATTTTCTACCACTAGACCACAAACATCTAAATGAACATAATGAAGAACCAGATGAATAATGCTTATGTACACAAGATTTAAAATCATAAAACACTTCTTATGGGACCACTTTCACATTATCAATACTTTAGATTCATCCCTAATCATTTTTAAATATTCAATCTATGAAGATCAACCAAGCCAACATCAAGCATAGTAGGACAAGCCCATTGCAAACTTTGTCATTATCACTTAGACTTTTAAGGCACTTCATCCACTCACTAGGACGCATCCATGACATTACCATGACATCATTGAACACTCTCTAAAACTCTCCCCTTTGTCATCGATGTCAACACCCACCAAATAGCTCACCTTCCTTCTCTCTTTTCAAGTAGTCTCCAAATAAGAACTTTCACTCACTTTAACACAATGAAAATGTGGGCATCAATTAATCTTGAGGACATGAAACTACTACCAACAAGAAAATACTATCTTATATATATATTATAAAATCCCCCTTGCCTTGAGTGAACCTCTTCATTGCCTTGACACCTTCCTTTTATAACAAGCCAACACTCTTCTTCGTAAGCACAACAACTAATGAATATAGAACACACAAAACACTAAAATATGATGGAACTCACCAAGAAACATATGATAGGGATTCCTCCTAATATTTATAAGCCATTTTAACATTTGAACATATTTAGATATCCACACATCATGAAGAACCACCATATAAGCTTACAAGCCATTTTTCTCAAGATACTTCCATGACCATAAATAAAGATTCATACCCCTCAACAATTAAGAAACATGTTATAAATAAATTTTAAAACTCATATTGAAACATTCATGCTTTGATCTTTTGGGGAAACTAAACAAAATCACTCTTCTTCTCACTAGACCTATCTAGTCCTCTTATAGCCCTACCTATAACTTGTAAATCCCATAAATTTTAGCAGACACATTTTCAAGACATTGAACTTCATATCTAGATTACTCTCATATGCCCTCTTAAGCACACCAATTTTCATCACTTAGTTTATCCTATGCAACATACTTCCTTGACAAACCTACTTACCAATTAGGCTTCCATCTTGATAAAAACTTAAATATATTGAAAAACATAAACCTTCAAAAATATTTGAAGCTTAATTTGACAACCCATTTGGCCCATTAAACATATTAATAATCCATATATCTCAACTCATAATTCAAATTAATTTTCTAGCATAGCCCAAATCCTTAGAATCTCAAAAATAAATAGAGTCAACAAACTTCTTTCTAGTCAACATCTACCTCTGAAACTTCTTGCACACCTAGAGACAACTATCACGCACTTTAGGACCAAAACTTTGAGGCTACATACCTTTAGGAACCTTGACTTCTTATATCTTGGCTTTGACTTGCAATAAGATAGATAAACCCAAGAGCACATAAAAACCTCCAAAAGGCACAAAAAAGATCATCAAGATATATAACCATCTATAACACATCACAAAAAAGTGTATAAACATTTTACGAGTGCCAAACTCTTCTTGAAATTACAAAAAGCTCACTATCTCATCTAGAAACACCCATTCTAACTCTACAGACTGACCATATACAATTATGACATCATTTTAACATCACCGCAACATATCTTCTACCTAGACACTCAATTTTTTCAATCTGCGACATATTGAAGAACAACACAACAACACTTGCTTCTTTTACTCAAAGGAGTATGTTAAGAAGCATAAATAGAGACCTCCTCTATATAATGTCCTACTATAGTGTGAAACTAGGAGTTTCCCATAACTTCTCATATTATTTCTCCTCCTTGGTCATTTGATACATATAGTTCTTCTTTTATGTCTAAATTATGACTATAGCTTCCTTTTTTATATCACTTTCCTTCTCTTCTAAGATTTAATTTTTAACACATGGAGAAATTATGGAATATTGACATACCTTTTTATCTATAGAATATTCCTTTCAACTTAGAATCTCATCACAAGACATAGACAACTAATGTTCTTTGCATGAATCTCACTCAACAATATCAAAATGTTCACTTAGATCCATATTCACCTCAAAACTATCCTCAACCAATACCTTGGTCTTCTTCTTGATCTTGGTCTCTTCATTCTTACCTTAATCTTCTTAGCACTCTTCACCTTATGTAGAATTCTCCATCATAGAAAAAAAATTACTTGGACCTATAGACTCATCATAACTCCTACTTGCCACCTTTGGTTTCCATGAGTTAACTTGCCTTCTTCTTTGCATTCTGGGACCCTGATTGAATCTATTTAGATTTGTAAACCTTTGCTTGTAAAACCTAACAATGTGACCTATATGTTCATAGTTAAAACACACCATAATTTTTTCAGGAAGATCAAATTGTCTTACCTTTTTTGGATAAACACTATCAATGTGTCCAATTTCATGACAATTGAAAAAATAACTCTTTTTGAAGAAGACTTACCTTGCCTTTCCTTATTTAGACAATGCTTAGCAAAGTATCCCTCATTAAGACTATTGAAGTACTTAACTTTTCTCATACATTTTGATTGATGACCCCCATCATAGTTATAATAAAATTCATTCTTAATAGGTCTATTGTATTCTATATCCCTATGACTAAGTTGGTTATAAGGTATAATAATAACCATTAAAATTTGCATACCTCATGGTATTTGGTTGTTTGATCTGATTTGTCTTCAATCTACCAACACATTCATTCCTTATCTAAAGGTTTGTCATCAAATGATGATCCATATTAATTTATTTGATCTTCATATCAAATTTAGAAGTAACTTTGGCCTCTTCATTAAAACCTAGACTAGTTATGTCACTAGCTGACTTTAGATTCTTTAGGAGATCATCTAGATAAATAAAACTTTTATCAAAATTGAAAAATGATTTCACATTGCTTAAAAACTTATTTAACTCATATTTTAAAGACAATATTATAATCATACCTTGAGCATTCTTATTCTTTAGCTCTTATATTTACAAACATAAATTCCAACTTAGAATTAAGGAACATGACAACACCTTCATGCTCTTTAGAGTCTTCAATCAACCTTGCCTCAAAGATGATGAATTGTTCTTCATAATACTTGAGTTTAGATTTCATATTATTATTTACCTTCTTATCTATTCCCAGTTCTTCAAGATAATTCAACTCTATCTCATAGTCTACCTCTTCTTTATCATCATCTAAATCACTCCAATTAGACTCTGCTTGATGTCAACAATTACTTTCCTCAGCCATAAACATGGCTTCATCTTCAATAGGACCATCATCTTCATGGTCATATTTTGAATAATTTAATTCCCTCTCATCTGATGAGTTATAATCCTCTTTGGTGTAGAGACTCTTCTTGTCCTTAAAATACTTCTTATTGTGAAACCTTCTAAATCCCTTTTTGATTTTATTAGACCTGAATGATCTCTTTCCATCATCATGACCTTGATCATGCTCTTCATCATCATCCTTATTATACTTATGAGGAAACATATCATCAAAATGTCCTACCTCTCCATAATTGAAGTATTTGAATGGTAGCTTACCCTTATACTTACCTAAACCTATTTTTAATTTCTTTCTAAATAAAAAAATTAGTTCATCCTCATCAATATCAAAAATGTCATCCTTCTTGGGTTTCTTACCTTGAAACTTCTTCTTTGGCTTCATTTCAATCTTGAAAGATGCTTCCTTATTTGGTGAGATATCTTCATTTACTCTCATCTCATATGCAGTAAGGGTGCCATGCAATTTATCCATCTTTAATTGAGTAAGATCATGACTTTATTCTATAGCAAATACTTTTGGATCAAACTTGAGAGATAGAGACCTTAATACCTTTTGAACTATAATATCCTCTTTAAGGTTCTCTCCAAGACCTCTAATGGAGTTCACAATGCCATCAACTCTTTGCATAAAGGATGCCATATAATCTTCTTATTTAATTTTTAGACTCTCAAATTGCCTTCGATGATTCTATAACTTTACCAAATTAACATTTGAATCTCCTTCAAAAATAGTCTTCAATTTATCCCATATTTCCTTGGAATATGTGCAATGTATTAATTTGTTTAATTAAGTCTCTATAAGACCACAAGTGATGGCATTCATTGCCTTAGAATTGTTCTCAAATAGCTTCTTGTCTACAAAACTAGATGGAAGAATAATAGGAGTAACATAAACATCTAAAATATATTTCCATACATCAAATCCTTGGGGAATAATGTATGTATTCATCTTATCACTCCAAAATACATACTTAGATGCATTAAACATCATTTTTTACTTAGTAGATAAACCACATTCCATATTTTGACTAGTCATTTTACTTTGGATCACCTTCAAGATGTCAAGAATTTACTAGAGGACATATTATGATAACAATTTTTATAATTATAATCCACTGAGAGTGGGGGTGAATCATTGGTGGTAAATAATCCAATTCAATTTCTTAACCCTTGTAAATACTTAGGCATTCAATATAATCATTTATGAAGCATACAGATCATTCATAACAGAGAAAAATGAAGATAATTCAAGATCACATATAACACATAAGATCTACATGGGAAACCATCTTGGGGAATAAAACCCACTTTCAAGCCTATAAACAATTAGACTATTATCCTATAATATGATCACAAACAAGAGACTAATAAATTCCTTCAGACGTAAGGTCGTTAGTGAAATAGATTTTACAAAAGAACCTACCCCCCTAAGATGATCAAGTCATTGTGACCACCTGATTGATCAAATCCTTTAGACCTAGAACCTTGGTCAAGTCATTCTGACCAAAGGTCTTTCGTGAAACCCTATTTAACAAAGAGTAACTACCCCTAAGGAAGATCAAGTCCTTTAAACCCTCATTTAAATGAACACTTCTACCTTATATGTATTCAATAATTGATTATGGATCTATAATTTAATAACCCCTACATAAAATCCTTATCTATTTCATACAAACATCTTACATAGACATGCCACAATCTCTCTCCTTCACTCAAATAATACTCATTAACACACTCAGACCTCTTTGCTCATCATCAATCAACAAGATCACTATTATTACAATAGAATTATGACCTATAAATCATACACATAGTTAAAAAAATATTCTACTCATCAACAAACACACTACCTATCCTTCTCTTCTTTTCTACAATACTCACACTTTACATACTAGCCATAATATATCTTTCACAAGTCTAGAAACCATCTCCTTTGGTTTCAATATATATAGATTCATCATGCATATCAACTCTTTGGTCAACCATAACACTTGAATTAACCCTTAAAGATTATCTTATATTAAAACATAACTAAATTACACCCTCATAGGTCAACCATAGCATCTATTTGTCACCCTTAAGCATCTACACCTTTTAATAAGGCACTTGCAACTTTTATATGTCTCATGGAGACTTATTCACCCATATAACACTTAATAAAGGAAAAATATAAATATAGGAGCACTTAAATATATAGTTCCAATACTTATGTTACTTAAGACATCCTAAAAATATCAAAGTCACTCTTGCTCACCTCCACATATGATCAAATAACTCAAACACTGACCAGGTGCACAGTAACATTATGAACAAACTCATAGTCAACTTATTAACCTTTTTTAATATAGAATAATGATTGTTAAAACCTTCATAATTCACATAGATCATAATTATGGAGTATAAAACACTCCTAGATATCTGAGACAATATGAGACATCAAATTAGCATCAATACAAGCTCAAACATCCTACTTGTGTTCTTAACAGATGAATGTTAAACACATAGTCAACTTTGAACCTTCATAAATTTTATTTTACACTCTTTAAAACCTTATAATATATATTTTTAGATTCATCTTGTAGCCTTATAAAACTTTTTTTATATAAATATCAAATTCAACTTCTATCAAAAGATATGAAAAAAATACAGAGCTCTAGTTTTTCCCTGTGTTAAATTCAAATATTTGAATTCAAATGGTCATAGTTAAACCTTGACCACTTGACTTTATATTTTCCTCTCAATCAGATTGTAAAATCATGATCTATTGATATTTATCTAAATTACACAAAAATTTATCTCTATTAAACATCAAACATGTTAACCACTTTGACTTCCATGATGTCGATCTCAATCTGTACGATCACCTGCTCACCATTGATCTCTTATCCTTACCTTTGATTAGTCATTAATTATTGATCGCTTCTATCCATCTCAATTATTCTTGACATATTGGATAAAATTCACTCCATTTATCTCCTTGAGACTTAATTTAACTTTACCTCTTGCATATTTGACAAAGTATGGGAGCTGTTGTAATCTACATGGAAGGGCAACTTTAGACCTTAATATATTTTGTTGTGATTCAATGCATGATCTCAAATGTGGACCATATGATATCCTAACATATGATAATCCATAAATATATTAATAATCTCTTGAAACCTTCACATGAGTGAGATATATAACCATTAAAATTCTTTCTTGAAATCTTTTGTCATAGAGCAAACTATGTCAAAACCTACCTGAAAGGTTAACTTTGTTCACACATATCTTTTGACACGCTTCATTGCATGATCCAAAATTTAATAAAACTAAACTAAGATGAAAAATAAACAAACCTATATATTCAAATTCTCATAAAATTACCACATATGAAATATATAACTTCATAAAAATGCCTATTTATATTTTCTAGCTACATGCAAAGTTGGCTAAGTATGGGAAAACATGTCAAATTGCTTGAGATCCCAGATTTGAACTTGCATATATTTTATCTAAATTAATCACATGATCTCAAATTTAGATCATAATAAATAATAACAAAAATTAACAAACCTATATGATCATTTTATCCTAACACCTCCATGTGTGTTAATGATAACCTCATTAACTGCTTACTCAACTCTTTCAGGACATATGCAAATTTGGCTAAGTATGGGAAAATAGTGAATTCTATCTAAGAAGAAAAATTTTAATCCAAATATATTTGACTATCTTCAATTAATGAATTTATATTTAGTACATATCAACTAGGCAAAAATGTAATCATAACCATATGACCTACTCCCCTTGACTCATCCATACATGGTAATTATTATGTCATCAATCTGCCTAATCAAATTTTTTGCCACTAGACCAAAAAATTCTAGATGAACATAATGAAGAGATAGATTAATACTAATTATAAATAAAATATTAAATCATATAACACTTCTTATGAGACCAATTGCACATGCTCAATACTTTAGACTCATCTCTAATCATCTCTAAATAGTCAAACTTTGAAGATCAACTAAGCCATCATTAAGTATACTATTAAAAGCCCATTTCAAACTTTATCATCATCACTTAGACTATCAATTCACTTCATCCACTCACCAAGACACCTCCATGACATCACCATGACATCATTGATAACTCTCCAATAATCTATAGTGGCATCTTTAAGTACACCAATGGGAAAATCATAAGTCTTGTTGGCCATAAATAGTACATGGGGTGAAGGTATAAAATTTGGGATATCCATATTCCACCTTGCATACTTGGTAAGGACATTAACTTCACCAATGATATCAACTAAGATATCTTGGATAACCCATCCATTTATAACAACATTAACCAATATCTCCTTATCCCTGTCCAAGCTAGGCTATATGTGAATCTCTTATCATCATGCATGGTTTAAAAATTATCTTTAGTATGATTATTCATATTATATCTTAGAAAATTATTAAATAAGGGTATAATTTCCTTGTCTAAGATTCTCTTACATAGCTCATGAAATTCCTCATGCATCATGTTTTGAATGTTTATAACTTTTTGCATATTGACACGTGTCATAACATCCCAATCTTTGAGAAACTATATCTCTCCTTTCATTTACATTACCAAGTTAATAGTGTTGTGGAGTACCTATTTCTATTACTAATCATTTATGTAATTATTAGTTTGAGACTCCTCTCATTGAACTTTCTCAATGGTCAAGTTGGACATACACTTGGACTAACCACCACTCCATGTTGTAATATTAACTTTAGGACATATTGGAGTAGTAGGGTGAATAATACATTTTTTATTATCAATAAAAATCATTCAACAACCATTTTACTTTGTTTAATTAATAATATTAGTGTATAATTAAGGTTACTCTTCTAGACAATGTTCATTTTTACAAAAGGAACATGTAGGATACACTAGGAAATCACATTAGTAATGCTTTGGGGAGCCAAATTCATAATAGGTTCTTGGAAAAAAATATCCTCCTCCATTATCTTAGTTATCAACAACATATGTTTGATTCATACCATGCATATGCGCCTTATGAATTTCACTAATGAGACAACAATAATTGGTATCATAAGTGTATGCATCACATATCTTATAATAGGTTGATAAATTTTATTGATTGGTGTGTTGTATTAGATGAAAATCCATTACTAATGATCTTCTTGGTAAATCACATAGGAGTACTTCAACATGGTTCAAATACTCTTAGAAAGATAGTTATTATGATTGTGGCCTTCACACTCAATTTATACACACCATAAGCCATTGTGGGTGTCATGATAATTATATGCAATAATATTTTCTAAATGATATGAAATTATAGTGATTTTACCCTCAATGTAAGGACTAATCCCTATGTTAATACTTATACATAGGGATTAGTCCTTACATGGAGGGCAGGTCAAAGTCTTCACATGAGTTGGTGAAATTTTTATGTGACAAGGTACATATGAAAGGGAGAAATAAACCTCCTATGAATCAATAGGTGTGTTAATGATAATTTATCTAAAAAGATAATTTAGAGATAACAATATTAAAATTTATATCATACTCATGCACAATCTCAATGAGTTCTTGTTTTATCTCCTTTACGGAAGCTATGTTTTGTTGTTCAAAGTCTAGGATGTCAAATTCTTAGAGGAATGCTACCTTTAATTGGTCATAATCCATCACATATTTTTACAAATTTTTCTTCTAGTAACACTTGCACATGTATTCCATAATGGTCATATTACCTTTCATTATTTTATGTTTAGAAGAGGTGATGCCATTCACTCACCAAATTAATTGACACTAGTGAATATTTTATGCACATTCTCCACACCATAATCTCATAGTACATAGTTGGTAGATGAGGGTCTTGTAATGGGGTTTTTTGAGAATCACTTCATGTCCCTCATAGGCCTTGTGTGGGAGGTCCACCATGACCTCATACACCTCTACCAATTCCTCTAGTTGAATTGCCACTAGTTGTAGATCCTATGCCTCCCATTTCAATAGATACATTGATACATTGGGCATTAAGGTAGGTTGATAAATATATCCATGTTGGTAATTTACCCATTGGTTATGCTTGGTCCACTAGGAATTCAAAATTAGGCCATATAATTATCTTGTGAATGAAAATAAATGGTCAATAAACTAGTATCTAAAACATATCTACCAATGTCCATCTCAGAGGTTCAATTTATGGCTATATATTATTTGTATCCTATTTGGTACAAATATATCATCTAACTCTATATCATAAGAATTTAATATGGGTGGAAAACTAAGTCTATCGAAATTGGGTTCTTGTGTCACCACTACCTAACTTGTTTATCCCACATATACTTGTGCTATCATTGAGTGTACTTATGTGGTTGGGGAGTCATTTTTATTCTCTTTTGCTTCCCTATGGACCCTTAAAACACTTATTAAATCCTCATATCCCCTCTCAAGATCACTTCCACTCATAACCCTTCATCAAGATTCATCATACTTTTACTTCCATAATTCTTATTGAGTGGATTCCATTCTCAACCAATAAATTTACTTTAAAAGTGCCCCTACATTTCCACACCAACTACACTACTCATGCGATAAATATTTAGCCTTACATGGATAAAGTCTCAATTTCATAATATATAAATAGCTTTTTAACCTCTAGTGTAAAGTTTCTGATATTTCTACCATGCAATTCTTGTAATAAGTGAAACTAAGATTCCTTTAGACAAGAATGTGTTGAGACTGTATATTCCAAGATTTAAATATTCAAAGTCTAGAACCACCAAAAATAAATAAAATGCATTTGTGGCACTCCCAATCATTCTAATTCCAATCAATGCTCTAGTGTCTAAGATATATTTTATCTATAATTCCTCAAACAGTCTTGTGCATAAGCCATAATTCAAGCATGAAGGTAAAAAGGTAATGTTGACTAATTTGACCAAAAGTTAGATTAGGTCAACCCCCTATATATTTGAAACTTGTTAGTGTTAGAAACATAACTAATAAGAGGGGGGGGTGAATTATTGTAGAATCATTTCAATCAATTACATTCATCTTCATTAATCACATATCTACTTGATTTATCAACATCACAAGTAAAACATCCTAAGACTTTGAATTTGGTTTCTAGGTCTTGTTGCTTATTGAAATAAGTATGATGGTATTTTATAAATCATTTTGGTGTATCACCTCCTTAGAGTACCTTTATTTCATGCATACTTCTATCCATTTTCCCATAAGCAAGTGATTAGTTTAGTGATAATAACTACAAGATAAATTGAGGAATCTAACCCTTAAACCTAGAAGTCTACATATACTATAGTAAACCCACATTGAACAACATCCTCTAGGGTGCAAGATTTGGTGACAATAGGTACAAACATTCCTAGGATAATAGAGTAGCATGATTATGCCATGTGGCCCTAAGATGCTCTTATGAAATATTCTAAGTGCCAAAAGTCTTTTGAATTAGATGGAACCTCTAGATGTTGTGGGATTGTGAATGTGGCTTTGAGAAGCATAAAAACACCTATGGGCACAATAGAAAAAAACCTATTCAACAAATTCAACTCTTTAAAATCTAATGACTAAGTCATTTAAATTTAAACAACTAAGTTTCTTTAAAATGAGAACAAAAGGGCACAAAAAAATTATGAATGGAAAATACATTTAAAATAAAATCAAAGCCAAATTTTTTTGAATTGAAAATATATTTTATCCATTTCTTATGAAATCAATTAAGTATAAGAAGTGGAACCATATAAATAACTTGGTCAATTTAAATTGAATTAAAGTAGACATAGACTCAACTATTGAGGAGAAACAACAAAAAATATAAGATAATTAGATAATTTGCATAAACGTAAGGTGAAATACTCTAAAAGGAGGTTTCAAATTAATTTTAAAACACAAAAAAACAAATATAGTAATACTTAGTAGATTCATGTAAATTCAGATATTAAATGAATACATTCTTACATGAAATTTTGGACTGAATTGAATAAATACAAATACATCAAAATAAACCATTAACTCACTCGAAACTTAATCATTTAAATAATTGTCAATAAGGCTGATTTGAATCAATAAACACAATGAATTCCTAAAAGATATAAGATTAGATTAAAAATAAAAAAGAGGGTTCTCATTTTCAAATTGAAAATGGGGCATGTTTTGAAATAAAAAACAAGTATCATATAGAAACTTTTACTTACCTTTTCATTGAATGTTTTCATAAAAATATCATAGTATTGATCATGGAGGGTGAAATACTTGCATTTGAAAAACTCTATGGATATAAGACTAACAATATAAGTAAGGTGTGTGTACATAGTATGGTTAAAATAGTAATGAATAACTCTCCAAACTAATTAAATTACTTGGAGATATTGGCAATTTAATATAATTAAGGCTATGTTAGAACCAAAATATCAATCATGTAAATGAAAAAATGACAAATGAATGTATAATACACTAAATCATGTTGGCAATCATGTAAAACACAAGTGACAAAAAAGGAATGTAGAATATACTAAATCATGTTGGGAGGCATGTAAAACATAAATGAATAAAAGGAATGTAGAACATACTAAATCATTTTGGGAACCATGTAAAACATTATAATTAATTGAAATATCAATGCAATAAAAATATAACAAAGATATGTAAGTGAAAGGTAAATTCATGTAAGATAAGCATGTTGAATCAAACATAAATGAATAAAAATTAAAATGTAAATCAAGATGTAAGATAAGTGTGTTAAGTTTTGCATAAATAAAAACATGTAAAAATGTCAAATGCCCTATGTAAGATAAGTGAAGTCCAAAAAAATAAAATAATAACATGGTAGTTAGATGAAAATCAAAAGTTATGAATGATGATAACTCAAAATTAGTGCTTACTCTAAAATGTGATGTAAGAAAGCACAACCAACTAATGAATGATTAGTATAATAATTAGATGGTGTGGTAATAAAATGGGAAGGGGTGTTTATAACAAAAACCTATTTCTATCTTAGGTATTCCAATGTAACTCACAAACTATAATCCTAAAGGCATAAGTAGGTAAATGTTATTAGTGAAAATAAATACCCATCAAGGTGGTGTGGGAATAATGTGATGTAAGTAATGAATGTGAGGTGCCAAATGGGTGATATGAACATCCTTGGAAATAGAGACACACTAGACAAGTGGAAAAGGCTAAGAACTATCGACAACAAGGTCTTAGGATACTCTAACTAATGAACACAAAACTTGGGATAATAAGTTAAGTACTTAAATCAACCCATGAATTCTATATGCATGAAAACTAAAATGGACCTACCTTCCCACAAGGTGTTATCTATTCTTTAGAACCCCTTATTAGGTACTTGTGTGAGAAAGTAGGTGGCACTACAAGTATATGATATAATGGGACCTTATACCCTAATATATTTTCCTACCACACCCTAATGGACCTCGACTCTATCATGAGGCCAACTATGGAAAAATTAGCTCAACCTAGTTGAATTCTAGAAAAAAAAAACTATATGGACCAGCTCGATTTTGTTGATTGTGTATATAATTTTAACAAAACAAAAAACTTGAAAAAATATAATATAAATTTGAATTATTAATTGACTTAATGAGAAACAAAAATGTAAAATTTAGATAATTGATAAAATTAAATTAATAAGATGGAAAGAGTGAACATGGAAGATAAAAAGAGATCAACCAATTCAATTTAGTATTTTTTTTGAGAATGTTGAAAACATGCATGTAAAAAAAATAAGACAAAAAATCAAATTAGTTGTAAACCTATATATATATATATATATATATATATATATATATAGATATGAAGTAGGTCAAGATGCTCGATAAAGTTGAAAAAACTACAAACAAAGTGCCAAACTAGGTTGATAGGCTTGATAAAGATGGAAAACCTATACATAGTGTATTAAATTAGGTAGATAGGTTCGATCCAATTGATTCTAAATTAAAAGTATAAATCTACAAGGTTTAGATTCACATTGGGTTTACCATAATATATACAAGTGAAACTAAACATATCTATAACTTATCTTACTCAGTAATATTAAATCTTGGAGAATGTAATCAACTAAGAAGTCAGCCTAGCAATACTTTGTTATATCAAGGTCATGGCCAATAATAGATATACTAGACTTACATTAAGGGATATCTTATCACACAATGGAAAAGGAGAGGTTTCCAAAGCCTCTAGTCAAATTCCATTTTGGGATAACCCTATCTAGGTATTATAATTGTAATAATATTAATAAAGATAATATACAAAATAACATGCAAGCTAATATGGTAAATAAATATTCAAGATAATATACTACTCACCAAAGATTATGGAAGAAATAAGGAATATAATAAACATGAAAATACAATCCTATAACATAAAACAAATCTAACAAATGAGAGATACAATTTAATCTATTAGCTCCACAACATCTACTTATCAAAATAGGAATGGCTAGGAATAAACTTACCTTGTTAAAGCGAACCCATCATTCCTCAATATCTCCCTTTTCCAATGGTGCTTTGAAATAAGTTGTTGTGTCTTGTAAGTATCATAATAATATATTATCTCTAGGCTACATAGTTCTCCTATGCATCGAATACCTTCAAAATACAATTGCTACTTCTACAATGAAAAAACCTAAGCAATGAAACCTCATATTGGTTGTATATGTATATTTATGAGAAGTAATGATGCACAATTGAATGATACTATATCTGTAAATGAAGTTGAGGTGTATTTATATCCAATGATTTATAATAAAACTTCCCTAGAATTAATTTGAAAAGTTGGTTATGTCAACTTTATTAAGCAACAAATAAAGTAGTTAGGCCTAAAATTATGTAGGCTTGGGCCAATAGAGTTCCATAACATGCACTAAATTTAATGTAGGGTCAACTTGGTCGAGGATGTTAGATTTTATAGACATTAATAAAATAATTTAAAGTATGGATTTGGCATGTTCAACATAGTAGGATGATATGAATGACAAATTCAACCTAGTCAACATGGTAAGAAAATAGGGTAAAATAGGTATTATAAATATAAAATAAACATTTAAGTATAACTTGACACATGGACATATAGTATATTATACTTTATGTTATATTTTATATTTATAATTTTAGATGTTTTAGAGTGGTTTCAAACCTCTAAGAGTTATAATGCAAATTCTATATTTTGAAGGGTCTAACTGAATTTGAGACTTCATTATATTTCAAGATTTCAAGATTTGACTTAGCCATATTTTAAGATTTCATGAAGGCATCATAGGAGGTGAATGAATAAAAACTATAAATAAGCTAGACTAATGGTAGGAATGATACAATGGCATAAAAATCTTGTGAAGCACCAATGGTCTACCCATCCATTTCTTGATTCACCCTTTAAGGCATATAATTGGAGAGATTGAAACTAGAAAGGTTCCTATAAGAGAGAGAAAGTGTTAGCAAGTGATAAAGTTTAAAAATATTGGGTGTATATATATCTCAATACATTGTGATCATACAAGTCACCAACCCAAATATACACCTAATTAAGCCCCAATTGAATGAATAAATACTGCATGGCATGGGATACCAATTATACAACACACTTGCATCCATGTCAACATTACACCTACTTAAATTTGATAGACATATATCCCATCAATATTGTCAAGGAATTATCATGCTTTCCCATTTGACCTAACTATTTAATCTACCAAAGTTTTTCACTCCTAAATCTATTTCATCACTTAATAGATCTAAAATTGACTCTGTTTATCTATTCTTTTTTATCTAAATACTTGATCAATCATCTAATAGAATTAATTAATTAGATCCTTGGTGAAAATACCATTTTTGATTGACTAATTTTATAATATTTTTGTCCTCTCTTTTTAGTCATTTTTATACTTAGTCTATTTTCATATAATTTAAATTCTAATGGATAGTTTGTTTATTTGAAGACTAATAACTAGTATTTTTATTTAAAGTATAATAGCTAATTTATAAGTCTAGATACATCGAGACACTAACATTTGTCTAGAATTTGGGTCTTTGTTTCCTCACAATAATTTGGAAACAAAGCCAAGCATTCAACCCTCTAGGTGATTGGGATCATGTCATGTGGCATGATATTATTTCTCTAGGCACTATAGATTATTAGGATAGAGTGAGCAAGTAGTGGACCTTTTAGATGAATGGAATGATGCCATATGGCATCATATTAAATTTTTTGCCAAGGTTTAAATAAAAATTAGTATGATGAGGTTGATATCATTCAATTGTTTGAGATCATGCCACATGGCATAATCTCATGACTCTAGTTTAGGAAAGACATGGAATAATGAATGAGGACCTTTATAGCTTTGGGTGAGTGAGAATTTGCCACTTGTCAAGGTCTCCCTACCACCATAATCTAAATAAAATTCAAGACCTTGGTCCCTCATCATGCTATGAGTTAGTGAGAAGTTGACATGTAACAGGATCTTAGCATATCATGGACACACTATATTTATTTAAGTGGAAAAAAGTGGACACATGGAGTGAATTTTCCAAATAAGATATATGGACCTCCAAAAATAGACTCAAAATCTAAATTTGTTGCCCACCTTGCCCGTCTAAAATTTTAAAATATGAGAATTAGACTATAACTTCAATCAATTTTGTGCAATCATTTAATATCTCCTTGTATAGTGTTAAAAATAGTCTTGGAAATATATTCCAAGATAGGCTAGATAGTGGATAGAGTCAAACAAATTCTTTGAAAATCAAGATTATATAAGAAATGATCGTAAAAGGACAAAATTTCCTTAACCAAAAATGATCACCATAGTGAAGTGTTTGATTAAAGATAAGTATTAATAGCTGGAAGATACAACTCACCCAACCATTTAATACATTGGTAACTGATCAAAAGGAATGAGATTCATTTGGACCTGTGTGAGTTGAAATGATCGAGTAGTCCAATCATGTCATGTTACTAATATTTAATGGAAAAGGATGTACTCAAAAGAGATTTTATTACTTTGTAGATAAGTCCAAATTGAATTTGTGCCTTATTTGGGTCATTTTATTTAAATTTTGTAACCACATGATGGGTGGGTGAGTTTTTTGTATGTCTATATAAAGCCATTAATAAGACTTAGAAAGGGATGGTTGATTGTTGTTATAGAAGTATAGTAGAGGACTAGACATTAATTTTCTACTTTATTAAGCTAGTTTTTCTTGTGAGTGATACTAATTTGAAGTATTTTATGTAATTACCCTAATTTTGGTGGATCCAAACACTATTTTTCAAGAAAATATCTATCAAATTGAGAGGCATTGAATGATAAAATTCATTATATGTAGATGTATAAGGTGTTTTTTCCATATTTATTCATAACCAAAAATGTCATAGTCTTTCATCATCTATATTCATGGTTGTGTGCATCCTGACCAAGAAAAAAATTGGTTCCACAAAGTTATTCTAAGTCAAGTGAACCATAATTGTTCTAAATATAAAATAAGGTTACATGTTTCTCTTTACCCTTGACTTTTTTTTATTTTTATACATATATTAAAATAGGTAGAATAGATATAAGAGTTGTAATCCATGTTAACAAACTTTATCCTTTTAAAAAAAACTTTATCATTGTTGTTAATGGACTGTTGAATCCCCATATACAATGAACAATTATTAAATCAATTGTATCTTCATGCAAAATTAGGTTTTGTTGATTTTATGAGTAATTGATCCATAGGACCATAATTAAAATTTATCTAAGTTTATTACAAAAAATATCCTTTAAATGGAATTATTTTACATCAACTACTAAATCACCCTGTAATCCAAGACTTGTAGTAGTAGACCTTGGTGATATTTTGTCTCATTTGAGGAGAGGTGGAGTGGATACCAAAGTTGGTGTGATAAAAAACCCATCAAAAATATTATGGATGATGACTCATATCTTCAGTCATTATTTATTTGAACATACCTTGATCACCCAACCTATTCACAAATGTTATGATTGATAATGGTGCTAGAGAAATGTTTTGAACCATGACATTACATACACATTTGGGATATGGACATGATGACTTGCATGCTTTAACTAAAGAGGTTAGATCATTTGATGGTACCTCACAACATGTCCTTGGTGAGATTTAATTATGTTTATAGGTTGACCTAACACATATGGTCACTACATTATTAGTTATACCATACATGAGAGTCTTTAATATGTTTTTAGGATGACCTTGTATACATCAAATCTATGCAATACCTTAATAGTACATAAGTGTATTGAATACATTAATATGAATAGAGTAGACACATTTCATGGAGTTAAATATGAGCATCCACTTGAACAAAAATAGTTTATTCCAATAAAACTTATTATCAAACTTACTAAGGTTAATCCTCTACAAAAGGATAAGTAATAGGGAATCCCCCTTCCTAGGCAACTCATACTAGAGATACCATTACATTATAGATACATAGTGGATTTCATGTAATCCTCATATACTACTACACAACATTTTAATAAACTAGAGATACATAGTGGCTACCTCTATCTCTCCTTGACACCTTTGGCTTTTAGGCTTGGCTTGGCTTGGAATCAATTTGGCATGGTAATACTAATTGTAATGGATTTTAGAATCATTTGTGCATTATAAATTTGAATTATAAAGAATTTGAAGATATTTGAGCATAATAAATTTTCACCAAAATAGCTTATAAATGATGTTCATGGCCTCTCTATTTATATATTTTTGAGAATGTCTAGAATCAACCTAAACCATCCATCCTGAGATTGAGATGTGTGGTTAAGGATTAATTAAATTTTTAAAATTATGTTTATAATTACCCCCATCATGACATTGGAAGAAGGGTAAATTAAGAGGCATGTAGGGCATCATGGAAGGCATTGATGAGGCATGGAGGGCATGAATCCTAATATTTGTGGTATTTATGGCATAGGGATGTCTTCCTAGGAAATGAGGTCACCTGATGATGTAGATATTTAATATTTAATTCTAAAAATAAGTTTTCAAAAATATTTCATGGATTTATTGATTAGAATCTAATTTGGTTTAATTAGCTCTTAAGTATGATTAAGTACTTTATGCACAAATTACTTAAATTGATCATAATGCCTTGTTATTGGCCTAAAATTTGACTGGATTGGAATTAGAAGGTGATGTTAGATGAATCCATTATCCCATTTAGGATGTTACCAATATAAAATAAAAAAGTCACATGTCTCATGTAATATATTTGATAGGAAAGAGAAATCAAGAGCATCCATGTGAAAAATTGACATTTTGAGTCAAAATGATCTAATCAAAGTTAGCTGGCCCATAAATTACATTACCCCATTTAGAGATAACCTAGCCAAAATCAGTACTTGAATATGTTAGTTTCACATCATTTAGCGTGTTTTAGTGTTTTTAGGCCAAATTGTGTATTTTAAGTGCAAATTGGCCAAAATCCATGTTGGAGGTTATTGGTGGCCAAATTTATCTGTCTAGAGTTTGGCCATGTTTGGGAAGATGTGCAAATCATAGGCAAAAAATGTCTTCTCAAATAATGAGAGATGGCCTTTATGTCAAAAAGAATATGATGGTTAAAGAACAAAGATCCAAATGGTTTTGGGAATCATATGATGCCTCCTCAAGGGAGTGACTGTCACATTTATTGATGGGTGGTCCCTCAAAAAGAAACAAGAAGAAAGGTGTAATTAACCCATGGTTGAGATTAATCCAAATAAGAAAATTATTACATGCATTGATGTAAAAAGGATGCTGATTTGCCCAAAGATGGTTAAATCAAGAATAAAAGTCAAAATAATGATTTTTCCATATGTGGTTATAATCATTAAGCAGAGCTAGATTGACTTAAATAACTATCATGTTTGTGTTTTTAAGAAAACACAAACTTAATTCCAAAAATTGAATTAATCCTCAACCACACATCTCAATCTTAGGATGGATGGTTCAGGTTGATTATACACATTCTCAAAAATCTATAAATAGAGAGGCCATGAACATTATTTATAAGCTATTTTGATGCAAAGTTATTATGCTCAAATATCTTCAAAGTCTTGATAATGCAAATTTATAATGCAAAAATGATTCTAAAATCCATTAAAAATAGTGTTACCATGCCAAATTAATTCCAAGCCAAGTCAAGCCACAAGCCAAAGGTGCCAAGGAGAGATGGAGGTAGACAAGCTTCCATTGATGAGGACTTCATGTGCACAAACCAAGAAAGCCACTACAATAAGAGTTTTGGAGCATCCAAAGAAGATAAAAGATTGTTTCTTTTGCATTTTAGTTGTGTGTTTTATTCATGTTTGTTAACTAAGCTCTTCCTAGTGTCTAGGCCTAGAGATGGTATGCTAGTTAGTGTGTTTCTTTCATTTTTTTTTCATTTTGAAACTAATACCATACTAACCATCCTCTCTTGAGTCAAATTATTATATCACACCTAATGAATTTTATCACCTTATTTAGTCCTTATAGGACATTTAACACCATGATAAATAATAAAAGATGAAAACACACTTGATTTCATGATTTTTTTTGATGCCGCTACATCATTTTATTTCTTTCATGTTTGTGAATACATGTGTCTTATTTTTCATTTTGTCTTATTATTTTTATATTATTTTTGGATTCAAGGACATTATCCTTTATCTTTATCTCTCTATTTTATCCTTTTTATGATCTACTATTTTTTTATTTTTTTATCATCGATTTACCTATCCTACCCTAGGTAGGATCATGTAACCACTGATCATGTCCTATGCATTTTTTTGGGCCATTTCCATTCATATCTCTTCTACATTTTTTTCCTCTTTTTTCAAGTTCAAGTTCCATATTTAGGCTAACTTCCATTACAATAATTCCATAAATTGAAATTAAGAAGTTTATTTATGTATGCATCTAATTCTACTCACCAAAGTAACTCATTGAATTATGAATAATATTGTCTAATATCGACACTTAATCCCTATATCCCATATGAACATCACCCCTTCATCCCCTTAAGTTAATTAATTAATTAATCCTAACTACATGAGATATCCCACTTTCCACATATTCATATTTTCCAAATATTCTAAATTTTAATTTACCCCACTTTCCACATAATTCTTAATATTATAATTTTTTATTTACCCACTTAATAATCACATGCTCCTCCCCAAAAAAAGAAAGTATTGAGGCTTCCAAACTATAGAAATTTCTCCCTTATCAAATTTAAAATTTGAGAGAGAAATTTAACCCCAAATCCCTTCCAAAAACCTCTTTAACTACAAGAGGCATCCCCAAGCATGGGAACAAAAACAAATCCAAGTCTATGATTCCTTCATTACACTAGCACTCATACCCTCTTTAATACATTATAACATCCAAGAATCTAATGAAACCATCAATCTCAAATACATTACCAAGTAATCCATAATCAAGACAAGTATCATTGGAATATTAATTGGTAAATATTTGAGGGAATCCAAAGAGAAGTGAGGTGATGGTAGTAATCTATTGATATTTCTGATTGCTCCTTACATTCTCTCATATTGATGTTCTTTATGAGATTTGAGTTATATTTAGTATCATTTTGTATTATTTATATCTATTTGCTCAAATTTTATGGGGATTGATTTTGAGACCATAGTGGGAGGGTGTTCTCCTATTAAACTAACCTTGGGTGTTCTAAGTGTGTTTTATACAAGCTTGCATGATTGAAATAAGGAGAATTGGTGACAAAAATGATTTTATCAAGCATGCTAATTTATTTTTAGAACCAATAATATTTTTTTCATGTTTTGAGTGTGTAGATATTTTAAAAATGTATAGCATCTCTAAAACCCATTTTAATAGGTAACTGGTCTAGTTTTCAAAATAAGACATGTCCAAAATTTAAATCAAATAACATGTTATGATAAATTTTATGGATTCTATTCACACAATGTGAAAATCATTTTTGAGGGATCTCTATGTCAGTGATTCATGAGATTTTATGTAATAGTTGCTTTAAAAAGCATCCTATAGAATTATTATTTTGAGCAAAGAGTTTTTAAAATCTAGCTTATTTATTTGTAATATAGATTTAGGTCAACCTTGACTAGGCCTTCACACCTATATCCATATAATAGAACCTAATCCTAAAGTAAGAGACATCAAGTATTTTAGGCATTTTGTCAATAAGGAAAACACTCTGTATGTTGTAATTGTCTAGGCCATTTTACAAGTAATGCTACTAAGTTTTGAGACTTGAACCTGTTGGATTTATCCCCTTTTATTTTATTTTAGCCCCATTGTTATAATAAATGACCCATAGGACATAGGTTTAAAATTTTCAATTCACCATATCTCAAGTCCATCTTTCTACCTGCACTCTGAAAAGGTACATCCAAGTCTCTCATAGACATAACCATCTTAAACCTTGATTTTGGCATACCAGTCCTTGGTTTCTAGGTATAAAAACTACCTTGATTTTTTTTAGAAAATGATTATGAAATTACATTGAGTTTCAAATATTGATATTCAATAAAAATAAAAAATTGCACTCCTTAAGGGGAATCGAACTTGCGACCTTACCTTTTTCAACAATAGTTTTCCCAAATAAAAAACAAAAAAATCAAAGCAACTTATACAACATTTGATCAAATTTTACATCATTATGCTTTATGTGGATGTATATATCCTATTTTAAATCTCCCATTTTAATATGCATTGGGAGGGTGTCAACAAAGGTCATAAAGTTTTAATTTACACTAGCTAATTGTATTTGATTGAAAGCTTCCAAATTACTTTTCCTTTTGATATCAAGTAGGTCTATAGTCTACTCTATAGTTTTAAATTTTTCTTGAGTGTTTTATTAAATATTCCATGTGCTCTATGATTGGTAAAAGACAAAACTAATTTGGTTATATACCTATTTGTTGAAAAATACAATTTCAAGTTTTCAAATAGTCATTTGGTCTAACACTTGGTGCCTAAACCTCCATGGCATATATATGATGGCTAAGATTGGGTTAGATGTTTGTCAGTTATATTTGGAGAAGGAAGTATCATGGTACTTAGGAAAAAGTGAGCCGATCTATCTTAAGTCCATGTAATTCTATCCCTATGAGGGATATATTCAAACACTCCATGTGTCATGTATCATCATGTTATATCACCTTTTAGTGTTTTGAATGAGTTTAAACTTATTATTTATTCATTTAAATTTGATACAATTGGTTAGTAAAATGGATAGGTGATGCATTTATTGTTATTTTCTTCATTGAGAATTTTGTCCACTAGTCATTGTATCATCAAATCATATATTATTTTTCTTTATCATATAGTATCACATTTAGTCATAGTTGTGTATCACTTTGATAGATATTTTTGTTACTATTATAGATAATAGTTGTCAATATTAAATATTTTATTGAATTTTAGAATATTTAAGTTTAGTTTTATATTGTAGTAGTTTCTTGTGTGTAATGTATTCATATATTTTTATAACTTTTTAAGTTAATAGTCATAAGTTATTTTGATCAAAGTATTATTTCTATATATATATATATATAGACTGCAAGAATCGATGATATCATTTATTTCTCTAGATATTTAATATAGTTAATTACATATAATTTTTTAATCATCTTGTCAAGTTTTTCACGTGAAATTGTATGTGTGTCAAAGTTAAAAAATATAAAACTACTAAGCAACTTGTGCTTGTAGGTCTCATCGGTCTAAGGAAAAACATTTAAAACTACTAATGATGTTTGTGTAGGGTCGATTGTCAAAGTTGTCGATTTGAAAATTAGTAAACCATCTATTTCCAAGAGCAATGATCAAAAGCCACTTATTCTAAAAACTATTTATCTTTTATTTTGCAAGTTGATCGGTCCCAAAATTAGATAAAACATTATTTTTATCACTTAATTGGTTCATGATTGGATTAGAATATCATGCACACTAAATTAAATAGGTTAAAGAAACCTTTTCTTACCTGAGTGTCACCCAAGGGATATAAAAGTGTATTCTCTCCTTACATCCTTGTGATGATTCATAGAGGATAAAAAAACACCAATAAACCCTCCTCATTGTTATTTATAAGGTGCAATATAACCATGAAAGTGACATCTATGCACTTTCCATTAGTCCCTAGGGTTTAGTGACATGGATTTCATCACCACACATTAGAATACACTTTGTGTTTTTGTAAAGTATAAATATTAGGACAACTATTGTTAGGCACTAAAGTGAAACTCCCCATAGGTTACCCCATAAAGTTTTTAATGGAGTGAGGGGAATTTTGGCTCCAATACACAAAGTGGTTAGACAAAATCCTACATCGATTTGATCCCCATCATACCTATCATATATTGAGGACTCCCCAATGAGCATGTGTAAACCTAAAATAGGACCTATCATTTATAATAGGTGCATTACTACTAGAGGAAAGATCAGCTCCCAAGTGACCATTAAGTACAACTAAGGTTGAAAGGCTCAAATATATTCTATAACAGGTCACTAACTACAACCTTACTTGCAAAGATATTAGATGATGTAGATGTTAAGTTACACACTTATTTGATTAACTAAAATTAGGGCTTATGATTTGGCATGTTATGTGTTTATTTTGCTAAGGACCATATTGTCCATGAGCTAAGTTAGCCTATCTAATTTTATTAAGAACACCTAGAGACCTTAGGACATATCCCATATTAAGATTAAAAAAACCCATCATTACATATCACTATTCACACCTATTGGATAATAAACCTTTATCTTGAAATTAAACACTTTAGTGGATATTCATCATTCTCTATCTTAGTCATCACTCTTATCCATGACTAAACATTATTAATGTTTGAAACCTTGTTTGGTTTTAATTTAACACCCATCATCTCATCATACTATCTCCTCATATCTATCACCCATCTAATCATAACATTACTAATGTGAAGGGTATATAGTCATCTTATCATATTTATCTAATTACTATATTGATCTTTATATGGTGTTTACTTTGGTGATATTTGGTCAGTCTAGTCTTCATATCCTCTAAAATAAATCCAATCTAAGTCATATCTAATCATCTATCTTGACCACTTCTAAGTCTTTAGTTTTAGATAAAATTAGTATCCAAAGTCACCTTCTCTCCTATCATCCTATATCAAAGTCACACATAATCATTACTCTCAAATCACCTTCACCATCCACTATTCCTCTTAGAACCCATGCCCAAATCTTAAGAATAGGACAAGGATCCAATCAATAAAATGATGTCCTTAAGAATCTAGTTAAACAAAATTAGGATAATGATGAAATACATAGTGGAATGCACACCCTTAGAGAATAAGACCAATTTACAAATGATTTCTTCAATAGTAGTGAGGTTAGGGATCAATTTGACCAATACATTTATGAGAATTGAGATCAAATTCTTACCTAGGTCATTATAATGGGGGGGGGGGGACACTACCTCCTACATTTGATCAAATACTCATAAAACATCTCATTCATCCATCCACTAGACCTATCAAGCTACCCTATCAAAATAATTCCAATCAAGATAAAGAAGAGGATAATATTGTGGATCATGAGCAAGAGCTTGAAGAATAAGAACAATAAGAACCACTCCAAAACAATCACATTGAGTCTAATAGGAAAATAAAAACATTTTAAGATTGATTATACAAGTTAACCCAACAAATTAACTCCATTGCCTCATAAATTTGAGCTCAAAATAAAAGACCCTCTTCTCCAAGGCAACATACTAAAAACACCAACCCTAATCATTCTAAACCTCAAACCAATAAAGATCAAACCTCCAACCCCTTCATGGACCTATCCTTTTATCAAGAGTGAAGGATAAAGAAGTAAAATCTTTAGTATATTGACCCCCACACATAATCAATGAGATACAAGTATGAGGATTTTTGTACATATCCTTTATACATGAGCATCTTTCAAGTACCTTTCCCACCACACCTTGAGATCCCAAAATTTGATAAATATATATAGAATGGGGATCCTCGTGGTCATGTACAACAATTATATGTAGCATGCCATGAGGTTTCTTATGATGATGCTTATATTCGTAGGGTTTTCCCTAAAAGTCTCATGGGGTCTACATTGGAATGGTTTATGCATTTACCTAAAGGATCCAAATCCAGCTCTGAGGAATTGATAGAATAATTTGTGAGACACTTCTCCATCAATATTGAGCATGATATATCTATCATAGATACTTATAACACTAAAAAAAGAATTGGAGAAATGTTATATTCATTAAAACAACATCAGAGAATTCTTGAAATTTTATTCCATTGCATGGTTCCAAAAAGGGAGTTGGCCAAAATGTTCATTAATAACCTCAATACTAAATTGAAATATCAATTAAATATACAATGTGAAAAATATTATGATGAAATCATAGATAAGGGGATCCAAATCAAAAATTCCATCATTAAGAAAGTTAAAATCAAATTGTATACCCAAAATGAAAAAACTCACAATCAAGATAAGACCTTATTGGGTAGACCAATAATATTTAATAAGAAAAAAATGTCATAGGGGATGGAGTAACAGATTCTCAACATGTTAAAATGGTGAAAAAATATCACCTACTAATAAGTAGAATGCCTCTTCCACAAGAGTACTATGGGGAAAGTCTAAACCCTAAACAGGAAAAATTCCTCTCACCAGTCTTGAGATATCTACAGAAGTCATCCTATAACAAACAATCACTATGAACATGATCACTCTCCTAGAAATCTGACCTTTGGATGATAGTAAACCCCAACCAAATTGGTATCATGAATATGAGTTTTATTAATGTCACTAAGTTAAATGGAATGATAATGAAAAATGTATGAATTTAAAATATTATATCCAATATATAATTGAAAAATGGGATATTGAATTAGAAGGAAAGAGCCTAACTAGCCAATCTAAGAATCAACAACTAGGAATCTATAAGGACCCATTGCCTAAATATGATCAGAGGCCAAGAAAACCACTAAAATACCAAGGTTGATCCTCCACATATAATTAAATTACTTGTCACACCATTGTATAAAATTATGTAAATACCATCAAAATCCATGGCCCTAAAGAGCCTGTACCACCACAATGCACCATTCTCAAGATTAATCAGGCCACAACTAACTATGTAGTAACTACATGGTGTAGAAAAATTATAGTTCCTAGGGCACCCCAAAAATACTCATCTAATTCAACATATCAAAAGGTAAATATTTCTACAATGGTCTCTACATATTATAATAAGTCATATGACATAATCCAATAACTTGAGAAGACTCCAACCAAAATCTCTTTTATGGATCTTCTTGAAATGTCATCAGTGCATTGGGATATTCTTAATCAAGTTGTTAATGACATAAAAGTTACTAAAAATATTGATAGAAGATAGTTTCAATAAATGGTAGGCCATTTGTCTCCCTCACAAAAAATCACTTTTAGTGCCCAAGACATGTTACCCATAGGACCACATCATAGTTATCTATTGTTCTTAGATCTACTCATAGATGGAGGGTCTACTTTAATTTTTTATAGTTTGAAATTTTAAAAGAATTTTGGGTACTTTGAGGTGTCATTAGGGCATATTTTCATAATTATTAAGGCATACAATGATAATGAAAGGCCATCTGTAAGAACCATGTATCATCTAATCATTGTGGGACCTGTTGACTATTTTGACCACAAGTTAAAATATGTCAATCCCATATAGTCAAAAACTTGATATAGGGGTCTATTATCATGTAATAGGGTTTTTTATATTTTATGTCATTTAATATCTTATTATCTTTGTCATAGTCCATTTTACTCTTTGTGTCATTTTATATCATTTAAGGGTCATTGTAGAGTCATTAATGAGGGTGATATGGTTTTAATAGGTAGACAAGTGTTCTAAACTATATTATAATTTCCAATATGTTAGATTAATTATCAAAAATGTTATTCCTAATTTAAATGTGTAGGTTCCTAATTGGAAATCAAGAAAATAAGTTTCTAAAGTTTCTCTTTTCCATCACTCCATTAGGAAAACAAAATTAGTCAATAGGTATTTTGATGGTATGACCATTAAGAGAGCTTCTAGGTAAAATTATTTTGGTGGTGGATAGTAAACTTGGTTTGATTCACATTAATATCAAGATTTAGAAGAATGTTTTCCTATGCTCTATGAATCATTCTTAAGAATTTGACTATCTTGATTTGCTTGTTGATCCCCACACCCTATAGATTTTGCTTCTATATGAGCTAATATGTATAATCTAGTTGAAAATTTTGATTCCATAGGATGTGGATTTATTTATATCTTATTTAATATCTTTGGTTTCATTTTTGGAAGTGATTTGATGTGTTCAAACCTCTTAGGCTATAGGTAGAGTATGATAGTAGACTTACAATAAGGTTCCATCAATTGTAGAAAGTTTCTTTATCTTTAATGGTTTAAAAAAATGGTGATATGTTTAATTTATTATTTACCATTTATTGGAATTACCTTTCCTTCCATTGAAATTCTCACAAGCTAATATCATAACTTTTGTAGTTAAGAATGTAACACAGTCAACTTCCTTCAAGATTCCATACATAATCAGTTGAACCATGGTGTATGAAGGTCTTAATCATGTTCATGGAGATTAAATAAGGAGTTTAAGGAGTTGAATATCTTATTACAATTTTAAAAATCAAACTAAGCCTTCTTAAGTGACATATGAATGATTGTGATGAGTGTATCTCATATGTCTAGAGGCTTGCAACACTAATTTGCACCTACAAGTGGTCTCAAAGAGACTAAGCATGTTGGAGAGAATCATTTAAAATATTTTTAACTCCATGTTGTAAGTCATCCATTTTAAAATTTTATTGAGGATTTAATACTAGGTATAAGATACTTCATCATGCATATTATCCACTTTCCATCCTCACTGCCTTGTACGCTGTGTATCCATATTGTTTGGATATGTTAGAGACTTTCATCAATTTTGAGTTGTAAATTATCATAAGTATAATTTTTGAAACCATAAAATATTAGGTAGATATAAGGAGTTGTGTCTACATATAAAAATGAGTTCTATGGATCAAGTTCCTTAAAGCTCCAAAATAGAACACCAACCACTTTCGGTGTTAATATATGATGATGAGATATAGAGTCTTGATGAAGTAAAATACATCCATATTATATTATTTATATAGTGGTAATATATTAAAAAATTAGAGTGGGTATTTGGTACCATAAGTTATTTAATAGATGTTTCAAAGTCAAAAATTTATTCACTACAACTTTGCAATGTTTTTTATAGTTTTTGAACCTCAAATGACCTTCACAGTATAATATGGAAATATAACTACACACATTCATGTCAAATGAATAAATTAAGGTAAGAAAGACATTTTGTTATTATAATATCATCCAATAAGGTTGTATATTATGGTCTTGACCTACTTGGTCACCTACAAGTGTACCATACTCACAAGAAGGCTACCTACAGCCTAACAAAAGTAACCTACTGTCTCACAAATCAAACTTTGGTAGTTAGACATATAAACATAATTAATTTTATATAAAATTTGATTAAAATATCAATAATAATACTATACCATGTGACTCAGGATCCAAAGGGTTAAAATTCACCTACAAGACCCCTACTTGCTCTATATTGGTGAGCTACAATCATTTTTAGCATGATAATGAGTTAAAACATAGTGATTTGGAGATTGGCATATCATGGGTATGACTTGATAAGTATATATTAATTTAAAATGTCATTAGAATACCTCAATAATATATATAACATTTTATTCAAGGTCTAGCCATATAGGTATCACCTACAGGCACCTCTTTCCTAAGGTGAGACATAGTCAATATACAGTCTAGACTAGTCAAAGTGAGAGGTGAGCAAGGGAAAGTTGGAAAAGGTTTTATGATAAACATATATGATTAGGGTTCCATATTTAAAATTAACACTTCATAATACTCTCATATAGTGTAAAATGAGCATATAAAGGTTGCATATAATAACTTACAGTCCACATACATGTATAAAGTTTGCACAGTCATCATACTAAAGGTCTACCTCAAATTTTGAGATGTTTGGAAGACCTATTAAAGTAAATAAGATTTTAAAATTGGTATATATGGTATATAGGACCTAATGAAACCCCTCATATGAAAATTTAGTCTAGATCAAAAAGGGAAGTGACCTATATTCTATCTCAGATAGAGGGCACTCCTAAAAGGCTAAACCCTATAGGTGAGTCATGAAAGTGATGAAAGGGTGAGCTAGAGGTTAATTATACCTTTCAAAAAGATTTTTAGAGTTGTGTTACACATGGTCCAACATTAAAAACTATTCATAGATGTTATAAGTTCAAGAGGATAGTCCAAACCCACATGGATATAGTCAAAGCCCATTAGGCCTAGTCTAGGCCTAATGACTAAAGGGGGAGCCATGGGAGCATTAAAAATAATTATAAGACATAATTAGGTAAATATATGGTGTTTTATAGATTTTATAAGGAATAATAGGCCACAAGGAAGCCACATTTTAGCTCAAACCAACTCAGGCCTACATATAATAGAAGGAGAATATCAAGAGGCTAACTTGAGAAGATAACAAAAACTTGGATTCTTAGAATGGGAGTATAAGGAGTTTATAGATGTTAAAGGAGGTATTTAGAAAATAATTTATGGAATTTTTTAGAATATTGGATGTCAAGATTGTATGAATAGTCTTTAAGGGCCAAAATGTCTCTAAACCATAAAAAACCCTTGGTAGTAACCTAATGGGGAAGATGAAGAATTAAAATAATCTAAGTGGGATATTTTGACTTGGAAATTACTTTTATATTGCATAGTAATCCCTAAGACTAATTCCCATCAATTTGATTTCCACCCTACCGATACAGATAGGGGTAAAACTAGTTTTCTTGATAGTTTTATGTGTTTTTAAGCTATGAATGGGTTTCAAAAGATGAAAATCATTTTGGGAGATATATTGGGACATATAATAACTATTAATTACCATTTCATTCTTTATCTAAGAACATAATTTCTTCTTCTAACACTTTCATCTCAACTGATACAAACTAGCATAGTGAACAAAGAATGAACACAAAGTACAAAGGTCAAAGTTTTATGAGGAATGAATTTTAAGGCCTACCTAATGAATATATGTCCATTAAGGTTATTTAATATAGTTATAAACTCTATATGTATTGGATTGTAAAATTGAAGACAAATTGGTGCCAAGTGTGAGGGGTAAATGGAAGAAGAGTGATTGTGACTGCAAGCAGTGAGAATACTTGGAAAAAATAATCTTGATGATTAGGGACACCTCCAATGTATTTTGGATCATTTTTATAACCCCTCCATTTTATTTAAACCATCTCATATATCCCTAGTCTATTGTGGAGAGTTTTAAGGAAGCCAAATGATGAAGGCAATTTTTAGGGAAGTAAATGAAGAATCGTACACCACATTTTAAAAGTTTCATGATTTGAGGAGATTTTTCCAAGTATACCTAGCATGTTATATTCAATATTCCTCTCTCCTTAATATTTAAATCCTTTTATTATCTTTATAAGTGTTCTTATGACTCTTGGACTTCATTCTCCTCTCTCATCTCTCAAATTTTATAAGTAGTAGCCATTTTGGCTCTTATAGTCTAATTCCACTTCATGTATGGTGAAGCCCTCTTATATTGATGTTGTAATTTGCCTTGAAAAATAAATTCAAATTTGGTTTTGATTTCATGAACATTTGTCTTAGTGTGAAAAGTGACGTAGGATGATGTTAAATGATAATATTCTATCCTTGGTTCTCCTTATCCTCTGATGTTTATGCAAGGGTTCATGTTCTAACAGGTCATATAGAGTGTAGTTAGTGTGTTAGGCTCCTTTAAAGTGTAATTTTTTTTCTTATAGTGTGAAATATAACATTTGGTTCATTTACCTTGTGTTGTCTCATACATATCACCTCTATATGGACACACTTATGTTAGAATCTCTTAGGACTTTGAAGATGGTTTGTAGGTCTTATTTCTTAGTGAAAAAAGTATAATGGTCTTGTGTAAATCCTTTTGGTATATCAGCCCATTAGATTATATTTATATCATACATACTTCTATCCATTTTCCCATAAGAAAATGGCTAGTTTAATGACAATCACTTCAAGGTAAACTCAGGAATCTAACCTTAAACCTAGAGGTTTACTTCTACCATAGGTAAACCCACATAATTACAAGTATTCCCATATTGTTAAAATCTATAATAAGATTTAAAAAACTCATATATGGTGCAATATTTGGTGACAATAGTTTTGGCATGCCCAGTGGGACACATTATCCTCAAGATAACTTGTCAAGGTGAATGTTGGTCTTAACAACATCATCTACAAATTGGTGTGCTACTTAACATTTTACTACTCCATTCAAGTTAAAATCTATTCCAAGACCATTTTTTGTCATATATTTTCTCTCATACTTCATGGTATTTATTAGGTCATCATCTGTAATGATCTTGATTATTCAATATATGAATAAATACCCTTAAGGTAGGGAAACACCATATAATACTCCTTTAGGAAGGAATAACTCCACAATGTCTCTTTGAGAGGACAACCTCCAATATCCTTTTACAATAGAATACTCAATGCTTACTTGATATATTTACCATGATATTCATCCCCTATATATATATATATATATATATATATATATATACATCTATTTAACCCATGGATGGGTAACCTCCTAATCTAATGTAGGCCGACCATTACCAATTGTACTATTTCCATAAGTTACTCTATTATCCTAATATATTGTACCCATATAACTAAGGGGATGTGTGCCACATGTCGGCATCTCCATCAACCCATATACATCAATACATCATATCCCTAGGTACATAGCATTCCTTCCCTCCTTGACATGTTTCATCCCTGAAACATAGGAAGAAACCAAATAATGAGTGTGCTTCAAATCATTACACACTTGTCTCCAATCTCGACCATCTAGCCATCCATATGTGATCTTCGCAGGTGATGGCTCTCCAAGCTGGTGTCCAAAATTCATTGTGCTCCTTTGATTTCGTTGATGATCATAATTATACTACTTTGGTGTCCAAGCATAATTATTCCTCTTTTTATTCCATGTTCCATATTCTGTTGTGCTACTCTGATTCCAATCATGACCATAGTAGGTATTCTTCCATGCATAGTCATAGTGATTCCCCCATTCATTCCATGCACCATAGTATTTTTTCTTTGGATTCCATTCATATCCATAATGATTAGAAATTTTATTTTCTGTATAGACAAAATGATTATTATTATGACACTTCCTCACCTGGTTCCATGATTGTTTCTTCTCATGATGATGTGGGTGTCTATATACCTCAACCTTTTCTAATACTTTGACCTTGTCCACCTTTGCTTCTGCCTCTTCCACTTTTTCCTTCTTTATTTCTTGAGTAGATGAAGTGCTCATTTGTAGTGTGTCTTTATCTATATCATCTAAATCTTCATCATGTTCTTCATCACCTATTTCCATCTTATCCTCATGATCCACCTGGATTGTTATTGGTGCCTTTTTCACTATGATATCTTGTAAAATGATCTTTTTTCTATAATGGCCTAATTCAATCAATAATATTTCCTCTTAAGGTATTTATTCCTTTGTTTCCTAATTTTCCTTCTACATCTCCAAACATTTCCCAAACTCCTAATGCTAACACCATGGTTAAAGCTATTCCTAAGAAGGTATAATATGATATTGATTAGTATTCAAGGTCTAAGTTCTATGAGAAAAGATGTCAAGCCTTAGAAGCTCAAAATAGGAAAGCTAACATGTAACAAAGTGCCCATCAAAATACATATCCCTATTAGTATAAATATGGTTTAAAATATGGGAGAGGTCAAGGTCAAACTAATTTCAATAGGCCTACCAATACATACAACCCCAACTCTACCACCAATGCAAGAGAGATGGTATTGGTGCATAACAACCTGGTGTAAGGGGAAGATTAGTAATAAGTCCAACCCATGGATTACAATGATGGTGAAGATCAAGCTTTAGTTACTCAAGGGGGAGTCACTCCTCTCCTATCAGCTGAAGATGAAGTCATGATGTAAGTAAATGAATATTGGTAGCCTCAAGAAGAAAGCCTCACTAACTTCTTGGTGGAAGATACTTTAGTGCTCAATAAAAGAACCTCTATTGTATAAAATAATAGATCCAAGAGGAAGTATTTAGGAGGTGATGGTAATGTGACTATAAGTTCATCCAATCTTTCTACCAAGAATCAAAGCATAGTTGTAAGCATGACAGTCCCAAGTGATCTTGTACTTCTTCCAAATTAGAATGTGGTAAGGTTTGCTCAAGGTGCTTCAATTCCTCAAGTTTCAACAACTTCTTTTCCTCTAAGGGATAAATAGAAGGTAATCACTTTTACCCTAAACATTGTGGACTCATTAAGGAATGCCAAAGCATCTATCTCTTTAAGGGATGTCCTCCATATGCCTAGCCAAAAAAAGCTCTTATAAAAATAGCTATCCACTACTCCTACTACTCCTTAACCTTCAATTAAAAGTCATGGTCATGTATATCTTACCAATACCCATAACAAAATTGTTGAACCATCTACCAAAGTTGAGAAGCCTCCACCTTTCTACCTCACTCTCATAGTGGGTGACAAGTTAGTCCATAATTACATAATTGATAGTGGTGTCTTTACATCAGTCATGCCCAAAGTTGTAGCTAACAAATTGGGCCTAAAATATGAACCCCAAAACAAAGGAGTGATTCATCTAGATGGTACACCTACTAAAATAATAGGGTTGATAAAAAATTTGAAGGTTTTTTTTACATGATTGTCCTAGCTTTCCCATCCTTCAAGACATCATTATTTTTGACCTTCCTACTCATTTTGGAATCTATCTTTCAAGGGAATTTACATCTAAGATAAGTAGATACCTCTGAATTGATTGTCCCTTCTTAGCCTTTAGGATAAGGTAGGAAACCAAGGTGACCATAAGAACTTATCCTCTTGTAAGGTTTCATCTTTAGACCTATGTTAAAGCAAGCTCTAACTTGAATTGTGTGATAAATGAGGAAGAAGAATATAATGTGGATGATTGTGCATATTTCAAGATTGAGAGAATATCTAATTTTTTTTTAGATGAATATGGTGTAGAATCTTATAAGCATGACCCTTATGCATACTTTGAGAGAACTAACCTTGGAACCTACGTCATCTATGAAGAACCATTTCAGGGATCTGAGGTAAGTGTCAAACATTCTTTCTCATAAGCTACTAAGAGTAATTACTTGATTCATGCATATTATAATGATGGGTTGAAAATATAATTAACCACTATAGTGGGAATAATGATGTCTTTCTAATTGACGAAACTACCCTTGATGATGACACTCATGAATAAGAGGAGAATGACTAATGGTAAAAGATTAATGCCATATGTAAAGAGTTTGACCAGTTAAGTAAGAATTATCCTCCTCCCAAGAAGTGTGTGTTTGATGAGTTTACTAATGATCCTAAGAAGCATGATGTTAAGTGTTTTTTTTAACAAGTAAAATAAAGGTCCACCAAACATGAAAGTAAGTGCCTTATTATTGTTCAAAAGCCTACAATCCTATAAAGACCTAGTGGAGTCAAGGTAGAAAATTTTGTACTTCAAGGATAGTTAAAAGATCTATCTGATGTTGAGTCACATTCAAAGGTGTTGGAGTATAAAGAAGAGGAACTTGATGACCATTTACATCAAATACATCTACCCAAGGGAGAGAAAAGTTGAGGCATTTGACATACATTCTAATCTACATTTTTGGGAGTGTAGATCAAATATGACAAATAACAATAAACTTTAAGACCCAATCAAGGTCATTAGAAAATAAGGAAGGGCATTCATGAAGGCTCTAAATAGTCCACTTATAGACATGAAAAGATCTAAAGATGGTAGTGTTGACCATTTTGACCATAAGTCAAAATGTGTCCACCCCTTAAGTCTAAAACTTGATATAGGGGTCTATAATAATGTCATAGGGTGTGTCATGGTTCATTTTATTATCCTTGGTCATAGTCCATATTAGTCCTTATGTCATTTTATGTCACTTAGAAATCATATATGGGTCATTATTGAGGGTGGTATGGTTTTATTAGGTATATAAATGCTATAAAATCCTTATCAATGTCCCTCATGTCAGTATATGTCATATTACTTTTTAGGAATGTCAAGACTAACTAAAACTTGTAGGTTTTAACTAAAAATCAAGAAAACATGTGAAAAAGGAGGAGTTTTGCAATTATACAACATATAAGAGAGATTGGCACATGGAAAAAGCTTGTCAAATGACTCTATTTCCACTTTTGATCTACTTTGAAAGTGATAAAAATGGGATAAAACCATTTCATCTCTCCATCACTCCACTAGGCAAGCAAAACTATTCAATAGGTTTCTTCTTGGTATGGCCAATAGGTGGACTTCTAGGTCAAATTATCTTGGTGTTGGATATTACACTTGGCCAAATTCACATTCATGCTTGGAGTTGAATCATTTCTTCCTATACTTTATGAACCATCTTTAACAAATTGAATTTTAATTTATGCTTATGATTTCCCATACCCTATACATTTTTCTCTTGTTTGAGCAAGTCCGTACAACTCAATTGATTATTTTGCTTCCATAGGATGTGGACTCTCTCCTATCATGTTTCTAATGTTTAGTTTTATATGAAATAAATAAATGAAATGACAATGAAATAATCTAATCTAAGCTAAATTCAACTAATACTAGAGCAACAAATATAGAAAACAACAATTAAAACTTCATAGCTGAGATACAATAATCGTCCACTATGATTTGAATCCAATTTGCTCTATCAAGAAGGTGGTGCTCATTCCACCAATGAAAATGGAGAATGGGAAGTGTTTTGGTGTAAAATTTATGATGTTTATTTGATTTGATTAGATTTAGATGTAAGATATGATTACAATTTGCAAGTATGCTTGTGATCTATCAAGATGTTTTGATTGATTACAATTTAATTGGATATTCTAAATTTGTGATGGTTAAAAATGAGGATTTACAAGTTTATTTATAGGAGCATGGATCATGATCTAATTATGGAGGATAATTTGAACTTTTTCAAGGTTACAAATGATCAATGATTGACGATGAGTCCTCATCCATGAGGATGGAGACTGTTTCAACCTAGTGAGGAAAAATAGGGATTGGTTAACTGGCTAGTCAAAATGAATTGACAACTAAAAAGAGGATTCATAAGAGGTGGATAATTTCATGGATTTGGTTGGGATGAGGGAGAGAAATGAGGGAGAGGTTTGAATAGGTAAATAAAGGAATTAAATATTAAAAATAAAGAATAAAAGGTACATAATTGATTTTTTCAAAATGTTTGAATTAATCATGTATTTGATTTTTAAGAATAAATGTTATTTATTAAATTTAAGAAGAATGATCAATAAATTTAGGTGCATTTTGACACTAAATGAAATTTAGGTTTCTACATTTTCCTGTCTTTGAAATGGTGTTGCGAAACAATACTATTTCAAAGAATAGAAGAAGTAGAGTGTTGATAATAGAAAAGTAAAAAATTGACCTAAGTGAATGAAAATGAGTGTGATGATGCCCCTTAAGGGTTTGTGCAATAAATGGACAAATGATCAAAATTGATGAAAAGAAGAAATAGTTAACTAGATAAATGACAAATCAAGTTATTTCAATATTGATGTCAAATGTGCAAAGTGTTTGTAACTTAAATGGATTACCCCTGGTTAATTAAAACTAGAGTTATGATTTGAAAATCAAGAATTTTTACCACTTGAAGATTACACACTTATTTTTGTTTGTTAATGACTCAAGCACCAATTTAGTAGGTGAGGGAATGATATATCCTATCAATAATAAACTATGGATCTAAAAATAGATAAAGGATGTTGATTTTGCAAATGATTGTGGATTTTACATTGATAAATTATTTCAAGAATTTGAAAACAATATTGGAATAATGTTGATTTGATGTTGTCTTTAACAAACTAATATGAAGGAGTTTAATGGGAATTAATAAATTAGGAGGGGAAAAAATGTTTAAATAGGGACTTTAGTGATTAAGAAAATCATTTGTGCAAATAATTTTCAAATTTTATGGCTAAAGAAGTGATTAGTTAGCATTTTATCTAAGGCTATCAAGGAAAAATGGACTGTATCCCTCACCATGAGCATTGGGTAAAGTGAGATAGGCATTTTTAGAGACCTAAGAGGAGTGGGCATTCAGTAAGTCTATTGGTTTTTTTTATTTTTTGAATTTTTTACCATTAATAAAGGTTCAAAAGGGTCAAAAATTATTTTGCTATTTCCAAAATCATGATTTCATTGTCAATTTTGGTGATTTCACTAGGGTAAATAGTGAATTCATTGAATATCATCGTGAATTCATTAAATGATGCAACATTTTCATTTTGGGGGAATTTATAATTTTCCATTATGGGTCATAGTGAAATCATTGAACAGGGCAACAAAATCATTAAAATTCACATTGATTTCATTGAAAAAAATAATAGTTTTGTTAGCAGTGATTTCATTATGTGTAAAAGTTTTTTTGTTAAGATTTTAAATATTTGTGGGTTTTTGAAAATAACTAGTGATGAGATGAAATTATATGAAATGGATGATGAAAAATATATATAGAATAAAATTAAGTTGTTAAATGTTCATTGTAAAATGTTTATAATGCTAATGTTGTTTAATTTGTAAGAGGTATTACTAGTGATAGTTATATGGGAGTGGATATCACATGCAATGGTAAAAATAGATACCTTCACAGTGTATGATTCTGGAGTCCTAGAGGTGATAGGGCTATCTTACATTATGTAGATTCTTGAGGTGTGAGCTGATAGAGATTTATTGATTGTATTAGTGGAGAGGTGGCACAGTGAGATGAATACATTTCACTTGCCAACATATGAGATGACTATCACATTAAAGGATGTCTATCAAATACTTAGGATTCTTATATGAGGTAGACTAGTGTACTAGGGATAGGTTCCATAGAATGAGAGATTGTACTAGATTTTTGGTGAGGGTGTGATCTCAGTTGTTAGAGGTAGGATTGATGTAGACTTTTATAGGGGTTGAGAGATGGACTCTCTTACTATTATTCTGATGGTTAGTGTTAGTGGCATGTTGCTTCCTAACAATAGTGGTAGACTATGTCTTATTAGTTTAATATATGTTATTGGTGACATGATGGAGATGGGAGAGAGTTTTTCATTGGACCCATGCATCTTAGCAAGTATATATCATGGTATGCATCACTTTTTCTATTCAAGTCAGGTAGAGATAGGGCCATCTAAATTATTATAGGTTTGGTGCTAGGAGCACATCATGATCAAGAGACCAATTGAATAGATGAGCACTTGAGAGGAGGGTGAGCCTATGGCATATGAATGGAATGTTATCCTTTGGGTACATATACAACACTTAGCTAACTTAGAGTTTTATAAGAGATCTATGAATGATCTAGGTGATGAGAAAATTACTTAGAGATGTTATGTAGATATTGTATTTGATTGGCCTAATGAGGATATATACATAAACTATTTGATGTCCCAATGATACATCATTTGGATACATGTATAAATCATATAGAGGTATAGAATAGATAGGGTGATGAGATAGTTTGGTTTAAGACAAAATATATGAATTGGTCCACATGTGTTTTCTCAGATAGTTTAGGAGAGATCACAGTGGGGTATGACTATTAACCCTACAATTACTGATCACAGTTGGAGATAGTTAAAACTAGTAAGATGGAAGGATATGAGAGATGTTATAGATGTATGGGTTATTGATGGATATACATAATAGTGGCCTCAACAAGGACCAATGAGATTGACATTGCCATATATACCACTGGGGGCATGGAGATAGAGACTAGTAGCTAGTTTGACTAGGTAGTGTTATCAATTAGACTCAAACCCTTGTCAAGATATTTCTAAGCCTTTACAGTCTACTAAAATATGGAAATAATCTTATTCTATGGGTGGCCTAATCAATGGATTGAATCTCTATATTATAAGGGCTAGCTCCCTTTGGTGTATCAATTAGGATCTCTACTCTATGCTATAAATTGCTAGGGAAAAGGGAAGAGGAATCAGGTAAGAAATAAATTTGAAGGAAAATATTATCTAATGATGGTGATACACCTATATTTTTGTTCATCCACTCAATTTGAGCTTCTAAAAATATTGACTAGACAAGAATAAAACTAAACTTTCAACTCCAATTGACTCCTATGCATTAGTATTTCATGAAAAGGTTTTATTTGGTGATTAAATATTTAGGTAAATGATGGAATAGGCATAATCAAAGTCACTAAAAATCCACTTACATCCATTTTAACTTCAACCAAAAGACATCAAACACATAACATGACCTACATAATATGATCAACTAGTAACTAGGTAAGAAGCAAGACTTGACAAGGAATAAAAATATATCAAATATGCAAATAACTGATATAAATAAACTTAAACAAAATATTGGAATATAAAAATAGTCCTTTGATTTATCTGAAAAGGGTTACAAAACTCAAATTTTGGTAGAGTCTAGCCTTGCCAAAAGAGGGATCTTTAAAATGGTTAAAAAGCTAAATTATATAGTACAAGCACACAATATCAAAGATATTGACACAAAAAATAGAAGAGGAGATCAAATCTCACATCACACAAGTCCAAATTCAACTATCAAAAGATAACCAAGCCTTCAAAAAATATTTTTTTGTCTTCTGTCTTGCATGAAAAAGCTCTTTGGCATTGGAAAATAATGGTGGGCCCATCTTGGACTAATCTTCTCCATGCATGGAAATCTATTCCAAATCATCAAAGAAAAGCTCCACTTGATATGTTTGGAAGTTGAGTTGAAATAAAATAAATACCTTCGTTACATTGAAATCAAGGAAGGTGCATGATAAGCCTTGTCTTGTCAACTCCAAGTAACTCCATCCTACATGAGAAGATGTTATGCCAATCCTTAGGTGAAGAACTTCCATTTGAACTATTTATAAGTATTAAAATTATTTAAATAACAAGATAAATTAGAATAAATGTGACACTTTAACAAAATTCAACTCAAACTCAAGACCAATCAACTCCAAATGGCCTCCACTTGCATGAAAAGGGGCTTTGAAAACTGAAGCATACATGAAATTCCATGTTAAGTTCTCCTTGTAATTACTAGGCCTTTTGTTCTTAGGCTCTTCATTTATGCATGTATTCATTTATATAGTCTATAATTATTTTGGGATTTTTCCTTGGTCCTTTCCCATGGAGCTGACCCTTCATTTAGACTTTTTGATTATCACTTTCCCACAAGAATTGTTTTGGATTTTTTCTCAAAGAATTGTTTTGCTTCTGTCTATTTCTTATGGACAATTTATTTGAGAATTTTTGCTTTATAATTTTTACTTGGGATTATTCCTTTTAAATTCTAAAAATGGAATTTTCCTTTAGACAATTCTCTTGAAGGAATTGTTTTAGGCTTTTTTCTTGAATGAATTCCTTCAAAAATCTGTTAAGTGCCTTTACCTTTGGATATTTTGGAAAGAAACCCTTTGGGATTTATGAAAATGCCCTTAAAAAAATGTAGTGGACCCTTTGGATTTCATGAAAAGTACCATTTCCTTTTAAAATAATCTTTGGTTTCATGAAAATGACCTTTGAGCTTTTGTAAATGAACCTTTCATAATTTTTGAAATGATCCTTTGAAAACTTTTGAAATGGTCCTTAGAAAAGTTGAAAAGGACTTTCAGAAAAGTTGAAAAAGACTTTGGAATTTTTGAAATGGCCTTTCATATTTTTGAAATTACCTTCGAGAATTTTGAAAAGGTCCTCATAAAAGTTGAAAAGGACTTTCAAAAAAGTTGAAAAAGTCTTCAATTTTTTTGAAATGGCCTTCATAAAACTTGAAAAGATCCTCAAAAAAGTTGAAAGGGACTTTAAAAAGTTATAAATCGCCTTTCAAAAAAAATTAAATTAAATTTTTTGAAGGAAAATAAACCTTTAGATTTATTGCAAAATATCCCTTCAAAATTATTGCAAAATAACCCTTTGAAATTATTTCAAAAGAACCCTTCATAATTATTATAAAAGAACCCTTCAAATTTTATTGCAAAAGAACCCTTCAAATTTTTTACAAAACAAACCCTTCAAATTTATTGGAAAATAAATTTTTCAAAGGAAAATATCCCTTCTTCTTGTAAAATCCCAAATTATTATTTAAAACTTGCTCCTTTAAACTACTTTGATCAACATCAATACTTTCCTACAAAGAACAAGCCAAGTGAAAGAAAAGAACCTAAATAACCTAAATAACTCTAAGACCTATTAATGATGGATTATTCAAGGACTTTTTAAGACCAATTACTAAATCATAAGAAAAAACAACATGGTATGCAAAGTTTTGAATGATAAGGGTGGAAATTTTGACCTATGAGGTTAAAATTATCAACAGGCAGTTGCAAGGCACTAGTTTAGGAGAGTTGTGGAAAGTGGTAAGGGATGAACATGTGTAGGATGATGAGATGGAGGATGAGTGGTGGAGATTATATAGATATAGGATGATCCTATTACTAAGGTAGAGGATATATATATTCTATGAGAGGTAGGTGCGGCTATGGAATTAGATATAGAGCATGGGATAAGAGGGGATACTCCTATTATAGAGGTAGAGAGTGAGGAAGAGGATACATGATATAGGACCATTTCTAGAGGACTTCCTATTACATAAGTATATATAAGAGAGATTTTAAGGCCATCATGGGCTTTAGATGAGCATGCTCTTATAGTGATACTATAGGAGGAGGTTCATGCTAGAGATAGAGAGATTGATGGCTTACATCATGAGATATCTAGGGTATAGGGTATAGATGATAGTAGAGGGGATCAAACTATAAAGATTTGATGACTATAGGCTGAGTTACATAGGTTATATGGAATTATGGATAGATTAATGGGACTACTATGGCCATAGGGGTGATGACATGTGATGTAGAGACATAGACACTAGACTATACACCTCTTGTACATCAGTATAGATAGGAGAGAGACATAGCTCAGATGGAGCTTCTAGAGGTGAGAGTAAAACTAAATAGTGTGAGATAGTTAGCTAATTTAGATAAGGTGATGAGGTATATGGAGTGGGTTACCTATTATAGGATTCTATATGAGGGTGCAGTACTAAGTAGATTAATATACATCATCATTCAAAGAGTATTCCATGAGATAATCAACATCTACTAGATTTGTATGGCTAGTGGAGTCTGAGAGATTAGTGGGATAGGTACCATGAGTGATGTGTCTACCATGAGGTACACCATGGCATGCAGAGCTATTTTTAATAGTAGATACTTTGTTTGAGGGATAATATGAGACTGAGCTATAGTTTGGTCTTTTAGAGATGGATTGCATCGATGTATACATATGTTGTATCATTTTTAGAGACACATTTGATAGATGTATATGATGAATTTAGTGTTATTTACTATGGACTATATTTAATTGGTTTACATGTTATTGGATGATCACATGGATATCACTATTTATACTACCTACAAATTTGTGTGATTTAGCATGTATTAAATCAAGCATTTACTTTTAGAATTTTACTTGTTTTGTTATTGATGCATGACTTGACATATGAATGAATGATGATTATGAATGAGTCACAATTTCATAACATGATTTTCCATTGTTTGCAATGGTATTTTGAAAAGTTTGGAATATTTTGAGCAACTTAATTTTTAATATAGAGTAAAACATAGTACCACCAGTGATATTAAATAATCATGATGAATGTTGATGTTTTAAGCATATATAAACAAATAAATAATAAATTGTGTTATTGCAAGGTACATCATGATATAGTCATGACCATACTATGTATGCATTTCATAAAATAGTCTTGATAATATACAGAAGATAATAAAAATGAAGATAAGACAATAAAATTGATTGAGATAAATAAAACACAAAAACAAATGTAAGTAAATGATTATGCTAATTTATTAATGTCAACAAATATATTTTAAGTGATTTAAATAACTAGATAACGGAAAAATAAAGAAAATGTTTTCACCAAAAAATGGATAGAGATAAAAATAATGTAAAAAAAACCAACTTAATGGATAAAGAAAAAATGAAAATGATAAAAACAACCAAGTAAATGGCTAAGGAGAGAAGCAAACACTATAGCTCATATAAACATTGACATAACAAATGACCATGGCCAAGAGCAAGATTTGACAACTAGATAGATGAGGGAGAAGCCATAGAAAAAAAGTCTTAAGGGTAAAATTTGGGGGAATGGATGATGTGGATGGTGGTGGCTGAGATGACCCTAGAGACCCTATATCTCTAAGCATTGCCTATATAAACCACTTAGATAATGTCTATGTGTGGATATCAAACCATATGTAGTTCTCCCAAATGTAGGAAATGATGAGAAAGTGGATGATTGATGAAGAAAATGGTGCATGAGGGACCTAGATAATAAAAAGTGAATGGAAGTTAAGTGTAATGGATGTGATGGTTACAATTTGGAACATGTGGAGTTGTTTTTTTTGTTTTGGTGTTTTTTGTGTAGTTTTCTAATTTTTTATGCATTTGCTTCTTATTTTTTGAATATTTTACTAAAATAAATATTGGATCTGATTTCCCTAACCATGATCAAGATTATATGACTACTAAAGAAACATCAACCCTAAACTTTAACACTGTGATTGGATAAAATGACTTTAATAAAGGATAAAATGACATAAGTGGATTTATACAATGGATAACTAAAGGATTATGACCCCAAGTAAAAGGAGTAGTCATAGATAATGGTTTTTACACATTATTCTATAAAACTAGTTTTGAATGAAACATAATGGATATACACAAGATTTGATCAATATACTAATTACTTGTTTTTCTAGTGATGGTAATCGTTAGTATACATAACACATAGTTCTCAATCTGCAGTGAGAATAGTCAAAAATGGATGAATGGTAAAGATAATTTGATAAAAAAAATTATGTGTAACAAAGGATGATGGTATAAATGTTTATAAGAAAGAGTAAAAGTGTACATCCTTGTTAATTTTACAAAAATACTAGCTTTATTGGATTTGTGTAAAAGAACAAGCCTTCATAGAGTTGGTAGATTGTATAAAGTATTCCCTCTTTATAGCATGTACATATAAATAAAATATTTTAAAGAAATATTATTTTTTTCATCCTTTAGATTTTTACTTTCTTTATGACCCCAAATATGTAATCTCATGTGGCCAGGTAGTCACATGGGCTCATCACCAAATACTACATAAAGGCAAGTAAAGAAATCTCTCCCGAGTGTTAATCTTATGCAACTAGTAAGATGTGAAAGTTCAACACCAAATATCAAATAAGGGTGAGAGATATTTGATTTTTTGATATTGATAACTTCTTTTTAGATAAATATGTTTACATATATGATAAAATTATAACTCTTGATTGTGGCCCCATGTAACTAATGATATGCAAGGATTTATCATCATGAACCAAGATAGGCAATTAATTTTTTTGGTTTTTATTCTTATATCATGAATTAATGTTTTTTGTTTTGAAAGGGGAATTTTTTTAAAGGAAAATATATCATAAGAAATATTTATAGATAAAATGATGGGATAGAATATGTGTAAGATTTTCCAAAGATGAAAAGATTTACTCTACTCATAAACATTTAAAACATGAACCAATGTAACATAAATATTGAGGAGATGTCCTTGATGAGTACATATAGTAATATGGTAATATATATGAGATTTAGATGGAAACATTTGTGTTATGTGAACCAATAACTAAATAATCACTAAACATAAAATGTGATGTACAAGATTAAATTGACATGGAAATGGAATGTGATAGTATGATTAGAAGATAAGTGAAAAAAAGATGGTATTTTTATGTTTTTTATGATTTTTTTTCTTTAAGGCATCTATACGTAATGAAAGGTTACAAGATGCATAATGCAAATGATCTTCGAGATCTTACCCCATGCCGACTTTAGATAATCATTGTCATTCTGATTGGATTTCCTCATCAATCTCTACTTCAATTATATTGTTGACCCAAAATATAATGTTACCAAGATGAGGTTCTTGGGCCCACCAAGAACTACTAGAGAACCACACAAAAATTCTTTCATGATTAGGAAATCTTTGTTGGATGAAGATGTCTAGATATAGGTTTCTTTGATAAAGTTTGGTAGTAAATTTAATTTGTCTTGGAAAGATGAAATTATCAAAGAAACCCACATTGATGTGTTTGATGGTGAAACTAAACTCTAAAAATATTCTAATAGTCCATCTAACCACCATGAAGTGTGGACATCCTTCTCTATAAGGACTACAATCTATGTTATTAAAAAGGATCAAGTATCAAGGATTAATCAGCTCTCCATATGTACAAAAGATGATGTCCCTTACCCAACCACTTTGATTTAACCACCAAATATTTAAAACATCAAACTAGGATAGATTCATGTTGACTATTCTTAATTCCTTAGTGAATATAGAATATTCAAACTAACTATGATGTGCTTAAAAATTGATCTCAAAGTCATGATATAAATTGTTGTAATGCCACTCCACTAATGTAATGTAATAAGTATGTAACATCAGAGTTAGGATTCTCTCTTGTAAGATTCCAAGGAGATCATTCCATGTTGTGTCTTACCTAATTGACTGGGTGTGTGTAATAGTCTGAGTATGACTATCCTCAAGTAATAAAGAACCAATTCATCCATCGATGAGTGTTCTTTGGTTTTCTCTAGGAGATTCAAGTAATGGTTGATGTATTAGTGTCTCTCTTAATGGGATGCTCTCATGGATATTGATAGATATGATAATTAACAAGTTACCATGAGCAAAGTCTAATTGTATCCTATGTTGTGGGTTTTAGTTGATACATGTAGGTAACGTAATGTTGATGAAAAAAGGAATAATTACACTAATGGTGATAGAACAAACTATTGTGATATTGTTGATAGTGTTGGTAGTAATTAGGATGAAGTTTCTTCCATTATTCTAACATGATTGCTATTGTCTACATTTTTGTCTATTGTTACAAATATTGTTGGGATCATAGTGGATATTGAATTTTATCTTAATTCCAAAAGAAAGTGGATATCAGATTTGGACAATATATTTTCCCTAGGTCTAGATACATCCATTAAAAGAGCTTGTTGGAGCACTTTAGTACTGTACCTCTTTTTAACTACTCTTTTGTAAATGTTTGTCCTTAGATTAAGATTTTTTTTTACTTTTTATTTTTGTATGGTTGTTTAAAATTATATGATAACTTTAGTGGTGGATTGGGTGGTGTCTGAGTCAATATGGGATGTTGATCAAACATGGGTATTTGATCATAACTAGTTATTTGATGGATGATGGATGAATGGTCCCCATTTTGACTTGTATAGGAAATGGTATTATTTTGTTGTGAAGGGACATCTTGATAAATTTTTAAGGTTTCCATTTCAAACATGAACAAATGTGGGTTATTCCTAATATAGTTAGCATCTACTATCTCTTGACTTGCAAGATGGGAGATGTTAGAACTATAATCGATGGATGGGTGGTTATGTTTGATATATTCAGAATCTAACATCTCTTGATGTATGTGAGCATCTTAATCAATAGATGGATGTTTTGGTTCAATTTTGGATGTACTAGTGACATAAGGATACTATGGTGAGGTGTTTTGATATCCACTTTTGATAAATGGGGTTGAATAAATGGCTTGGTTTTGGGAAAAGTGATTGGTTGGGCTTATGAAGAAATGGGGACTTAAAATTTGGGTTTAATTTGATGCAAAATAAAATGATTGATTTTGATTATTGTAAAAATATTGATCTTGATTGGTGTGGAAGATAGAAGGTGAATTGGAATAGAATGCATTTGGGCTTGACTGATTTGGGACATGACTAGCAAAAGTATTTTGATATATGTGGGTTTTAGAAAATGTTAATGAAGGTAGATTAGAGGATTGGTTTATGGAGACATTATGGTTTCAGTGGTATGGATATATGTACATGGTTGGATTTGGATTAGATGATTTTTGATAGGAAGATGAAGTAGGACTAGGAGAATAATTAAAAAAAATGGTTACTGTATCTAGGGGATTGATTTGATTCTATCCCCATATGAAACTTCTGGTATTGTCCCATAGGTGAATGCAAATAGGAGGTGAATTGTTGATTAGGGTTTAATTAGGTGTTTAGAGAGCTTAAATAATCATCCATTCTATATCTCAATTGATTAAGATTAGAGTTTGAATACATGTTCAAACTTGGGTTTTGGTTATCTTCATATCATACTTGATTCAAAAGTGAACTTGAATCAATGTTGAGTGAATTGAATTCTAGATTATAGTATGGGCTATTGGGATTTTGATTTGGGAAAGAATTATGGGTGTTATTATTCTAAGAGGCCATGATTTTTACAATGGGTAAAACATTAGAAAAGATGTAAAAAATAATTAGAGGTCTAAATAGGTGATTTCACAGATAGGACACACTAAGGGCAAAGAAAGAATGACAAGATTTTATTATAAAAAAATAACAAATTGCACAAAATGGTGAAAATTAGGTAAAAAAGGGTGGAAAACAACTATTAGGCTTTATGTTTTCATTCACTCATCCATACTCTCAATTATGGCCTAATGTTTCAAGGCGCTAACCATGGAGGATCCTGCCATGCCCATGGCCCATCGAGTCTAGTTTTGAGGGTGTGTGGAGATTAACTTCTTAGTGTTAACTGCTAATTGATGCACAAAGTCAAATGGATAAAAAAGGTGATCTTAGGCGTAAGGTATACATGAGCTTATCTAGAAGGGAATAAAACCATTAAATTTTTTATAGAGTGGATGCACACTATTGGGTATTTTCTTAAAGTACCCAATATATCCATAAGGGTCTTAGTGTGTTGATAAATGATAATATTAGATCTTGAGTCAGATATTGAAACCTTGGGTGTTAGAGCATGAAATCCCATCACGTTATGGTGTGCTTAAACACATAACCACTTAGGAAATTAAAATAGTTGGATTTTGATTATATATCCCACTGATAAATAATGTTTATCATATTACATGGTGATGAAATCAATGGTTGATACAACCCCTAATAAAATAAAAATAAAGAGTTGATACTTTCTTCTAATTTCTAGGTATCATCACCAATGTGACACTAAGAAAAGAGGATACACAAGATCAACTAGGTAATAGATAAGTTACAAGATTTTTTTTAATTTTTGAGTATCATCACCAATGTGACACCAAGGAGAGTATACACAACCTCTGAAACTAAACAAGAATATAAAAAATAGTAAATAGATTTATCCTATAGAAAATAAAGTGTGATTTATTTACTAGGAATGTAAAGATTGAAAATTTAAAATGTTAGTGAAATCAAATAAAATATTTGGTTATATTCTTTGATTTTTACAATCATCTTTGACCATTACCCTAAAAAAAAAGTGTTAGATTGTTTTCTTGGGTTGAAAAATGAGATAAATTGCAATAAATAAGTGAAAAAACATAAAAAACACACAAAAAAAGCCTTTGTGAAAAAAAATTGTTACACAATTAAGTCAAAAAAGTGAAATTGTAAAATAAACATGCAAGAAAAAGATAATAAAGAAAATAGGCTTACAAAAATGATTTCATTTTTATATTCAACAAAAATGCTATGCAAAATGATGAAAATGTTGCATGATAAAAATGTTGCAGGCAAAGATGAAAATGCTATGGAAAGAGATGAAAATATTATGGGATGAGATGAATTTCCTTCAGACAGAGATGAAAATGCTTGGCCAAAATATTTTGCTATGATGTTCAACAATTTTGCTGTAAGATGCAATAATTTCATCATTCTTCCATGAAAACACTATTTTGGTACAAAAACATTACCAACCTGAAAAAGGCATAGAAAAAACATGAAAATGTATAAAAAGGTACCAATTTCAATATTTGGTCTAACAATTTTGATAAAAAGTGTTCCAAGTTCATTTTTATGCAAGAAAAATTTACAATCAAATAAAAAATCCATGACAACAACTTGTAGTCCATACCAACTCAAAAACAAATGAGATTAAATGGAAAAGATAGACATAAATAATAAAAACTAGAAAAGAAATGTTATCTAAATGCAAAATAAGAATATGAAAAGATTGAAAAGATGTGGGTAAGTCCCACTAGGCATGCCAAAAATGTATAAACTAAATAAATGCAAATAAAGTGAACTAATCTAATCTAATTTAAATTCAACTAATGCTAGATCAACAAATGTAGAAAACAACAATCAAAACTTCATATTTGATATATAAGAATCTTCCATTACAATTTGAATCTAATTTTCTCTATCAAGAATGTGGTGCTCATTCATGCTCACTCCTCTAATGCAAAGGGAGAATGGGAAACATTTTGGTGTAAACGGGATGATGTTTATTTGATTTGATTTGCTTTGGATTCAAGATATGATTATGATTTGTAAGTATGCTTGTGATCTCTCAAGATTTTGTGATTGATTACAATTTGACTGTGATATTCCAAATTTGTGATGGTTGAAAATTAGGATTTACAATGTTATTTATATAAGCTTGGATCATGATCCAATGGTGGAGAATCATTTTAACTTTTTTAATCTTCCAAATGATCACCAGTTGAAGATGAATCCTCATCCATGAGGATGGAGACTGTTTAAACCTGGTGAGGAAAAAGAGGAGTTAATTAACTAACTTAGTCAAAATAGATTTACAACTCAAGGGAGGAGTCATAAGAGGTGGATACTTTCATTTGTTTGGTTAGGATGAGGGAGAGGAAGGTGGGAGAGGTTTGAATAGGAAAATCAATGAATTAAGTATTAAAAATAAAGAATAAAAGGTGCATAATTTATATTTTCAAAATGTTTGAATTAATCAATTATTGGAATTTTAAGAATATTTGTTATTTATTAAATTTAATAAGAATTAATAATAAATTTAAGTGAATTTTGACACTAAATGGAATTTAGGTGTCTACAGATTTCATAATTTTAAGTGATTTGATAGGTCAAATAGTTCAAGTTGTAGGTTGGTGCCACCAATGGACTTGCAGTCAGTTATCAACACTTGTAGAAGGTATATTTCTCTATAATGGTTTAAAATGAGTGTGAGGTGTGCTGTTTCATGTTTTCAATGTCTCCATGATCCCTTCTCCTTCCAAGAATAATCTCACAAGCCAACATAATGAAGGTTATAGTATAAATGCAACTCACAATTAGCCTTCTACTTATTTATAATTGAATTCATGGTGTATGAAGGTATGTATAATGTTTATGGAGGTCTTATAATTAGTCCAATAGGTTTTATATATATATCCTTAAAACATGATAAATCAACTAATCCCCTCTAAGTGACACAAGAAGGACTGTGAAAAATAAAGCTACACACACACACACACACACACACACACACACAGAGAGAGAGAGAGAGAGAGAGAGAGAGAGAGAGAGAGAGAGAGAGAGAGAGAGAGAGAGAGAGAGAGAGAGAGAGAGAGAGAGAGAGAGAGAGAGAGAGTCATCCATGAATGTGCACCTATAGGTGCTCTTAAGAGGATATCATGTTGAAATGGGATGTTTAAACTTGATTTAAGACTTTAAAGGTTTTAAGCCTTCATTTTAACACTTGGAGAGAATATAAAATTGATTATGAAGCCATATCATGTACACATTGATCAGATCTTGCATATACTACATTCTTTGCAATGTCAAGGCATACCTATAGGAGATTGAGAATATTCATTTGGAAGCATTGAATTTTTTTTAAAGATATTCATGGTGAGAAACATAAATTTGAGGTCTTTTAGGAAGGTTTGAGACTATTCTTAGGATCCTTCCTAATGCATATTATATAATTACTACCCTCATTGACTGGTCTATAACATAAAGCATGCCTATAGGTGCCTCAAAAATGCCAATCACATTGAAGGGGAGTATTTTAACTAAATAAGGTTATACATGGTGAAAAGAGTCCATTTGAAGGTTTATAAAATATCTAAACCTCACCGAATACTCATATATCATACATATTATCAACTTTCTCATAGTCATTGCCTACATACAAAAGTGCACACCTACAAGCAGCCCCATAAAGAGTTCAATGTGTTATATGGAAATGATAAAACATGTTTTGAGACCCTTATTGAGGTCATAAGATGTTGGAGATACCTTAAGAAATATTTTTGAAGTCATAGGCAAGCAGGCAGGTTCTTGAAAGCCATCTTCAAGATAGTGATTGTGTTTAGGGACAAAATCCCTAAAAACATCAAAATAGAGGCCTAAGCCCTTTTGATAATGTCATATAATAATGTTGCATAGAGTTTGATCAAGTTTTGATGCATTTACCTTGTATCCCTATCCTAGGGGAAGAACCATGTAAAATAGAATGGATTATGACTAGAGGAATAGGGTATTGGAAGGCTTATATTTTTTACTTATGTTCACAGTATCTTTTTAGTGTATTCTACTAGAATAGAACTTCCAAAGTGGCTTTACACCCTAAGATGGAAATACAAGAACCGATCACCATGACAAGTGGTTCTAAGAAAGTTAGATGGACTATTAGGATTTAAAGAGAATTAATGAAGGTTGGAGTACTATGTTTTTGGCCTATAGATGCACTTATAGGTGTATTATGGTTTAAAATGGCCACCCACAGTTGATTCTAGGTATCTACAAGCACATGACACAAATCTAGACATGAAAACCCAATGGATAAGGACACATACATTCTAAAAATGCTTCTAAAGACCTTAAAATGAGTCCAATGGTTGTATTACTAATTTAAAGGTAGAGGTTCACCTACAAGACCCCTATTTAGTCAATTATAGCTGACTATGGTATGATAATGAGCTATAAAATTTGGCCTGAAAGATGTCCTAGCATGCACATGATGATAAAAAGTCTATATTAATTGTCTAAAAGAATTATAAATCTCCAATAAGGTTTTATACATTGTTTTCAAGGTCTAACCATATAGATACACCTACAAGTAGGCCTTTTTTGAGATAAAACACAGTCAAGTTATTAGTCAGGCCTAGTGGAACAAGAACATGGGTTAAGGGTGCAAGCATGGATGATAAGAAGTTTATGATCTAGTAAACACCTCTAAAGTGATAATTTTCATTTCATGGCACTCTCATAACATAGAAATAGTGGAAAGAGAGCTTCCAATAATGTAACCCATAGTTCACATTCAAGACCCTGCATATAATGAGCTTTCCCATGAGTATATTTTAGGTTTTTATGAATTTGGAGGTACTAAATACATAATAAGACCTTGTAATTTTTTATATAGAATTTCCAACACTTAGATAATCTGACCATATCATCCTTTAGTTTGTGGAAAGAGGGCACTTCGCAAGGATGCAAACTTGTAGGTTTTGAAGGAAAATGATGAGAAGATAAGCTTGAAGTTGAGGCAACCTTGCAAGGGGATTTTTAAAGTTATGTCACACATGGAAAAACATTAAAAAACATGCACAAATGTGATAAACTAAATAAGGTGTCCTTACCCTATAAACATGTAGGTAGACCTATTAGGTTTAGTTTATGCTTAAAGTCCAATTAGGGGGTCAGTATCATTTCTATCATTAGATATACCTAATAAAGGATTATAATACTTGTATAGGGAGTTATAAAGAGTGTTCAAGATATTTAATTATAGATAAAACCATTGGTATCCATTTCTTAGCTCAAACCACATTAGGCATGTAGGGAATGGAAAGAGGAGATCGAGAGGGAAACATTGAGAACTCACACCTATTTAGACACTTTGAAAGGGAGTCTAAGGAGTTAGGGGATGATGAAAGAGGACTTGAATAAATATTTAGTGAAATTTTTTGAAGTATTTAATGACACATCTTCATGAACAATCTTTAGAGGGGAAAATGGCCTAAAACCCTTTGAACCCCTTACAAAGGACCTGATTGGGAAGATGAAGTAAGAGAGGCATCAAAATGGCATAGATTATCTTGGGAGATTATTTATTTTTGTATATTAATCTCTAGGGCTTATCCCATAAACTTTAGTTATACCATACTTATACGTATAGGGTGTAAAATATCTATTCTTGACTATTTAAGGTGTTGTGTAGGTATGTAATGGTTTCAAAGGAAGAATTAAACTATGGGAGAGATATTAGAACTTAAAATAATTAACAATGACCATTTCATGATTAATAAAATATCAAAACTATCTCTACAAGTACCTTCATCTCAGCCAGTCAAAATTAGCATAGTGAACAAGCAAGTGAGAAGGTGAAAACTCTAAGTGTGAGTCATTTTATGGAATTATTGAGGAATATAAGGCAATGATGGGTCATAAAGGTGTCATACACTCATTTTCATGGATAAGATTATAAAATTGAAGATCTATTTTGATTCTAAAGTTTGGAGGGTGAGTGAAATAATAGTTATTTAGACTACAAGTAGTGATAAGTCATCTCTAGAAGAATCCTGATGATTAGGGATGAAACCAATTCATTTTGGAGAATTTATAAAACCCATACCTCTTAGTTAAATAATCACATATGTCCTTGGTTAGATATGGGATGTTCCAAGAAGGCCAAATGATGAAGGTAGTTTTTTGAGCAAGTAATTGATGAGTTCTACACCACATTTCAAGAGTTTCATGTTTTAAGGGACATTGTTCCAAGTAAACCTTTCATGGTCTATTTCATATTCCTCTCTCCTACATGTATAAATCCTTTTCTTAGCATGACACATGTCCTAGTGACTCTTGGACTTCATTATTCTCACCTCTCTCTCTAATTTTATAAGTAGTAGTCATTTTGGCTCTTGTAGACTAATACCACATCTAGTATGTATAGCCTTGTTGGTTTGATGTCATATTTTTACTTTGAAAAAATATTAAAAATCTAGTTTTGAGTTAAGAAACATCTTGTTTGATTGTGCAAAGTGATGAATGGTTGAGTCTTGCGATTATATCATTACTTTTCATTATCCTTTCATGCCTTATCCAAGAAGACCTCATTCTAATAGGTCATATAGAGTGTACTTAATGTATTAGGCTCCCTTCAAGTGTGCAAGTTTCCTTAGATTCAACAATATAATCTTTGGTCTACTTAATTTGAGTGGTCTTTGCATGTCACCTTTATATTGAAACACTTATGTTAGAACATTTTGGGACTCTGAGTCTAGTTTATAGATCTTATTATTAGTTAGATAAATTATTATAGCATAATTTATATCTTCATGGTGTATTACCCCCTTAGATTAGCTTTTTTTTATGAATATTTCTATCCTTTTTCCCTTAAATAGTTATTAGTATAGGTGACAAGCATTTAAAGATAAATTCAGGGAGCTAGCCCTTAAACCTAGAGGTCTACTTCTTCTATAGGTAAGCCCACATACCTAGTGTAGAAACCAAAATTGTGTCACACAAACATGTGTAATTCCCTATGTCTAAGCCCCCTTAAGACCATTTCCAATAAAAATAATTAGCCTCCCTGACCAATGCTTTTACCCCTCACATAGGTAATTAAGTTAATTAAAAAAAAACCCTTTATGCCACCTTATCTATCCACCTCACCCTAAGATTAATTCTCTCTTGATGAATCACCTCAATATTTGGTCTCCTCACCCTTACTACCCAAGACTTATTCTCACCTCAAAACTAAATTCCAACTACCTCATTCGTAACCTCTTATTTTTACCATTTTGTAATGGGTGCCACACTTGTCACAAAGAGTGATAGAAAATAGGCCAAAAATAGTAAGCTTTACCTATTCTAAGGCTACCAACATTGGTCAACCCATGGCTAATATAAATGGGATTGATAACATTAGTTATATAAGCCAAATTATAACCTAATGTTTAGGTAAAAAAAAATCATTGTTATTTGTATCCAAGCTCTTGACATTCAACTTTCCACATCCTAGCTTACTATTATATTACCTAATTCAATACATATCAAGAACCAAGCTCTTAAGGACTAGTAGCACCCATTTTTTTCTCTATTTACAACATTAGTTTGAACTACATGATAAGATCCATCCATTAAGAACTTATCATTTAGTCACCCCTATAGCTAAGTATATCACTTATTCTATAGGTATATTATGTTGTTACTTTGTTATCACTTTACATCCCTTGTTCATTTATTTACACATTCCTAAGTGAACCCCTGTGAGGGAGTTATAAAGATTACCTACTTGTTTCTCCTTGATCCAACACACCAAAATTCTGACCAGATCTATCTAAACCATACTCTCTCACAGCTCTCCCCAATCTCCCAGACCAATACCAATATTTTTTTCGTCAGTAGACACCTCCAGTTCCTTATGCTAGATTCTTGATTTTAGATTTTAGATAGAAAACCTGCGTAGTAGGTAGGGGCCGAATGGCTACGGCTTCACTCTATTCACTCAAAAACTATTACACACTCTATTACAATGCTTGTAGTAATTTTTGATTCTTAGGATCTGTCTAAAATGGGCAAGAGAAGAGCATACTCTTGAAAACAAGTTACTAGATTTTCACACTAAATTTTTTTTGATGATCTACTACTACCAGAATGGTCTATATATAGCATTATTTGGGCGGTCTTGCCAACACACTAGCAAGGCAGTGTCAATCCCATCATGCTTTACAGCTAAAAGTGGAGCTACAGTGAGATGCTATTTGATGCGTTGGATCCACAGGATGATGATGATGATGATTGGTGTTGTGGGCCCAACATGTCTTCTGCTTCGGCCACTAAGTCATCTTCAGATATAGGATCAAAATGACATCTAATTTGAAATGTGCTTTGAAAATGCCAATGTCGACAATTAGGGGGTCTTGCTTCACATGCTCTATGTCGTGGAGTGCAGTGGAAATAAGATTCCCACTCAAGTTGCCTTCTAATAATTGTATGGACAATAGTGTCTTGATCGTGATTTTCTTCTTCATGAATGCGGTGTGGGCCATGCCAAGCAATCCATCTATACAGATGTTCATTGAATGTGGATATGATCCTGATGCACCATGTCCATAATGGTCGCTTTAATAGCTCAGTGAATTGGTGAAACAGGAATTCACTATTGAGCCTTTCAATTATGATGACTCCCAAATTTTGTTGTCTAGTAGCTTGGATTGTTGCTGCTATAGACATTTGTAGGTCTTGTCCTGCTACGTATGAAATCTTGGTATATCAAGGGTGTAAACCTTCTCATAATATTTGTTCTTGCACAAGGATATTTAAAGAATCAAATCCTTGATTAAGAATATGGGTGAGATTGAAACCAGGAGCAAGCTGATGCATGAGTGTTGTTGCAGGGGTTCTGCTTAACCAATCTAGAACTATATTATCTATGCCCTTTATATGTTCAATAGAGAAATTAAACTGGTTAAAGAAAGCTTGCCATCAAACATACTTACCGTGACCATCTTTCCTACCATGATCTTTTTCTCTAAAGGTTAGGAATTTGGTGCAATTGGTAATTACAATAAAGTGTGGAAAGTGCAAAAGTTTTAACATAAACTTCTCAAGACATTTCTTAACATCATATATTTCTTTGTCTGAGGAAATCCATTTTAAAATATCAGGGCTAAATACGCCACTAGCAAACTCACAAACAAATTCCTTATTATCATATATACAAACTAAAACTCCTCCCCATGCTACATCAGAGGCATCTGTGTAGACTTTCATTTGAGTTGATTTTGGAATATGCAGGTCTGGAAGGGCTGCAACTTTGGCCTTGATCTTTTGGACTGCTGCCATGTGAGTTTCTTCCCAACAAAATTTCTTTTTCTTCTGGAGAAGTTCTTGCAACAAAAACCTGTCTTCACTAGAGTTAGGATAGAAACTGTTTAAATAATTTAACAAACCTAGAAATGCTTGAAGTTTGGGTTTATCTAATTTCTCAAGGAAGCTGAGAACCTTTTCTTTGATATGGGGCTACAACTGTAATTTTGAATTACTTACAATCATTCCAAGAAAGTTGCATTCGGTTCTACAGAGTTGGATTTTGGTTTCTGACAGAACTATTCCTGCATCTTGTGGTACCTGTAGAAATCTGGAGAGGTGAGCATGGTGCTCAGCAAGATTATTACTAAAAATCAAAATATCATCAATATATACACAAAGGAAATCTGATGTGCCCTGGAAGATCTTGTCCATGTGTGCTTGATAATAAGTAGGGGAATTCATGAGGCCGAAAGGCATGACGGTCCACTGGAAGTGGCCAAAAGGACAGCTGAATGTTGTTTTCTCTCTGTCTATTTCTTTGGCTCAGACTTGATAGAAACCAGATTTGCAATCAAACTGTGAAAAGTATTTATAGTTTGCAACCTTTTCTAAGAGATAGCTTTTATCAGGAATTGGATATGGAAAAGGTTGTGTCATGGCATTCAATGGTTTATAATTTATAATCATTCTCTTTTTTCCATGTTTCTGCTTAGAATGCTTATTTACCATAAAGGCGTAGCAGTAGAAAGGAGAAGTGGATTTCTCAATAAAACCATTGGATTCTAATTCTTTTATCTAAGCTTCCATATCTACATAATCTTGAGCCAGGATAGGAATTTTCTTTCCAATCTTCATGTGTTTACCTTCTATGAGATTAATCTCCATTTTAGGCATACTTTTGGACCAAAACTTTTGAGGGTTCTCAGAACAAATGGTTTGTTTGATTTGGTCACCTATAGCTTGGATATCGACTGGGATTATGTCTGGTAATTGAGTCATAGAGCTAGAAAATTGCTCTGTGGCATAGATCAGACGAGGAATTCTGAGCCTTTCATTGTCAATTGTGAACATGATGCTTTTGACAGTAGCACCATATGGAAAGTATTTATCTATAAAGGATCCTCCTAATAAGATGTCAATGGGCATCTTTTCTAGGGCAAAGAAATCAGCATGGAAGACTTTATTTTGTATTCATAGGGATTGCTGATGTTTATACTTTGTACAGGTAAAACTATTTCCCTGAACATCAATGCTCTTATAAGCATATTTTTCATCCAAGGTCTCCCAATCTTGGATAAGCTGAGGTTTAGCAAATGAAAGAGAAGCACCAATATCTACTTGGGCATCAATTAATCTACCATTGATTTCTAATGTGAAGAACTGAGCAAAACGTCCATTAATCAAAGAATTTAAATATGCTGGCATTGGAAGTTCTATAGAAGGTATACTAGTGCATACCAGCTTTTGCCTTCCTAGATCTTGGACTGTGAATTCTTCTTCTTCTATGTAGATAGGTACATCTGGTTCTTCTTCTTCTAGTTTAGCTTCTTCTTCATGGAGATTACTGCATTCTCTGGGGCAGAAATCTTGGTCAGAATAAAATATGCTTCCGACTTCTTCTTCTTCTTCCTTTGGAAGGAAGACATCCCACTTTGGCTCATCCGGCAATAATTTGATTTCTCATGGAGGTTCATGGCTAGTAAACTTATTTTTTATCCACGATTCACTTGGTTTGAATGAGCTAGGATATTGCACAGGCTGTTATGCTCTTTGCATAGTGGGTGGTGTTCTTGACATAGAGGGCTGTCTCCCTCTGGATGGTTCGGCTCCTCTGGAATATCCTCTTGCTCAAGGTTTCTCTAGTCGTTCTGCAACTTCATGGTGGTTGCATGACCATGCTCTATTTGGAAACATAGATATATCATGCTATGGACGATGAGGGCATTGCATATTGGTAAGTGGCTATTCTAAGTCATTGGCTAATGACTCAAGATCAGCTGCATCCATGTCATCATCGAAGTCACCTTCAGGGAATCATCTAAGACTGGTTCATAGATGTCATCCTGGAGATAAAGGTCTTCTTCAGAATCGACTACATACCACCATGCTGCTATGGTGGAGGAAAAGATAACTTTGACAGCAAGATTTTTATAGGAGCATTACGGGGCAATGTGACCAGGTTTGTGATAGATATAGCAGATAGGCTGCTTCGACTGAGGGCGAGTAGTGCAGCATTTGTAGAGGAAACTCTGAGGAGGAGCAAAAGAATGGTGATGAGGAAAAGAGTGGCATGTAAAAGAGACCTTATGGTGACGTTGCTTTTGGTGATGGTGCGGTTGCATAAATGGCCTACAATCGAATGGGGCTATTTCAGGAAATAGGGGAGCAATATTAGAGGCTTGGTGCTTGGACTATTTCTACATAGAACGAGTCTTAGAGACAAGGGTTAGGACTTGCTATTTAGCAAAATCGATCACATCTAAAAGTGAAATATCTTCAATAGCTAAGCCTTTTAGATCAAGATAACCTATGACTCGATCAATTAAATTATAGGGCAGAGCATGCAAAAATTTAATTTTAATCTCAGTAAAAGTATGGCTTCTACATTCATAAGCCAAATTCCAGAATTGCTTTGCAAAGGCATCAAACTATTTAAGATTGTAGAGCTCCATCTTTAAAAGCCATTTCTTTGTTTCTAGCTCTCGATTGCCAATCGGAGGTGCAAACTCATTAATTAATAAGGTAAACAAAGTACCTAAAGAATCTGTATGATTATGTATATGCTCATATTGTTGAGCTTCAGTCATGGCAGTCCACCATTGGCTGGTAATTCCCCAGAGATATTTAGTGGCAAATAGAGTGGTGCCAATATGATCAAGATTAGCATTGATAGTCATGACTCTCATGGCATTGCACTAGGCAGTGATCTCATTTAAGGGATTGAGCAAATCATCAATATTTAAATACCATGGTTGCAAATGGACATGGGTTCTTTGCATCAATGTATGACTATGGCTAGGGGATTTTTTGGTAGATCTAAAATTGGAGCCAAAATTGATTGAACAAAAAGGTTTCTTTGCAGAAGAGGTTTTTGCTTCTTGGTCTTGTTTACACAACCAAGTTAAACTATCTTCTAAGATATCTATCTTAGTATCTATAGCAGAGACTTTTGTCTCTATTTTTTCAACCTTTTATTTTATAGTTACAACATCTCTACATAAATCATCAAAATTTTATATGAAGTGAGATGTAAATCTAGCAGTGTAATTATGCTGCTTGAACTCATTTGAGAGTTCTTTTTCTCCTTGATATGCAGTAGAGAAATACTGCATAGTACCAGTTGGTTGCTTATGTACACCTTTGGGAGGTGGCCACCTATCGCCTCTATACAAAGTAACCTAATCTTTTGTATAAAATTCAATACTGTCTTCGCATGGAAGACTCATTAGTGTACCTGGAAGATCAGAACCTTGGTTAATTTCTTCATCCTCTATGAGAATATGGCCTATTTTTATAGATTTACGGGATGAAGCTGTGGAAGGTCTTGATGGAAATGCATGGGACATAGACAAGGATCTTGGTAATATATTTATGGTTCTACCATCACTTTTATGGACTGTGGCTTGGCCTTTCATCTTAGGGGAAACAGTTTTAAGCCAATCTAGTTTCCATTCAGCAGGGATTTCTATGGATTCAATATGGCCTTTCTGTAATTGTACAGTACCACTTAATCTATGGGCATATGGTATATTTTCAAGGATTTTGGGTTGGTTTGTATTGGTCATGCTATAAACAACAGAGATGTTCAAAGCAGCATATTGGAATTCTCCAAACATATCTAGACCAAACAAAGAGGTGAATAGATCCCAACAATCTAAAGATCCATGCTTGACTTCTTTACATCCTCTGTCGCGAACTGCAACTGAAAGATTCGAATAGAATTCAAAACAAATAATATCATCATTAAGACGACCAAGACTAAATAGTTGGCAAGAATGTTTAAAACTTACTTGTCGTCTGTCACACAAAGCTAAATACAATATAGGCTTTATTTTGCTAGCAATTAAGGGAGTTATTTGGACACGAATTAAACCAAAATGGACAAATTTAACATCTTCATGAGAACGAATATACTGGATCTCTTTCTCGGTTAACAGAGGTAATAGATTCATTTGGAAAGTATGTTTTGGTTTATACTTCAGGGTTAACTCCACAGACTTAATTCTAGGCTTAACAAAAGATAGGTAAGTAGATGTATACAAAAACTTAGACTTTAATAACTCAGATTTCTTATATACTTGTGAAGCCTTAATGGCAGGAGGTTTATAAAAACTAGTTTCTTTTTCAAGAGTTTCCTCAGTGGGTTCAATGTCTGGCAGATCAAATAATTGTTCGGGAACAAATGGAGGGAGTTCATAACATCCTTCAAACTTAGACTCATTGATAATTTCAACTGTAGAAGAGGATTGGGCTTTGCCAAAATCCATAACTCAAAGATAGAGGTTCTGGTCAGCGAGAAATTTCTAGTAAGGGAAAATAGATGCAGAGATAAAGAGGCCTATGACACAAAGATAATAACAGCTGAAGATTTGATGCAATAACTTCCCAGAGAAATTTTCTAAGCAGAGAACCAATAAGGTTTTCTAAATATATATATTGGTATCAGAGCCTATTGAAGATCTTTGTGTTTGTAAGAATTTTGAGTAAAAAACCATTTCTCAGAACTAGAAAATCCTTTTGAAAACTCTTAGTAAATTATTACCCCCATTGACCTCAATTGCACAATTGATATTTATCACTTCCTTACCGATGCCAGTGATTATGGATTTTCCTAACCTTTCTAAAACCTACCCAAACACCTTCTAAAATATAAATAGAATATACCACCTACACTCTGTTACTTTTTTCTACACATAGGTTGTGAATAATGGTAATATTATATCTCTTTCACTTTCTCCTTACCTCTATTTTAGTTTTTTATTACTCTTTTGTCTCTCCAAAGTCGACTGTCATCTCTAAGGAAGTTTCACACTTCTTATAACAAGTGCATAGCTTGGCAACCCACTCATTTATCTACTAATAAACATTTTATGGAAGTGATTTCTTACTTGTAGGTAGTCTTCCCTAGCCAAAGAGGAGTGCTCAAAATTTTTGGATATGATGCACAAACCAATACGGGTTCATTCTAATCACTTATCCCTATCATTCTTCTCTATTTTTCCTTAAACTTGAAATAGGCGAAATTTAGGAAAACATTTATGGCATACCTGATGGGACCCTAGAGTTTTACTTGGGTTAATTTCTTATTTTAAGCATTCATATAAGATCATTATAGTGAAAACTTCTTTTCATACACTTTCCTCTTCTCTTCTCTCATAAAATGAAAAATTCAACACTTTATTTTCTATTTAAAGTCAATAAACTAAAAAAAAATCTTTTCTCTTTGCCTTTAAAAGTAATTCATCATTTTTTCTTACATGTTGAAAGAATATATTTTTAATTATTATTGCATGCACATTAGGATAGTGAATTTCATTCTCTAGTTCTATTTCATCTTTATTTTCATTCAAATCTAAACATTTCAGATTTGGGTTTAAAACTTACTACATTTAATTGTTATCTTGTTGCATAGTAGCTCACCTAGTTAATTACAAGAATTATGAATAAATTGTAGTGCACCTACATTACACAACCAAATCACACTCACACAAACAAACATCTAAACTCCCTTGAGACAAGGCCCTTCAATATTTCATCACCTGATGGATTACCTTACCCTACTTGGCTATCTTACTTGGATTTCACCACTAAAGGGAAAACCCACTCCATTCTCTAGCAGAGTATAAACTCTAGATAGAAGGTATATTTTGGCTAAGTGGCCTAGCTTGGCTTTAATTATATGAATTTTGGAGAGCAATCCCTTATAACAAGCCATGTACCTGGTCTAACATAGATTTCCTCTTGAGCACTAAAACTAACCTGAAACTAGCTCTAGATTGCTTTCTAGTACCTTTGATAACCAAATTTTTCTTCTCATTATTTGATTAAGGCATAAGCCAACATGAGACTAAAATTAATCTCTAAGAGTTAATAGTTTCTAGCTATATGTTCTTTTTCTTCTTTTCTATTACCTTATATATTTTTGAGTTGGTAAGGATGTTTTCCTATTGATTCAAAAAATCAACACTATTTCTAATACTCAGTTTATATAACCTATTATATCAAGTTTTTTGAGTGTTATTCCTTCTTACATAGACCTCTTGCATCCATGATTTTATCTAGTTTCTACTTTTGTGTTTCTAAAACTTTGGATTCTCCATCTCCCAAGATATCACAGTGATTGACATCGATATATTTCAGCTACGAACATTGGTTAATCCCACCGACATCAGAAAACTTTTACTATCAACATTGGTTAAGTGACCAACATTAGTGACTATGTAATTTTCATTTACTTAAAATATCAAGATATAATAACCCACCTACCTATACCCAAACCTAGTTTTTCTTTATTCTATCAATAATACAGGGTGGTAAGACTATTTATACTTCTTGCATGGTATTGATGCGAGCTCAAGCCAAAATTATTGTTGATTATGCAAGTTGAAAACCACTTCCACCTTCCCCTCCCTATGATTCTATCATGGAGCATACTTTAGATACAAAGCATAGTCCCAGTCCAAACCAAATTCTCATTGTGCCTGAAGGAAATCAAGATTTTGCTAAATTTTTAGATCACAATGTGGTATCCCTTCAACATTACCTTGCCATGAGCTGAACCTACACTTCTTTGGGTGACCCAATATATGGTATGTCAACCCTTATAATGGAAATAACTTCATTTTCAGCTACCTCCACTATTTTTCCCATGGTTACTCAAACCATTGCTTTGATAAGTAACCCAACCATAAATAATGTCCAAAGTTTGGCATCACCAACAACCCAATCCCACCTAAACCCTGGCATGACTTCCCTACTTTCACAACCACAATACGTGCAATAAAGTCTTACCCCATTCCAAAATTTGGTGGTACCTATTCCATCTACTCTAACACTTATAATTACCTGAGTTATGACTCACCCTTCATCCAGTCTAAGCATGCCAATAACCCAACCTACAATAATAACCAACTAAAGCATAGTCTCTAACCCAATGAGACAAGCACCCTTTTTTTTTCACCCTAGCCTATGACTCATGATCCTTATGTTACTCCAACACAACCTCAACAATCTATGTCATATGTTCTCTCTACTTCCTATCAAGTTCCCTATAATTTAGGAGGTATCTCCCAGACTAATCCCCCTCCAGACCTTATTAATATGTTTATGGACAAGATGTCTAATCTAGAGACATTGGTTTCTATTTCAAATAATGTATTATCTTATGATCAAATATGTAATGAACCCATCCATCCTTTTGTGCCTATTCACCCCTATTCAAGCCAATGGGAACTCCCTAAATTTACTCATTTACAAAGTAAAGAAGACCCACAACAACAATTACAAGTATTTAGACATGTTTGTTATTTAATAGGGTATGATGATGCATTACTACTTTGCACTTTTCCTATGTCTCTTTCAGGTGCTGCCTTGGATTGGTATATTCCTAGACCATTTCTCTATTAACATTTCTAAAAAGGTTTCTATAATAGACCTATATTCTATCAAATAATTTGATGATGAATCTATTGCAAATTTTGTTACTCATTGGAGAGGCTTAATTAATCAACTCTCCTTCTCCCTACCCCAACTTGAGTTTATTGAGATCTTCTCAAAGGCATGTGTTAAACACATCTCATCCACCCTCCAAGTATAAAACATTTGTATATTTGATGAGGCCTTTACAATGGCATGAAAACTAGAGATTTAGGCTATCAATGAAGGCAGAGTCAAGTTGCATAGTAAGAACCCCAATTATAAATTGAATGACTCCTCTTCTAAAAATTCTCCTTCTAACCAAAAATCTAAAGGCTCCACAAATGCAGTGGTCATTAAGTTAGATTCTTCTACAACCACAAACCAGTCAACTTCCCAAAGTCCAACCAAGCAATTCTAATAATGGTATGAACAAAGATAATACACTCCCATTGGTAAGTCATAGACATCCATTTTGGAAAAACTATTACAACAAGGTGTCATAACCCTTCCTCAAATCAAACCTCATATACAGTTTGACCTATCCCACCCTATTCTAACTTGATATAAGGAAGATGAGTTTTGTAGATATCATCGAGTTAAAGGCCATTATTATAATATCTTTAAGACACTTAAGAACATTATTTAAGACATGATTTATAGGGGTGATCTCATCTTGGATAATCCTAATGCACTTGCTAATCAAAATATGGACATGTTCAAATAGCCTTTTCCTAACCATTCACCCAATCAAAATATTATTTAGACCATAACTAACTCAGGTGATCATAATATACATATAGTTAATATGGTTTTTCTTTTACCTCTAGTTCCACCTCCCTCTCAATAAGAGACACCCATTTAATCTACTATTCCCCCATAGTTAGTGGCTTTTATTTTTCCTATTCTTCTTCTTTAGGTAGAAGAGCCTCCTTTACCACTTCTTTTTCCACCAAAGGAGCTTGTAATGCCAATTCATTTTTCACCAATATTACCTATCCTCTTACCACTTGAAGTCCACACCCTACCCATTCCTCAAACACATGTTGAAGGGAACATCATTCCTATTTTATAACCTTTTAAAGAAACCTATTCACCTACCTCTCCTCCACCAATAGAGAGTAGTACCCTAAACACTCCACCTTTGCACCAAGAAGAGTTAGTGTTATCTACTCCCACATTAGATGAGAGACCTATTGTGCATGTTCTAATTATACCACTCTTACCCCTTCTTTTACCTATAGAGGATCATACTTTACCTATTCGTCACCCACATGTTGAGGGAGCAATTATACCTATGCTCTACCCTCTTGAGGAACCTTATTTGCCTACTTCTCCGCCACCCATGGAATACCATGCCTCTTCTCTTGTCTCTGTCAAAGATGACCCTATTGTGGTTCTTTCTCATCTTTGGCTTGAATTAGTAGAAACTAACAATATCCCTCTTTCTCAAACACCAAAAAATTCTAAAGATGCAACCATAAATCCTACATCAACTACATCTAAGCCCTTTTCATGGTTGGTGAAAAGTTTATAATTTATTAACTCCATGAAGCTAGATCACATGACATTTGGAGACTAGCTTAAAACTCCTTATTCAACACAATTAATGTCAACCTTTACCACCAATCCTCTCACTACCATCTACCCAAAGGTCTTTGACAAAGTTAGAGTTTCTCCACCAAAATTACTAGAAGCTCATCCATCTATGTCAAAACCCTTAACTTTATAGGCATCTACCACATTAAATCATATCAAATATTTAGGTGTACACCTTGTCTCTAATCTAATTCATCCATAAGTTAAATTAGATTTAACTCCTCAATCGCAAGTTGGAGTTTTACATCCTGAACTATAGAAAAATGTTAAGCTCCCTATGTCTCATCGATCCTTCCCTATTCAAACCTCAACTCTACCATTAATTTTGGGACCACATCCCTCTACTTTAGTTGGAGTAGCATTGAACCAAGAAAAACACAAGGTTAAGTTACCTCCACTACTACCTTTACCACTTGGTAGGCCTTTCACATCTGACACTTTGATACCTAACACCAACAAAGTGTCAACAAAAAATGTATCTCTACCAAATAAGGCACCATGTAAAATCACTCCTCTAACTCCTAATCAAAAGAAGGTGTCCACTATTATTATCACAAGTGCAAGGCCACCTATAGGCTCTCAGAGCTTTTTCCTACATCAATTATTACAATCTTCCATAGTAACTCTTCCTCCCATTAAGCCTTATAGTCTTCTTGGAATGAATCCATCTTGGTTTAATGATACACAAGTGCATTTATATCATCATTCACCTAAACATGATATTGAGAGTTGTAAAGCCCTCATAGCAGTCATTTGGCAACACTTTGATGTTTACACTCTCTTTTATGATACTCCCATCAACCTTCCTATTATTCCACCTTTGGCATCCACAATACCCCCTAATATTCAACCTAAAGTCAAACCCAAAGATGTGGTCATACCCTCTTTACCACCTCCTTCACCTATATTTTAAATAAACATAGTTAATATGGCCACACACTCATAAAACCAAAAAGATAAAGGTAAGTAAAAACCCACTACTCCTTGGGTTCATCCCTTTTCCAAATATATTCCTTCTCCCAATCCCAATATTTCTATCTTGGGTGTCCCTAAACTAACATCTTCAGGCACTATTCAAAGCTCACTAGTGAAATAACTTCACCAATCTCTTATGAAAATGTCCTTATATAAGTTAATCTAAAACTCATCCCAACACCATCAATCTTTGATTAGTGCCTTGCAAGCTATTAAGGTGCAACATGATGATCCTCAACCTCTTGTATCTTTGGTTATCTCCCTTAATTCCATCTCCCTAATTTCTTTTAGTGATGTATAAATTCCATTTGAACACCCTAAAGATCAAGATTCTAACCTTTTTATTACCACATATATTGATCAAACTCATGTCAAGAGAGTCATGATCGATGGAGGAGATAGTATTAATATTATTTCCACCCATGCCTATAAATAACTAGCTCTTCCAAATAATTGCATGTCTCAAACTGACATGGTACTCCACTCTTTGAATGATATCATAGCTATTATGGTGGGCACTATTGTCTTATATATCCATGTAGGTCACCTCACTATTCACGAGCTCTTCTATGTTGTGGAGGGAGAGTTACAATATAACATACTACTTGGGCGACCTTGAATACATGCTATTCTATGTTTACCCTGAACTTTACACCGCTATGTCAAGTTTGAACATGATGGACAAGTGCATGCTATACCTATTGGCCCATCTCTATTTAAAACATGTAACATGATTTATAGTCCCAATGATGTTCTCATTCCATTTAAGACATAGTCTTACTTGCATAATATTTTTAAAGCTTCCACAAGCTCCACTCCCATGGTTACATAGATACTAGTAACACAATTTTTTGACAAGGATCCCATGGAGGAAACTTTTCAACATTTATCACTTGGTGATTATCATTTGTTGACACTTGACATGTTTTACACTCTAAAATCGTATTGAAAGATTCACATGAATCTAAATTATGATCCTTGAATTGGGATGGTCATCCCTTATGGGCCCCTAACCTTTGAACCATTTTCACATTTAGGGGAATTGATCAAGCTCCTACTATTGCCAATCCATCTTTGCCACAACCATTTACCTATGACTTCTCTTTCCTAAGTAACCCTATTTTTGCATAAACCTATCTCTATTGGTGTGCCTAGAAAGGCTTTGGTTTGGGTCGTTATGAATAGGGTGTCCATATGCCTATTTAATATCCTACTAGCACAACCATTGAAAATGCCAAAAAGAGGCATGGAGTGGGTTATGAAGAACCAAATAAAATCACTAAAGCTTGCCATGAACCAATTATTGAAGAAACAATCTCTCCTTCTCCACCTTCTTCTCCACCATCGCCTACCAAATCATAAGTATTTATACCTCCTAATTTATTTTTCAATAAATTCCATCCATTTGGGACCTCTCACATATCACTTGGGTAAGGAACCATGGTCCCTTCATCTCATTCATCCTAAAATAATTTATGAAGACTCCCCCACTATTAACAATATCTAAAGTCATGATGATGACACTATTCTCACATACATAGATGTAGATGATTCTTATATCCAATGATCGCTCCCATATGAAACACAAGCTATATTAAATGAATCAACCATTGGCATCAATTTTCCCTCTCATGATAACCCCCACATCCTCAAGATTGGCCAATCTTTAGATTCCTCTAAGTAAGTTGATTATGCCACATTTATTAAAAACCATAGTAAATCCTTTACTTGGTCTTATAATGACACGTCTAACATTGACCCCTCTATTATCACCTATAACATTATCACCAATCAATAAGTTAAAACTATAAATCAAAAGATTCTCAAAATGCATCCTTGTATTACTCTCCTTGTTAAATAAGAGCTCTAATATCTCCTTTCTATTAATTTATCCAACCCATCAACTACCTGCAATGGATTTCCAATATAATTCTTATCACAAAATCAAATGGGGTAATCTACATTTTCAATGACTATCATGATTTAAACTTCATTTGTCTAAAAGATGACTTCCCATTGCCAAGTATCAACCAACTTGTTGATATGATGCCTTTTCATGAGATTTTATCTTTTATGGATGGGTGCTCTATCTATAATCAAATCCTAGTTGCTCTTGAGGATCAACACAAGACAACCTTCATTAACACATGGGGAAATTACTATTATTAGGTCATGCCTTTTGGTCTAAATAATGATGGTGCCACCTATCAATGTGCCATGACCTACATTTTCCATTATCTCCTACACAAAATTATGGAAGATTACATGGATGACTTACTCGATAAGTCTAAACTTCACCAATATCACTTGACAATTCTCAAAATCATATTTTCTTATCTCCTTTAATATAACGTTTGAATAAACCCAAAGAAATATGTCTTTCATGTTCTTTCCAATAAGCTCATAGGTTTTATCATTTCTTTTCATGGTATCGAGGTTGATCGTTCTAAGGTTAAATAAATCCTAGAGATGCCTCCAACTACTAATATCAAACAACTTCACAACTTATAAAGCAAACTTTAGTCAATCCATTGCTTTATCTCCTACTTATCAAATCATTGCCAACCCTTTCACCATCTCCTAAAAAATATGTCTCCTTCCATTAGAATATAGATTGATGGGAATATTTTTATGCACTCAAACAATATCTCCTTTCCCCACCAGTTCTTATTCCACCTAAGGAAGATCAACCTTTCTACCTTTATATCTCTACAATAGACTATTATGTGGATGCTATGATTATAGATTGAGATTATCACCATTGAGAACATGCGGTTTACTATATAAGTCACACACTTATCTATTATGATACTTGATATACCCATACCAAAAATCTTTGCCTCACATTGGTCTTTTTAGCCTTTAAGTTCTACCATTATCTCCTAAATCACAAAACCTATGTGGTTACCCATATTGATCCCCTTAAATACATGCATTCTAAGCCATATCAAAACCAATGTGTAGCTCAATGAATCATTCTCCTTGCTAAATTTGACTTAGAGTTTAATCAATAAAAGTCTATCAAGGGGAAAATAATCACTGACTAGTTAGCTACCACTCTTTTACCTAAAAATCAACCTTCAAACCTTGAATTCCCTGATGAATCCATCACAATGATTTCTAATAATGACATCTCCTATCAAATGATGATGTTCTTCTATGGGTTTAAATGTCAACATGGTGGGTGTGTGGGCATCATTCTCATTCCTCTAGATGAAAATCCTATGCCTTTTTCATTTAAACTAGATTTTTAATGCAATAATAATATGGCTAAATATGAGGCTTTGATCTTAGGACTTCAAATAGCTCTCTTCTTGGGTATCAAATCCATAACTATTTTTGGTGATTCTCATCTATTGGTTAACTAGGTTAATGGTTCTTATCTATGCAAAAACAAAATTTTGTAGTGGTATAAACATCATGTTGATATGATCTTGGGATCATTTTACTTTTATCTTTTACAAACTATTCCTCAATTTACAAACAATTTTGTTGATATAATAGCTTCACTTGATTCACATATACCATCTTCATCCTCTTCATCAAAAATATATGTCATCATTCATTGTTTAACATTACCTTCATATGTATCAACTTACATCTTCTTTTTCAAAAATGTAGCCTCCAACCCACATGACTTATGGTACAAACAACTCATAGATTACCTTTCCTTTTCTATTACCCCTTCTGATCTTTCCAATAATGAGAAACATGCCTTCATAAATGTGCCACTCATTACACTATGCTAGGGGGACTTCTCTACAAGTGAGGTTTTTATGGTCTCCTTCTTAGATGCCTCAATAGTACTGAGACTCCCTTTGCTATTAAGGAATTCCATGATGGGATTTTTGATAAACATTTAAATGGTCATGTAGTTACCAAGTGTATCTTTAAACTTGGCTACTATTATCCAATGCTCCATCAAGACTATGTTGATTATGTTTGGCATTGCATCAAATGTCAATAACACACTAACCTCTTTCACATTTTGATTCATGCCTTATAGTTCACCAAGACTTTTGGCCCTTCTCCTAATGGGGCTTGGATTTAATAGGAGATATTAACCCTCACTAATCCCTCCATAATCACTATATCATTACTACCACTAAATACTTCACCAAGTGGGTCAAGGCTATTCCTCTCATCTCTACTAAGGCTGAAAAAATTATTGACTTTATGAACCATCACATTATCTATCATTTTGGTGTTCCACATAAAATTATAATAGATAATAGAAAATATTTCAAAAACAAGACTATTCAAAATCTTTGTGATACATTTGGAATCAAATTAAGCTTCTCATCATCATACTATCCACAAGTAAATGGATAGGCAAAAGCTTCTAACAAAACATTAACCTAAATTCTCATGAAGGTAGTCAAAAATACAAGCAATGATTGGCACACACACATTCTTTTTGCTTTATGGGCTTACCACACTAGCATTCAAACCCCTATGAGTGATACACCTTTTTCCTTGGTATATGAGATGGAGTCTATTTTGTGTCTTGAGGTTTAGATTCCTTCTCTTCACATTTCTCTACAAGACATACTAATGATGACTTTCACCAAGAAAGTTTGGCTCAACTTGAATTTCTTGATGAGTGCCATCTCATAGCCCTCAACCACCTCCAAATCTATCAAGAGCGTATCAAACATGCTTATAACAAAAACCTTAAAGAGTGATATTTCAATATTGCAAATCTCATCTTAAAAGAAAATCAACATGTGACAAACATGGAGAAAAGCAAATGGGGTAAGTTTGATCCTAATTGGCTTGGACCCTATATCATAACTCATAAGTATGGATCAAAAACTTATTACTTGTCTTCTCTCAAAGGAAGGATAGAACATAAGCCTTTAAATGCCTTACACCTCTTACCATTCTTTTTTTAACCAAACGTTGCTTCACCTCATGTTTAACTTGAGCTATCCCTTAAGCATCCCTATTACATTTATTTCCCTTCCTCTTCACCCTTACGCCTATACACTTAGTTAACTTATATAGTGGTATGGTTTTTCCCTCAAAATGGATAACCCCTAAGTCTCTATAGTCTTGTCCATGACTAAAAGATTTTTTAAAAAATGGGATATGTGACAAGTTATAAACTCTTAGGTCATGCTTCTCAATGTAGACTTCTCCCTTGAAGGACAACTATGTAACTTCTCTTTACTACTATCAATAAACTGCTCCCTTTAAGGAAAACTATTTAAATATAAAAATCAATTGCTTAGACCACTCCCTTGAAGGATGGCTAAGCCAAGCTTTGTTCTTAAAGGGAAATACAATTAAAAATCTTCTCATATTGATTAGCTTTATATGACCTTAACACATACAACATCCCATTGTAGGTTTCACGCATTGATTGACTTACACAACAAAAAAAAATCTTTAAGTCATGGACTTCCTATAGTAGCTCTTAGGTCACCCACAATAGGGGCATATCATCCCCACATTGAAGGTTATTATACCTAAACATTTTTCAAGGGACTTTTAACTCACTTAACATAAGGTGAACATGATGTTTCTCTAACAAACACAATGGTCTAGTGATATAAGGCATGAAAGAAACTCATTTTCCTGAGCCTATTTACATTTTGATTATGGTCTTTTCCAGTGTATGAGAATTATACCTCTTTATTTTCCCATCCAAACCACATGTTGATCTCTCTATTGAGATGAAAAATAATGTCATACCAACACTATCAAATCCCAATACATTTATTTTATGCATACACCATCACAAATATAGAAAATGCTAAAATAAAATAACTTAAACAACCCATTCATTTTAAGTATACACCATCACAAATATGTAAAAATGCTAAGATGAAGCTAAAAAACCAACTCTGCATATACCATCACACATATGGTAACTTATAGTCTAACTTAACTAAAATGATAAACATTAACATCAAAATTAACATAACATTAACTCAATCATCATCATCAATATCATCATCACAATCACAATAAATACATCTCAAAATCATGATAAATAAACATCTTATATATATATATATATATATATATATATATATATATATATATATATATATATATATATATATATATATGTACATCATCACAATATCATCTCTCTCTCAAAATATTACATCTCTCATATTTGGCTCATATGCTGGTATATGTAACAAAAATCACAAATTTTGGCACTCAGAGTCCTTGAGGCTCTCCGTGTGGTCATGAAGAAGTAGTGTTATCACCACTCTCTACTCATCTATGTCTACATGAGCTAGAATTTGTATCCCATGTCACTAATCTCTCCTACTCTCTAAACTCAAAGTACCTTTGAATCTATGGAAACTCCCTAATGGCCCTCTCATAATAGGCAATCTCATCAAGGGTAGTAGTATATCTCACTATAGATATATTATATGTTGGTCCCCTAGAACCCACTGATGTCCTAGCCTATACTAGTCCCTGTGGTTGAGGAGGAGGAACAATCTAACTTGCTACTCTCAGTCTATCCCTCTTCACTATCACTATAGTCAACTAAACCTATAACACTCTAACCTAGCCCTATAGTACCCCAACCTAGCCCTTTAACATCACCACCTACCCCTATAAGGCTAATACCTATGCCTATGTTGTATCTCTAGCTTGCAATACTACATCTCATGCCTATATGAATGCATCCCTCTCTCTCACCAACCCTTGTAAATATGGTGGTGGCCTCTTGACCTCTATCATAGGATGTAAACCTACCCACCAAGTTATATATGCTACTGTGCACCCTGGATCTCCAAATCCTATCCCTATTAGTAGCTCCTCAAAATTTATACCATCAATCTCTTAGGACAATGGCAGGGGTGCTTATATGTCATCCCTCTTATATCAAGGGAAGGTAAGAAGTATATCTTGTAGTAGACCAAATTGCCTCCTAACCTATGCCATAGGTACCATCTCCAACTCACTGCTCATCTCCCCATAACCCATAGTGAGATTTACAATCCAATGATTTGTTATTCTTGTCCTCTAAATATGGGGTATGTCAGGTAGGGTCTCCACAAAATATCTATAGGGATCAAACACTTTTTCATGTGCCTATAATATGTAATATCATGCACTACTTCATCTTCTCAGGTCTATGCCATGCCCTCTCTCCACCATCTAAAATCTACCTTAAAGTTGGCTAGAATAATGGTATGTAACCCCAATGGTTGGGTCACCATGATGTGCTCATACACTTAGCAGTGTAGTAAATGGATGACACACAAACTATATCACTAAAGCAATTTCAAACCCTACAACTCTCTATATAACTAAGCCAAAAACACTGGACCCCATGCAAAAATAGTCCACTACTCAACCATATATGATAACACACCTATAAATAAAATCAAAAATCTACCACCATCTACACTTAGTAATACATACAATATGATCCCTATCATCATCAAGATATTCAATCGATGCTACTCATCATTAGCCATATATAGTGGCTCATAGGCAAAACTTGTTAAATGGTAGGTTACCTCACTAACATGCTCTCCATATAATGCTACCATGTTTATATCATGATCCTCTCTCAATCATGTGAAGAGATCCTCACCCTAGAGTGGTAACTATAATATCTTATATACATCCTCCTATGTCACTGTCAACTCCTTAGTCGATAAATGCAAGGTGTTGGTGGTATGATCCCACCTCTCGATCAATGCTATCATAAGGTTCACATCTTAGGTGACTCAACAATATCATTTCACTCCTCCTAACCCCATCGTGTCCATATGCTCCCACTCATCTAGGGTGACATCCCTCCTCATCCACATCAGAAGCCTTAATAGATGATCTCATAATGTCATCTATATCCTCACCTATATCCATATACACACAACTCAAGTCACATAATTTCTAATATAACCTACCACCACCTTTTTCCCTTCTCTTTAGTAGAACTACATTGGTTTGAGGCCCTCCACCAAGATATGTAGGCAACACTAAATTGATATGGGGTCTTCTAAGGTTAACTCAGCCATATACCCACCTAACTATCTACCCTACTCTCTAGTCTCTACCCTAGGCTTCATTACCTCTCTCTCTCCACCTTAGACTTAACTACCTATCACAACTCTATGCCTCATAGCTTATATCCCTACCCCTCAATTCTATGCCCTATCTTTTAAGCCCTAGATCTCTTGACCTATCTCAACCCCTCTTTTTTAAACACACTTTTAGCCATACCTTAGATATTTTTCCATAGGCTTTAGGATAACTACATTGGCCTGAGGCCCTAAACTAGGCTATGTAGGTAGCATGTAGTTGACACAACATCTTTGAGGCTAGCTCAGCCATTAGGCTAGTTGATTACTTCCATTTAAGATCCAAACTAAACTTCTCTCTTTTTTAATCTTCCCAATCATTGATGTTAGTCTAGCATGCTTACATTGGCACTAGGTATCAATCAACATCGATAGACACCTATGAACATTAGTGTGGTATCAACCAATGTTGATGGAACCCATAGATGTCAGTGACTGGTTTGGCTCTAGGGCCAAATGACCCATGCCTAAAAGTTCATATTTTTACCTAAAAACTACCCCACAACACTCCCAACTTACCCTAAACCTACCCTAAGAAGTTTCCTACCCTTCTACTACCTTTTTCTTTTCCCCCACCTCAAAATTAGCTAACAAAATCACAATAACCAAATCAAACTGTAAATCCAACCATAGTGGATCTTACCTCATCTCTCTATCTCCTCCAAGATGGCACAACTAGCTCTTGTGGTGGTGCACCTCCTACTAGGTCCCATGTTAACTTGGCCATCTCAATCTAAGTTAGAGATCTATTTTTCTCTAATCATAAATTTCAAATGAGTTTGGTCAGCTGCCAAACCCCCATTTGTTGAGTTTGGTCAGCCATTGGCATTAACATCCTTAACCTAATTTGCCAATGTCATTACTTAATCCTACTAACATCAATAACATTTCCATAAGCCATTGATGTCAGCACTATTTACTACCTACATCAGTGATGTCACTAATGTCGACACCATTGAATTATTATTTCCACCATTAACGACAACTCTTTATACTCTACCCATGATTGGGGCACTTTGGAGATCACATATATCTCTCTGACCTTAACCACCAACTTGGAGATCACATATATCTCCCCAACCCTAAAAAACACCATTAGAAATCAATTAAATCTCCCCCATAATGACTTTTCTTGGAGATCATGAATATCTCCTTGCTCATTGACCCTTTTAAACCAACCTTGCGTCACTTGTCATGACCACTTATGTTATTTTACTATAGTTGGATATTATACACATGCATATAAATTAGGTTTTTTAGATCTCAACCAATCTCATCCTATCACCTATAACATTTTGGATTTTCTATGGGCACTTCCTACCTTGGATACTTGGGACACATCGACCATTAGAGCTACAACTTTGATTATTTTGACCTATCAGCTATCACTTACAAGCTGTGCTTTGGTTATTTCTATTTTAGTCCTCCTCAACCTTGTATGTTCATGCCTTTTTTGACTATAGCTCATATTATTATATGCACATGAAGTGATACCAAGCTTTCCTCCAATCACCCAATTAAATTTTTATCAAAATGGTATCTGATTCTGATTTCTCCTCCATCAATTCTCATTTTGAGGGGGGATACCTCATCCAATACTTAGAGCATCTAACTCCTATTTTTATCTTGAAACTTGTTAGTGAAAATAAAAAGACACTAAGGGGTAAATTTAGACACCAAAATTATGTCACACACATGTGCATAACTACCTATGTTGAAACCCCCTTAAGCCCATTTCCAATAGAAACACTTAGCCTCCCTAACCCATGCTTTTACCACTCACATATTTAATTAATTTTAAATAATTAATTAGGTTAATTAAAAACCCTTTATTCCACCTTACTTAGCCACCTCACCCTAAGACTAATTCTCACGTGATGAGTTACCTCAAGATTTGATCCCCTCACCCTAACTACCCAAGACTTATTCTCACCTCAAAACTAAATTCCTAATCAACTACCTTCTTCTTAACCTCTTATTTTTACCATTTTGTAATGGGTGCCATATTTGGCATGAAAAGAAATAGAAAATAGGCCAAAAATAGTAAATTTTACCTATTCTAACATTGATGATGTCAGTCAACCCATGGCCAAGCTTTACCTACTCTAACATGATGTTAAAGTTAATAGAAATCAAGAAAATTCATTCTTATTTGCATCCAAGCCCTCAAAATTCAACTTTACACATCCTAGCTTACTATTATCTTACATAAGTCAATCCAGATTAGGAACCAAGCTCTTGAGGACTAGTAAGACCTACTTGTTTTATCTATTTAGAGCATTAGTTTTGACTACATGATAAGAGCCTTCCATCTATAACTTATCATTCAATCACCCTTGTAGCTAAGTATATCACTTATTCTATAGGTATTTTATATTGTTACTTTGCTATCAATTTACATCGAGTGTTCATTGCTTTACACATTCCTGATAGAACCCCCATGAGGGAGTTATAAATCTTACTTGCTTGTCTCTCCTTGACCCAACACACCAAACTATTAACCAAATCCATCTAAACCATACTCTCTCACACACACACAACTCTCCCTAATCTCCCAGAGTTGATCAAAACCATTTCATAAACCCAAAAGAGCCTTTTGCAAAATATTAGACAATTATTACCCCTACCAACCTTGATAGCCTAACTAACATTGGTCACCTTAACCCACTGACCTTAATAGCATAATTGATATTGGTCACTTCTTTACTAACATTGGCAACTATGGATTTTCCTAACCTTTCTAAAACCTACCCAAACAAATTATAAAATACAAATAGAATATACCACCTACACTCTATTACTTTTTTTTGCACTTAGGTTGTGAATAAAAAGAATATTATCTCTCTTTCACTCTCTTTTAGTTGTTTATTACTCTTTTGTCTCTCAAAAGTGGGTTGTCATCTTTAAGGAAGTTTCACACTTCCTAGAACAAGCATGTAGCTTGGAAGCCCACTCATTTATCTACTTACAAAAATTTTGTGGTAGTGATTTCTTACTTATAGGTAGTCCTCCCCAGCCAAAGAGAAGTGCTCACAATGTCTAGATATGGCATGCAAACCAATTCAGGTTCATTATAATCACTTATCCTTATCATTCTTCTCTATTTTTCCTTAAACTTGAAATAGAAATTTTTTAGTGAAACACCTAAAAGTATTCCAATGTTGAAAAAATATTAGATTAGGTTTGAACAACCTCCTCTAGGGTTCAAGATTTGGTGACAACATATAGGCTTCTTAATAATCTACTTATGCAAGTGTTTCTAATAGTTTTTGCTTTTCCACATTCAAGAGATGAAAGAAACTAAGTGATGGTCTAGGGTTAGATGTTACCCAGATGAAGTCAGCGCACCGTATCCAGACATTGAAGGGACTCCTCTTTGGCTATGGAGGATGACACTTGCAAATAAGAGAGACTTAAACAAGAAGGTTGTTAGATAGATAGGTGGTAGACTGCCAAGCGAGAGCTTGATCCAAGAAGTGCAAAGACTTCTTGAGGGGTGATAGTCTACTAGTCGATAAAAAGCAGAATATAGCTAGAAATAGAAATGATAAAAGACTGAACAAAAGAAATAAAAACAAATGTGTACCTGTAAGTGGAAATCTGTCTTCCACAGTCACCAACGTCGATTAGTCTACCGATGTCAGTAGGTTAAGGTCACCGACATTGGTTAGTCTGCCAACATCAGTAGGGGCAATAGTTGATGTCAGTCGGGGCAATGGCCTTAGATAGGGTCTAGATGGGTTTATGGTTTGTGGAATGGTCTAAGAGTCTATTTCGATGGTCAGAGAGTCTATTCAGAGGTCTATACAGGACTATAGGGTAGATAGTATGGTCTAAAAAGGGGACTAGATAGAGGACAGGGTGACAGGGAGATAAGGATGAGAGAAGGCTTTTCATCCTCTCCAGGAAGAGCAGGTTGGGTTATATCAGGAGTGGTTAGAAATGGGTAGTGGGTTGATTAATAGATGGATTCAAAATAAATACTGAAATGGAAAATAGTAGAAAATACTTAGCTATGGCTTGTTGAAAGAGTGCAGAAGTCTTGTTGCTGATGCTGCTGATGTACCTACAATATCTTTAACCCAAAGTCTGGAGCTATTCCTATAGAGTGCTTATAGCCTGTGATGCTTGGTGTGCATCTGGGAGAGAGGGAGAGAGAGTTCAGATGCTAGGTGTAAAAGAATTCACATTCACGGGAGGAAGCAATGGAAGCATAAAACTAGTTTTAAAGGGACCGATCTCGGTGAAACCGACGGCATTAGCCGAATAGTAACCCACGTCAGTAGCTAAAGAATAGGAAAAAGTTGCTAAAAATAGCCTTTTGTCCATTCTTCCATCTACTGGGGTCAGCTGGTCATTAGAAAATAGTTGAGGATGGGTTTTATTAGGCGTGAGGATGAGTGGGGGAATTAAAATGGGGGTTAAGCATTTAAGATTTGGCATGGGGTGAGGGAGGCATCCAAGGAGAGGTATCCTAGGAGAGGTGAGGTGGTAAAGGGGGGGGTTTAATTTAAAATAGTCAATTTATTTTAAATTAATAATTGAATGGGTTATAAATGGTTAGGAGGGGAGCAAAGGGGACCAAGGGGTGACCAAGGGATAGACACGATTTTGGTGTCTACATTTGCCCCTTTTTGTCTTGTTGGTTGTTCTTGACGAACTACAAAACAAAAATAGGATTTGGTTGCCCTAGGTATGGGATAAGGTGTTCCCCCCTCAAAGTGAGAGTTGAGGGAAGGGAACCTGAGATCGGGTGTCGATTTGACAGAGAGATAGATGGAAAGGGTGAAGGTTAGAGTGTGAATATTGTAAAAGATGAGATTACATGTTTGCCACACCACGCAATAGGTAGGCCAAATTATCATGGTCAAAGGGTCGAAGAGTGCCAAAATTGAAATAATCGAGCCCCAACATTTAGTCGTAGCTGATTGGATTAAACGATCCAAGCTGTAGCTCTAATGGTCATCATGTTCCAAGTATCTTGGGCTCAGGAAGTGCTCTTGGAAAACACAAAAAGGCCACAAGCATGGGGATCAACTAGAGCGTGATCTAGTACTTGTGGGGGTCAGGGACAATTTGCTAACTAGGCATGAGGTAGCAAAGGTAATCAAAACAACCAAGGCAGAGGTGTCTCGAAAGTGGTCAGAGGAGATAGTTGCGATCTCCAAGGTCTATGATCGAGTCAGGCAGAAGTAAAAGTGATCTCAAGTGTGCCCCAAGAGGCTAAGATGACTTCTACTTATGAGGACTAGTTGATTGGGGGCATGATTGTGGTCATGGTGAAGAAGGTGGAGGTTGGAAGGCCACTGATGTCAGTGGCATAAAGGGACCAATGTTGGCATAAATCAATCGACGTCGGTGGCCTACCAAATCTAACAAAATTGGATTGGTGGCCCACCAAAATTCATTTGTGACTGTTGCCAAAGTCAAAAAAGGAGCTCTAGAGTTTAGGAAGTGAAAGTGACTTAGAGTGAGTGGATTAGCAGTGTGAGGTGGCAGAGTGTGATTGGTGGAAAGAGGGAGTGGATTGGAGAGTGATTGAAGGTTGTAGAGGTGATTGTGGGCCAGGTTGAGGTTGTGAAGAAATCAAGATGGAAGGGATGGTAGAGGGAAGTAGAGGACCTGTGGGAGGTCCACCACTAGCAACACCCATCGTGCCACCACAGCGGTGATGACGGGATGAGGTAGGAGGTGTTTTTGGACTCATTTGGCTTGGTTTTGAAATTTATTGTTTTAGATAGAAATTGGGGGGAAAAGGGTAGGTAGGTGGGTGGGAAGGGTAGGTAGGTCATGCTAGGGTGATTTAGGAGGGTTTTGGGGGTCAATGGGGGGTCATGGGGGGAAGCCCTAATTTTAGGGCTCACCCCATTCGGCCCTAGGGCCAAACTAGTCACTGATATCAGTGGGTTTACTAGTGTTAGTTGACCAATAGCTAGCATTAGTCAGTCATCTACCAACATTGGTTAGGTAAATGTCATCACTGGCACACTAACTGATGTCAGTGGCTGCCTGGTCAGAGAGAGTTAGAAAAGTGCCAAGTTAAGGGGTCAAAGCTGCGTCAAGGGCTTCCCAAGTGTCAAGGTAGCCATAGACAGTCAGGTAGATAGGCAAGTAGATAGATGAAAGGGTAAATGATTGAGACAAGTCTCCCAAAAGGGAAGAAGAGTCATAGGTATTGGTAGTCACATTGACATGAATTAGATTGTTAGATGTAGGTGAGGCAGATGTTGATGCTATGGGACTGACTATCGCCCTTGCTAACATGGATGTGTCGAGACATCATCGGGGAGGAGTGGCCACAGATGAGCACAGTGGGACTCGATGGGTTGTGGTGGTACTGCCAGGTGGTGAGAGACATGAGCCTCATGGTGGCATTGATCGAGTGGTGGGATCATTCCACCAACACCTTCCACTTGCTGATAGTGGAGATGATGGTCATGGTCGAGGATGTGTACTATATTTTGTGGATGTCGGTGCATAGAGTAGACCTATATGCATGCTTGAGAGAGGTGCATGATATCCACATGGTTACGCTATTTGGGGAGCACATCACTGAGATGAGCTACCACTCAGCAAGTTTTGCCTATGAGCCCCTCTACATTATGGATGAGGATGCACATTGGTTGGCAATTTTGATGATGATAGGCATCACAGTTTATGTGATGCTAGATGTAGAGGGAGGTAGGTTTCTAGTCACTATGACCAGAGTTTTGACAGAGATGGTAGAGTAGCAGACCATGTTTGCCTGGGTGCCTATCTTTTTGGCCTAGGTATACAAAGAGTTGTGGGGCATTAGTGGGTGGTGGTGGTATAATTTATGCATGGGCCACCTCCTGCACTATTGGGCTTATGAGCACATCATAGTAAGGCATCCTCTCAGCATTCTAGTGGCAATCCAGGCTAGCTTTAGAGTTGGATTCTGATGATGGTGGGAGATGATGGCACATGCACAGATGGATGGAGTGGTCAGGGACATCGACCACTATAGGGGTACTGGAGGCCCTGATCCCAATAGAGATCATCTAGAGATCGTACCTAGTGTATCCAACCTTTAGAGACTAGGGAGAGTAGATGGTCAAGGTACAGAACATCAGGTGGGTCAGGGGCAGACGAGCTGGTAAGCTCGAGAGGGTGCCAGTGGAGAGAGTGAGGTGCTAGTTTGGGCTGCTATAGGATGTGCCTCTTGCCTTCCCACTGTATAGATAGGATGACATTGAGGTGCCACTCCCACTGCTAGAGGAGACAGAGGGGCCTGATTTTGAGGAGCTGCCAGCAGGACCTAGGATAGCCGACCCAAGATGTATAGAGGCCTACTCGGCATTGTGGGTAGGATAGTATATAGGTGTGCAGGTGGGGCCATAGCCTAATCTATAGGCTATGATCAAAGAGTGAGATGCAGCCTATTAGGAGAGAGACATGGATAGATAGGAGAGGGATGTAGCCTAGGGCCAGGTGACCATTTTGCAGGGATAGGTCATAATTTTGATAGGGCAAATGGTAGGGATGATAGGCCAAGTGGCAGTGCTGATAGGATAGGTCACCATGCTATAGGGACAGTTGGCCATAGCCTAGGCACAGGCATTGGCAAGCCAAGTTTTTAGAGGATAGGCCCTGATGCAACATCTACCTTAGCAGCCCACACAATCAGCATCAATGCAGCTAGCATTCTCATAGCCACAAGGTTCAGTGCAGGGCACGGCAACAGGCCTGATGGGTCTATCATAGACTGTACCTATTACTAGGTATAACACTACACTGGATGAGATTGCATATTATGAGGGGGCCATCAGGGGGTTCCCTCAAATACAAAAATACTCAGAGATGAGGGCAAAGTTGAGCCGACAGAGATCTATGTCACGAGTGACAGCTTCAGGTTCTCACAGACGACACAGGTCAGAGGGCGGAGATGATACAGCATCTTCCCAACCACCACCACCACCACCATAGCCATAGCCTTGAGGGCAGAGTTTTGACATGATGTACATACCAGCCTATGAGCCGATGATGTGAGATGTATATATATTTTTGAGAGAGAGAGAGATGCACAGATTGTGCTATTATACAAAATTTATATATATATATATATATATATGATGAGTTTTTGATCAGTGATGTGTTATGAAAATGTTGTAAAATGTTTAATGTGTTCAGCATTTTTATGTATTTAATGATGTATGATGATTATAATAATGATGATTATGATGATGTTTAATGATTATGATTTAAATGATTAATGTAATGATGTTTTATGATGAGAATGGTTATGTGATGATGATGTTTATGTTATGAATTTTAGATTATATGATGTGGATGGTTAATTTTTATGATGATGATATTGTTATGGTTAATGATTATGATGTAAATGATGAAAATGATTATGCTAATGATTGTGGAAAGATGTGATTAGTTGTGATGTGATTGGCAGGTGACAAAAAAATGTGACGAAAGGAATGGCCGAGCTAACCCTAGAAGACCCCATGTCAACTGAGTGTTGCCTACATAGCCCTTATCCTAAGGGCCTCAGGCCAATGTAGTTCTCCCTAAAAGGGAGGAAGGGTTGAAATGGTCAATGGTTTGGTCAAGGTCAAGTCATGGTCAAATACAAGGTTTGTCCATCAAGTAGACGAATAAATAGATGTGGTCGAGCTAACCCCAAAAGATGTCGTGTCATCTGAGTGCTGCCTATATAGCCCTAATTGTAGGGGCCTCAGACCAATGTAGTTCAGAAGAGGAGACAAAGTGGTCAAGAGTTGGTTTGGTCATGATAATGATTTAGCACGTTCCATATATCTGAGGGTACATGCTTGAAATGATGAGGAGAAGAAGATGTTACAGCCTTTTCCAAATGGTGTATTCTGTAACATTGGTCAGGGTTTTTCATCCCTAGCAATTGTCCATATTAGGTGATAGATGTTTGCTAAAAATGAAAGGAGTCTATTTATGTTTCAGTAAGTACTAGTTTATGCCTGACATAAATTGGGTGGTTGATAGTTTCCATGTGTATTGGTGTCCATAAAAACTAGTGTGAATAGGCTATGTGAGTGGTCTGAAAAGGGTTGGGTTGATTTGGTTTGACAAATGATGTGGTTGAATGTGACCAAAGTGTATGCAAAAAGTGAAAGGCATATTCACCCTTTCATTGACAAGGACCCGAATGACAGCATAGATAGGGGTTGTTAGAACTAAGATCCCCATTCATGCATTACGTCGTTGACCATGGGTTGTGTTAGAGAAGTAATCGAATCACTTTGACATTAAAAATGAGCTCGAAGTCCCTTGAGTAGGTGATGTGAGATGGGAGGATAGGGTAACCCCTTTTGAGTAGGGATAACTTTTCCCCTTTTTATAGGAGACCCTAAGACGAATACAAGCCAAGTCCATGACCCCCCCCTTTTTTTAAAGCAGACTGATCAATGCAGGAAGTCTACATAGAGATGTCATTTTTCTTTGTGGTCATTTGTGAAGCTGATCGATGAGGGAAGCTTCTAAGAAAGTGCTATTTGTAGCAAGATTTTAGTCATAGCCATCCTTCGAGGGAGTGGTTTATATTTTTGCTTTATATATATAAGGGCTTTGAATAGCTATCCTTTGAGGGAACAGTCTATTAGCTACAGCAATGATAGTACAACTGTCCTTCGAGGGAACAGTCTACCTTTAGATTTTGTGACCTTGGATATTTTAACATCTCAATTTATTTTTGATAGAATTTTGAGTCATGGACAAGACTATAGAAGTGTAAGGGCTCCCTTTTATAAGGACAAGGCATTCATACTATATAAAAGGGTTACATAGGATTTGTTTAGGAGAATAGGGTTGAAGGAATGAGGATTAGAGGATAGGGATTGCTCAAGGGATGAGCTCAAGTAAAATTTCAAGTGAACGAGTACTAGACTAACAGTAGAATGGTCACAGATGCAAGGCATTAAGAGGCTCAAGTTTTGGTCAGCCTTCAAGAGAAGATAGACAATAAGTCCCTAACCCATACTTGTGCGTGATGATGAAGGGTCTGAGCCAATTAGGAGAAAACTTGCCTCATTTACTTTGCTCCATATTAGTCACATGCTGATTTTATTTGAGGATGAGGTCTTTGATGTTAAAATATCATTCTCACAGATTTTTTTCATAGGCTCGCTTGATGCGATTTTGATAGACATGGAGATGGTTGAGGGCAGCAAGATGACGTTCATTAAGTAACTCAAGTTGAGCTAAGTGATCTTGATAAAATTCATCGTTAGAAATAATGTCATGTAGAGAGATGCAGAGAGATAGGATCTATACTTTGAGAGGTAGGACAACCTCTATTTTATACACTAAAGAGAAAGGGGTAGCACCCGTGGAGGTTCAGATGCTAGTGTGGTAGGCCCACAAAGTGAAGGGAAGGTGAATGTGCTAGTCCCTTCCAGTGTCGTCGACCACCTTCATGAGAATTTTAGTTAGGATTTTGTTGGAAGCCTTGGCCTGCCCATTTGCTTGTGGGTAGTAAGGCGAAGAGAAGCTGAGCTTGATGCCAAATGAGTCACAAAGTTTCTCGACAGTTTTGTTTTTGAATGACTTGCCATTATCGGTGATGATTTTGTGAGGGACACCAAAATGACAGATGATGTGGGTGTTGATGAAGTCGACAATTTTGTCAACTTTTGTGGAGATGAGAGGAATAGCTTCCACCTATTTAGTGAAATACTCGGTGGCAGTGATAATGGAATGATGATGAAGAGATGAATGAGGGTTAATATCACCGATGAGATCTAAGCCCCATTGTGAAAAAGGCCATAAATCTTGAGTGACTTGTAAGGCATGGCTAGGGACGTGAAGCAAGTTAGCATTCTACTGACACTTGATGCAACACCAAACATAGTCACTACAATCTTGATGAAGAGTGGGCCAATAATAGCCCAGGTGAAGGATGTGCTTGGCAACTGAGTTCCCACTGATGTGTCTACCACAAATCCCATCATGGACCTATTTAATGGCATGAGAGGTTTCAGTGGAGGTTAGATAGTGAAGAAGGAGGCCATTGAAACCTCATTTATAGAGAAGACCCCGTAACATGGTATAGCAAGCCGTGCATTTGATGAAGGCCCACTGTGCATTGCTAGAGAGGTTGGGAGGAATGATAGAATGAGTCAAGTAGTCCAAAAGTTGTTTGTACCAAACATCCCGTGGGCTAGAGTCTATGGTGTTGACATGGTTGATGTTAGGAGAAATGTATGAAGGTAATGACACATGATGCATCGTGACATAAATCCTTGATGAGGATGACGAAGATGGAATATGTGAGGCGAGAGAAGACATGGTGTCAGCAAACTTATTCATGGATCGAGGAACAGTCTGCAAGAGGTAATGGTCGAAAGAGGCTAAGAGAGTGTCAGCACAGTTTTTGTATCTTTGCAAAATTTCATTCTTACAGAGGTATGAACTATTGATCTGATTGACGACAGGTTGTGAGTCATCAAAGATGTTGATGGATTTGATGCTTAGAGAAAGGGCGGTTTGAAGTCCCAAAATTAAGGCTTCATATTCAGCCATATTATTGGTACATTCAAAGTCAAGCTTGAAAGACAGAGGCATGAGCTCACCCTCGTGTGGGATGAGGATGGCTCCTGCACCCCCATCGAGTTGACATTTGGAGCTATTAAAGAACATGGTCATTTGATAGACTATGTCATCGGTGGAAAGCATGGTGATAGATTCGTCAGGAAACTCACGCTGAGAAGGTTGATTGTCAAGTAGAGGGGCATCTACCAATTGGTCAGTGATTCTCTACCCCTTGATGGATTTCTGCTAGATAAAGTCCAAGTCAAACTCAGTAAGAAGCATGAGCCAATGAGCCATACACTGGTTTTGGTATGGCTTGGAATGCATGTATTTAAGAGGGTCAGTGTGAGTGATGACAAAGGTCTTGTGATTGAGAAGATAATGGCGGAGCTTAGTAGCGGCAAAGACTAATGCCAAATAGAGTTTCTTGGTATGAGTATACCAAGTTTCATAGTCGACAAGTGTTTGGCTTATATAGTAAATTGCTTGCTCACGGTGTTGCTCGTCTTGGTGCATGATCATGGTGCCTAACGAATGGTTGGTTGCTGAGATGTAAAGGTAGAAGGGTTGGTCATCTTTAGGTGGTATGAGGACTGGTGGAGAGACCAAATAGCATTTGAGGGCTTCAAAAGCCTCTTGACAGTCCTTATCCCATTTAAAGGAGACGTCCTTCGTGAGGAGATGGCAGAAGGGTTGACAGCGGTCAGAAAGCTACCAGATGAAGCGATGGATGGACTGGAGCTTCCCTTACAGACTGTGAAGTTGCTTGAGATTGGTTGGAGGTGGCATCTTGAGGATAGCATGGATTTTGGTGGGATCTATCTCAATGCCATGGAGAGAAATGATGAAACCCAGGAGCTTGCCTGAGAGGACCCCAAAGACACATTTCTTGGGGTTAAGGTAGACATTATACTAAAGAAGGTGAGAGAAGATGATCTTCATAATGGTCAAATGGTCATGACGAAGCTTGGATTTGCTTAGCAGGTCATCCACATAGTCCTCCATGATTTTGTGGATGAGATCATGGAAAATGTAAGTCATGGCACACTAATATGTGGCACCTGCATTCTTCAAGCCAAAAGGCATGACTCGATAGCAGAAAGTCCCCCATGGGGTGATGAAAGTAGTCTTGTGTTGATCTTCTAGCACAATCAGGATTTGGTTATATCCTAAAAACCCATTCATGAGTGATAGCATCTCATGATCGGCTGTGAGATCAACAAGTTGGTCAATGTTGGGAAGAAGAAAGTCATCTTTGGGACAGGCCAGGTTGAGGTCAAGATAGTCCATGCAGATTCGGATCCCTCCAATTACCTTGGTGACAAGGATGATGTTAGACACCCACTACAGATAATCAATGGGTTAGATGAAAGAGACAGAGAGAAGATGCTGAAGCTTCTCTTTGACAAGGAGCGCAACGTGATGGTGCATCTTTTGAAGCTTTTGCCTGATAGGCTTAGCCTCTAGTTTAGTGATGATGTTATGAATGGTGATGTTAGGGTCGATGCCAAGCATGTCACTATAGGTCCAGGCAAAGGCTTGGCTATGGTCTGAGAGGAACTGGGTGTAGTCAAGCTACTCCTGGGTGTCCAAAGATTGACCAATCTTTAAGATGTGAGGAACATCAGAAGATGGGAGGTTAATGTCAATGGTTGATTCATTTAACATAACCTATGTTTCAAAAGGGAGGGAGAGCTGGGTGAAAGAGTCATTGGTGCCCATGTAAAAGAGGATGGCATCATCGTCTACGCAGTGGATGGTGTTGATGGTGGCCGACTCATCATCTATCATGTGGGGATAGATGAGAGGGAGAGACCTGGATACCCTGTTTAGTTGGTAGGTCAGGGGTTCCAAGTGGATGGTGTTTATGCAAAAAAAAACTAGGAGGGATGGAAATCACTGACTCCATAGGTGAAGGGGGGAGAATGGGCGAGCTTGGAGGAGATTGGTCTATGGTGGATTCGGGGCAAAAGTCTATAGAAGCCTGAGTAGGTTCCTAGAAACCCAGGCCATATAGTTTCTTGCCATTGTCATCATTGAGTCTTTCGATGGGCTGATGGGAGCCTTGCTCATAGCGCTCGAAGCCAAAACCCTTCCATGCACACCTATAAAGGTAGGTGTGTGAAAAGTTGGGGTTGCCAAGAAAGGAGAAGTCAGATGTGAATGGTTGAGGTGAAGAGAGAGGATTCCCATCTGTAGGGGCTCGATCTAGCCCCCCATAGATGAGATTGGTTCAAATATTAGGTGGACCATAAGGAATGACCATTTTGATTCGATGGTCATAACTGGGACTATGGTGAAGTTGTCCATACTCTTGCAGAGTCTGGAACATGTCTAAGGTAAGCAAGCGATATTCCCCAAGTGAAAGTCATTGGAAGATATCTTCCATGGGGTCCTTGATTGTTGCTCGAGGAGTGGGTGTGAGGGTGACTGCCATTTGTGAACTGGTTAAAACTTCTGCGGATGGAGGCAGTGTCTGGGCTGGTGTCTTGAGAGGAATGAGAACTTCATTTGGTCAATAGGTCATGTTACAAGTTTTGAAATGGGATGGGTCAGCAAGAATGATGTGGACTTGCCCATCATGCTCAAATTTTACACAACAGTGTAGTGTGGAGGGAACACAAGCCATGGCATGTATCTAGGGTTTTCCTAATAACATGTTATATTGAAACTCTCCTTTGATGATGTAGAAGAGCTCAGAGACAGTGTGCAAGCCAATACAAATATGAAGGACGATGGTGCCAATGGTAGTGGCAGTGGTGTCATTAAAGGATCGTAGGATTGCATCAATTTTTGATACACAATTCTTGGCGAGGGCCAATTGATCAAAGGCATGAGTAGAGATGATGTTAATGTTGGTGCCTCTGTCAATCATAACTCGCTTAATGTGGGTTCGATCAACATAGGCCATAATGAAGAGAGCAGCGTCTTGATCTTCTGAGTTAGGGGTAGGAATTTTAGAATCGCTAAAAGTGATAGAGGCAACGAGGGATAATGAGTGGACCAGGGTAGATAGTGGTTGGGGGTCCTCAGGTTAGAGCTCCACTGCCTATAAGGCTCTGATCAGAGCTTGACAATGCTAGGGTGAACTTTGGATGAGGTCATACAAGGTCATCTTCATGGGTGTTTGGTGAAGCTATTTTAACATAGTGTCATGGATTGCCCCTGAAGAAGAGGGTTAGGATGTACCCAGGATAGAAATTTTGGGTTTTGGTGGTTGAGGTGGCTTGACAAAGGGATAAGTCCAAATAATGGTAGCTTTTTCTTTTGCCTTATCCTTTTGTGACCTTGTGGCTACACTGATGGCGTTAATTTTGAAGAGAGGAGGCAAGGGAGATGAAGGGGCCATAGTGTGTTGATGAGATGTCGATGATGATGAAGAGGTTTGAGAGATATGGGGAGATGTCAGGGGTCTGTTGACAGTATCCTCAAGAAGAAGAGTGTCTTTCTCCATGTATCGTTGAATGACCACCTTAAGGGCACAACAATTCTCGGTGTCATGTCCCAGTGTATGATGATATATGCAAATCTTAGTATCATCAAACCAAGAAGGTTTTGACCTGAGAGGTTGGAAGGGTTTGATAGGTGAAAGGGTTATGCTAGAGGTCTGCAAAAGTTAGTGCAAGATCAAGGTATATGAACCCACTAAGGGGTTCGTGCTTTTTGATGCATGAGACGTTGGTGACTTTTGCTTGGGGTGTTGAAGGAGGCTTCCATACCACCTTGTGGGTTGGTGGTGTAGCCACATGTGTAGATGACACTTTATTCATGAGAGGTGTTGAATTGTTTAGAAGGGTTAAGCTTGTGGTAGGCAAAGGGAGTAATGGCGGTAACTTATTTTGGTTAGGGGTTGGCATAGGAAGCACTCCTATTATGGTCAAAGGGTGAGGGCCCAAAATGGAGGGCAATGTTGACGGTGGAGGAGGAGTTCACCATTGTGGTTTAGCAGTCTTTTTTAGTTTGGTTTAAGGACTACTATTGGGCGAGGCTTGGTTTAAGTCTACCTTCACTTGCAGGTGAGTGAGGTTAGTGACAGGGTGAACACCGAGTGAATTGATTAGTTTTGATGTGGTGGATGAGGGTTTTGGTTTTGATGTAGATAGTGGAGGTTTTGAAGGTTTAGATGTGGAAGTCTGGTCTTTGTTGGAAGTTTTTGGAGATTTTGTCACAAAAGGGTTGGTGGCATGAGATGAGATGGGACGGGCAAGCTGAAGAGCTTTGAGTCACTCCCATAATGCCTGATGTTCCACTTTCCTCGAATGGAGAAGTTCTAGTTTCTCCACCAATTGAGAGAATGGCTAGGAAGATGTGGGATGAGGCTTTGGTCCTTCAGAAGATGTGGATGGTCATGGGGCTGAAAATGTGTTAGGTGTAGCAATCTCAAACCCAAGGCATGAAGGAGTCATAATTGGATCGTCTTTGGTCAAAGAAGGTGGAGAGACAGGGTCTTCTCTAGGTGGAGAAGGAATCAGATAATGTGGCTCCTCAAGAGGATAGAGGGCAGGGATGATTGCGCCCTCCACCTATGGTTGAGGAGTAGGAAGGGTAGGGTCCTCCATTGGTAGTAAGAAGGAGGGCAGTGGGGCTAGTGGTGCCGGTATGGTCGAGGCATCCTCCAATATAAGGGAAGTTGATGGAGAACTAATAGGAGAAGAAGGTTCATCCACGTGTGATAGACTGATGGGTTGACTAACCTCTTGAGACTATGAGAGAGGTTGGTCAGGGATGAGAGGTGAGACTATGTTGACTGTGCGTATGTTATGCTCTTGAGAGTCATCAGTCATGGTCTGCACATTATTTTGGCTAGGTGGATGGTTGGGAAAGGGTTTTTTGAAGATGTCTATGTTTTAATTGGGTGGCACATATGGGTTGTCCAAGACGAGGTCACCCTTATCTAGCATGTCTTAAATGATGTTCTTGAGAGTCTTACAATTGCCTGTCATGGCCTTTAACACGGTGATAATTGTAGAAGTCATTTTCCCTATACCACGTAGGGATGGCGTGTGAGAGATCAAATTGAGGAGGTGGTCGAATTTGGGGGAGATTGAGAACTCCTTGTTTGACAAGTTTGTCCAACACAAATGCGTATGACTCTCCTAGTGGAGTATATTGATGTTGCACATATATTTGCTAGAATTACCATGTGATACTTTGGGATGTCGATGGTTCAGGCTGATTGGTTGTTGTTGAAGATGAAGGTCTAATGACTACAACATTTGTTGATGCCTTAGATTTGGGATTAGATGAAGAAGGTTTAGAGGAAGAGTCATTAGACTTGGTTTTGGGGTTTTTACTCCGCAACTTAACCTTGTTTTCCTTGATGGCACATAGTTTGAGCTTCCTAGCCATTGTGAAAGCTTCATCAAAGGTGCAAAATGTCTGGACCCGCAAGGTAGAGGAAATATGTTTGGCACACACCTGAGAGAAGAGTTTGATGAGCTCAGGTTGGGTCAAAGAAAAGGAGAGTTGGTTGATTAAGCCTCTCCATCAGGCAACAAAATTGGCTATGGATTAATCATCAAACTGTCAGATAGAATACAAATCTGTGATTGAGACTTTTTTGGTGATATTGATCGAGAAGTGGTTGAGAAAAATTTGGGCTAGCTAGGTGAATGTGAAAAGAGAGTGGCTAGTGAGGGAGCTATACCAACCGAGAGTAGCACCAAAAAGTGACATGGGGAATGTGCATAAAAGTAATGCATCATCATGGGCTATTAGGTAACAAGCATGTCTGAATGCTCATAAATGCTGTTGTGGGTCTTCCTTACTCTAGAAGCGAGTAAATTTAGGAATTTCCCACTGACTGGGATATGACCTGATTGGGACGGAGGGATGGATGGGTTCATTACAAATTTGGTCGTATGAAAGGACATTGCGTGAACCCAAAACTAAGGTCTCAAGATTAGACATTTTGTCCATCAACATTTTGATTAGGTATGTTGACAAATTTGTAAACGGAGCACCCCCTAGGTTGTAAGGTGCTTGGAAGGTGCTAGAAGGGGCATATGACATAGTCAGTTGTGTTTGTATAGGCGCAATGTATTGATAATTAGTCATTGGGACAAAAGTGGAGGCCAAGGGTGGTTGCATCATGAAGGTAGAAGGCATGACTAGGCTTGATGTTGCCATAGGTGGTTGGATAATGGTAACATTAGCTAATGGATGAGTAGCCACCCTAGTGTTGATGTGGATGAGAGTAGGTGAGATGGAGACAACTAGATTTTGGAAAAGGGTAGAAGTTTGTTGGATAGTCTGTGGTTGATGGGGGGTTGAAACCCCAATAGAAGTGGGCCCAAAGATGGAAGGAGAAGCCACACTTAGAAGATTAGTCATGAGCTGGTTATTAGTCGAGGTGATAACCTGGATGTCTATGGGTTGAACCACAGGCACTGTTGATATGACTACCGTCTCGACTAAGGATGTTGGCATCCCATAAATTGGGTTGCCTAAGGAGTCTCACATTTAGCTTCACATGAGATAATGTTGAAGGGATTTGACATTGAGGTCCAAGAATCTTTCGAAGTCTTGGTCCCCCTCAAGGACAACGAGACGCTGAGTTGGGGTCAGTTGGGTAGGAGTTCGTTCAGTCTCTCAATGATACTCCATTAGAGGACTGGTTATGGATGGTGAAGGTAGAAGCGGTTGTTGCCTCGTGTGGTCGATGAGAGTCTTGGTTTGACTATGTGTCAAAACCATTCAAGGTAAGATAATATGTCCTTACTAGCTCAAACAACCAGATAAGAATAGAAAAGAAGATGAAGACAAGCAGACCCTAAACGTTAAATTCCTAGGAATAAATTTTTAGGATCATGTTGGCTTATGCCTTATAATGTGTTTAGGAAGTTGGCTTTTAGAATGGGTCCTAGAAGAAGTAGTCTAAATTTGGTTTCAAGTTAGTTTCGGTGCTCAAGAGTTTGTGTTAGGTTTCGTACGTGGCCTGATGCTAATGAGCAAGCTCCCCTCACTTCATGAACCCAGTGATAAGCTGGGCCGCTTAGCTAGTATATACTTCCCCTAGAGTTTATCCTCTACCATATAATAGAGTGGGCTTTCCCCTTGGTAGTGAATTCCAAGTGTGATTGTCAGAATAGGTAAGGTATCTGCTAGGTGATGAAATCTTAGTCAGACCTTGTCTCAAGTAAGTTTAAATGTTTGATTTGTGAAAGTGGTTTGGTTGTGTAACATAAGTGGACTACGCTTTATTCATGATGCATTTTTAATTACTAGATGTGTGGACTAAATATGCAGTCAATCAAAAATGAGATGCAATAGATTTTCAGCCCAAATAGAAATGTGAGTTTGGATGTAGACAAATGGAGAAAGGGTTGAAGAGTATGAATTTTACTACTCTAAGATGCAAGAAAAGAAAGAAAAAGAATGATTATTTTTAACTTTGCTGATGGTGTCTTTGGAAGAGATAGAAGAGAAAGATGTAAGGAGAGACCTAATGCACCTATATGAAAAGTAGGAAATGAACCCAAAGAAGACCCTAGGGTCCCACCAGGCGTGCTAGAATGTTTCTAATAGTTTTTGCTTTTCCACATTCAAGAGATGAAAGAAACTAAGTGATGGTCTAGGGTTAGATGTTACCCAGATGAAGTCAGCACACTGTATTCAGATGTTGAAGGGACTCCTCTTTGGCCATGGAGGATGACACCTAAAAATAAGAGAGACTTAAACAAGAAGGTTGTTAGATAGATAGGTGGTAGACTACCAAGCGAGAGCTTGATCCCAGAAGTGCAAAGACTTCTTGAGGGGTGACAGTCTACTAGTTCATAAAAAGCAGAATATAGCTAGAAATAGAAATGATAAAAGACTAAACAAAAGAAATAAAAATAGATGCGTACCTGTAAGTGGAAATCTATCTTCCACAGTCGCTGGCGTCAGTTAGTCTATCAACATCGGTAGGTCAAGGTTGCTGACATTGGTTAGTCTGCCGAAGTCGGTAGGGGAAATGGTCGATGTCAGTTGGTGCAATGGCCTTATATAGGGTCTGGATGGGTTTATGGTCTACAAAATGGTCTGAGATTCTATTTGGATGGTCTAAGAGTCTATTTTGAGGTCTGTACAGGACTGTAGGGCAGAGAGTATGGTCTAAAAAGGGGACTAGATAGAGGACAGGGTGACAGGGAGATAAGGATGAGAGAAGGCTTTTTAGCCTCTCTGGGAAGAGCAGGTTGGGTTGTGTCAAGAGTGGTTGGAAATGGGTAGTGGAATGATTAACAGATGGATTCAAAATAAATACTAAAATGGAAAATAGTAGAAAATACTTAGATGTGGCTTGCTGAAGGAGTACAGAAGTCTTGTTGCTGATGCTGCTGATGTACCTGCAATGTCTTTAACCCAAAGTCTCGACCTATTCTTGCAGAGTGCTTGTAGCTTGTGATGCTTGGTGTGCGTCTAGGAGAGAGGGAGAGAGAGGTTGGATGCCAGGTGAAAAAGAATTCACATTCGCGAGGGGAAGCAACGAAAGCAGAAAACTAGTTTTAAAGGGACCGATGTTGGCAAAACTGCCGACGTCAGCCGAATAGTAACCAATGTCGGCAGCCAAAGAATAGGAAAAAGGGGCTAAAAATAGCCTTTTGTCTGTTCTTCCATCTCTTGGGGTCAGCTGGTCGTTAGAAAATGGTCGAGGATGGGTTTTATTAGGCGTGAGGATGAGTGGGGGAATTAAAATGGGGGTTAAGCATTTAAGATTTGGCATGGGGTGAGGGAGGCATCCAAGGAGAGGTATCCTAGGAGAGGTGAGGTGGCAAAGGGGGGGGTTTAATTTAAAATAGTCAATTTATTTTAAATTAATAATTGAATGGGTTAGAAATGGTTAGGAGGGGACCAAAGGGGACCAAGGGGTGACCAAGGGATAGACACGATTTTGGTGTCTACAGTAAGTGGTTGATGATTAACATGCTTCTAATGCTATATTACCTTCATGGAGTGACAAAGATGTAAGAGGAACCATATTTGACCCTGGTTAAAGTTGATAATATCTATTTCACCTCAAGAGTAAGGTTTTTTAAATAGTAGAGTAGGTTTGTGTGTTTTCTTTTAGTTATGTTGTATTCCATAAGTGTTCTAGCTGAACACATGTGTGTTTTCTTTTGTTATATCTTCTCTTGTGTGTATTTTTTTTTGTGTTTTGTTGTGATGCCAAAGGAAAATTTAGTGTCAAATTAGTATATATATGATTCCATGTCCCAATGGACAAGATTAGATTACTAGTCTTGGCATAACAAGCATACCACCCTTGGGAAATCACTAAGAATGTTGACTATTTTGACCAAAAGTTAAAATAGGTAAACCCCCTATAGTCCAAAGCTTGATAGAGGGGTATATTATCATGTCATAGGGTGTGTTATAGTAAATTTAATGTCATTTAATATCTTATTGGCTTTGTCATTGACCATTTTAGTCCTTTTATCATTATATGTCATTTAAGGGTCATTTTAGAGTCATTAATGAGGGTGGTAAAATTTTCATAGGTATAAAAGTGTCATAAACACTCTTCCAATGTTTAATATGTCATATTCCTTGTCAATAATGTTAGTCCTAAGTGAAACTTGTAGGTTCCTAACTTAAAATCAAGAAAACATGTGGAAAGGAGGAGTTTTGTTAGTTGTATGACCTATAGAGGAGAATGGCACATGGGAAAATATATATGAGTGACCCTTCAGATTCCTTGACACTATTTCCATTCTTTATCTACTTGGAAGTTCCAAAAATTGGATAAAATCATTTCTCTTCTCCATCTCTCCACTAGGTAAGAAAAACTACTCAACAAGTCTTTTGATGGTATGGCCATTAAGAGAGTTGCCAAGTCAAATGATTTTTCTAGTGGATAATACACTTGTTCTTATCCACATTCATAGAAACATTTGGAATAATGGCTACCTATGATCTATGAATCATTCTTAACAAGTTAACTATTTTGATTTGCTTATTAATCCTCACACCCTACATGTTTTACTTTTGTATGAGTTAGTCCATACAATCTAGTTGGTGAATTTACTTCTAGAAAATGTGTATTTACTTATCTCATGTTTCCCATGTTTGGAAGTGATGTTATGAGTTCAACCCTCTTAAGTTACAAGTAGATTATGCTAGTGGACTTGTAATCAGGTTCCATCAATTACATAAGGTTTCTTTCTCTGTAATGGTTTTAAAAGATGGTGATATATTGAATTTCATATTTTCCATGTCTTTTCATCCACTCTCCTTCCAATGAAATTATCACAAGATAAAATTATGACAACTTTAGTTAATAATTTAACACATAGCAAACTTCCTATATGATTCCATACATAGTCAACTGAACTATGGTGTATGAAGGTATTGAGCATGTTCATAGAGATACCATAAGGAGTTTAATATCTTATTACCATAGTAAGAATCAAATTTATCCTCCCAAATTGACATATGAATGACTACGATGACTATTTCTCATATGTCCATAGGCCCAAAACACTAATATACTTCTATAGTTTCTCTCAAAGAAGCTAAACACATTAGAGTGAATCATTTGAAATAGTTTGAATTCCTTCATGTTGGAAGGCATCAATTTTAGAATTTAATGGAGGGTTTAAGACTATTTATAATCTAATTTATCATGCATATTATCTACTTCCCATCCTCACTGCCTTGTCCACTATGTATCCATCTACAAGTGGTTCCCATAAGAACCTAAAGGTGTTGAATAATATTTTTTGGATATGTTAGAGACCTTAATAAGATCTAAGGAATTATAAAATATCATAAGGATCATGTTTGAAACCATACAATAGCAGGCATATATAAGGAATTGTGTTGACATATACAAATGAGTTTTAGGGATCAAGTTCCGTAAAGATCCAAAATAGATCACAACCACTTTTGGTGTTTATATATAATGATGAGATATAGATTCTTAATAAATTTAAATGCATACATCTTGTATTCCTTATATAGGGGTATTAATTTTCAAAAAGAGAGTGGGTGTTTGGTCTCACAAGTGATGTAATGGAGCATTATAAGTCACATATTTATTCACTATAACTTTGCAATGTTTTCTACAATTTTTGAACTTGAAATGACCTTCACAGTCTAATATGGTAGTATAAAAGCACACATTCATGTAAAATGACATCATTAAGGTAATAAATGCATTTTTGACTCTAGTATAATAAAATAAGGTTTTAGGGAAGGATCTTGACCTACTTGGTCACCTACAAGTGTACTCATACTCCCAAGAAGACTACCTGAGCCTAACAAAAGCATCCTATTGTCTCAAAAATCAAATTGTAGTAGTTAGACTTGTAGACATGAGTAATTTTTATCATATTTTTATTAAAATATACAAAATAATCCTATACCATGTGAATTAGGCTCCAAAGAGTTAAAATTCATCTACATGAACCCTGCTTATTCCAAATTGGTTAGTTACAGTCAACTATAGAATGATAGTGAGTTGAAACATAGTGATTTGGAGATTGGCATAGCATGGGCATGACTTGCTAAGTCTATATGAATTTAAAATGGAATTATAATACCTAAATCATATATATAACATTTTATTCAAGGCCTAACCATATAGGTAGCACTTACAAGCACCTCTTTCCTAACGTGAGACATAGTTGATCTGCAGTCTAGACTTGTCAAAGTGAGAGGTGAGAAATGTAAAGTTATCAAATGTTTTATTATCAAAATATATGAGATGGACTCCATAGTTATAATCACAACTTAATAATAATCTCATATAGTTTAAATAGAGCATAGAAAGGTTGTGTATAATAACCTATAGTCCACACACATGTATAAAGTTTGCACAGTCATCATATTAAAGGTTTGTCTGAGATTTTGAGATGTTTGGTAGACCTATTAAGGTAACCAAGATTTGGAAATTGGTAAATATGGTATTTATCACCTAATTAAACCACTCATACCATCATTTAGTTTGGACTAATAGGGGAGGTTCTCTATGCTCTATCTTAGACAAAAGGCACTTCCAAAAGGTTAAACCCTGCATGTGAGTCATGAAAGTGATGAGATGGTGAGATAGAGGTTGATGAGACCTTTAATAAATATTTTGAGAGTTATGTTACAAATTTACCAACATGAAAAACCATGCACATATTCTATAATCTCAACAAGGAGGTCCAAACCCACATGGATGCAGTTAAAGCCCACTATACCTAATCTAGGCCTAATGCCTAAATGGGTTTTAACTTCATTTATAACACCATGGGATAATTTAAAATAATTGAAGAACTTGTTTAGGGAAATATAAGGTGTTTTATATATTTTTTAAGGTAGAATAGGCCATAGGGAAGCCACATTTTGGCTCAAACCAAGTCAGGCTTGCACACAATGGAAGGAGAATCTTGAGAGGCTAACTTGAGAATATGACAAAAACATGGATGATTAGCATGGGAGCATAAGGAGTTGGGATATGTTTAAGGAGGTCTTGAAAAAACAATTTTTGTACTTTTTTAGAATATTTTATGTCAGGATTATATGAATAATTATTAAGGGCCAAAATGTCTCTAAACCCTCTAAAACCCTTGGTAGTGACCTAATGGGGAAGATGAAGAAGTAAAATCATATAATGGGGATAATTTGATTATTAAATGAATTTTATCTTGTAGAGGAATCTCTAGGGCTAATTCTCATCAATTTGGTTTCCAACCTACCTATACAGACAAGGGGTAAAACTAGTTTTCTTGACTGTTGTGTGTGTTGTATAGGTATGGATGGGTTTCAAAAGATGAAAATCATTTTTTGAGATATATTGGGACCTATAGTAACTCCTCACATCAATTTTATGATTCACATAAGATCAAAAATACCTTTAATAACACCTTCATCTTATCTAGTCTAAACTATCATAGTGAACAAAAAATGATGAGCAAGTGAAGAGGTGAAAGCTCTAAGTGGGAGGCATTTTAAGTTCTTCATAATGAGTATATGTCCATGAGGGTTAGTTAAAAGTGTCATACACTCCTTTTTATGCATTGGAATGGAAATATGAAGACAAATTTGGTGCCAAGTGTGAGGAGTGATTGTGACTATAAGCCATGAGAACACTTGGCCAAAAGAATCCTAATGATTAGGGATAACTCCAATGCATGTTATTTTACTCAAATCTTCTCCTCATTTCTTAGTTCAAAAGAAATGGGTGTGTAAGGGTACCTAGTAAAAAGTTCATACGTGTTGATATTAGATGAAGTGAGAGCTCCCCTTTGGTTGGAGAGGAAGACCTATAGTAATAAAAAACTAAATAGAATTTGTTGGTTAGACAATAAGATGGGTGAATTTCCTAGTGTATGCTAGATCCAAGAAAGCAATAACTTGCTAGGAAGGATATAAATCCCATTTATGATAAAAGGTTTGGTAAATAAAAGAAATAAAAGTTTCATAACATGAAAGTAATCTAAAGAAGTAAATGCTTTCAAATTAAATGCTAAGAATAACAAATTAACACTAAGATAAATGCTCATTAAAGAAATGTTTAGGTCAGGTCAAGTCTATTATGGTCTAGTCTATGACAAAAAATAGAAAGTATAAACTAGAATTTGGTTAAATATTTAATCAATGGGTAAGAGGTTACTGGTTTAGGTCACACAATGAACCAATGATGGTCAAGGTGACTGGTAATGGTTGGCCTGAATGGTGATAGTTGGATGATCAGTGGTGGTTGTTGTAATGAGTGATGGTTGCAAGAATTGGTGATGGTTACCTCTGTGTTTTGGTTATATATTAAAGTGGAGTTGAAATGGGAGTGGTGCATGGGTTAAGGTCTGATCAGGTCTGGTAAAGGCCTAAATATGGATATGGTGAGAGGTTGAAATATAAAAGATTGGTCTGAAGAGATTTTGGTTAAGGTAATAAACTAAGAAAAGTAATAAAATGAATTAAAAACAAATAGAAATTACCTATTATTAGTGAGATAAAGATATGGTAGAAAAGACCTAGAGTAATTCTGCCAGCATAATAGTACTTCAAAATTAGAGAATGACTTAGGTAGAGTTTTGAGTTGTTAGATACCTACAAGAGGATTTTGGTAGTATGTGGTTATGGAATTTTCATATCCCAAACTCCTTCTTGTAGCTCTCCTTTTATAGGAAGAAGTTTCCAAATGGAGTGGAAGAAGTTGCTAAGTAGGTAAGGGATAAAGATGCTAAGTTAGGTGCCCCAAAGATGATTTGTATCACCGAATAAAAAGTTGCAAAATTGAGTGTGAAACTGATCTCATACTCAATCTACAAATTACTTGACACAAGCTAGGGGACCTAACCATTGATGGTTACCCTAACTATTAGTGGTTGAGGTCTGGGAGGAAAATGGGTGAAAAGTGGTTAAAAGGATGTGGGTTAAAATGGTTAAGTTAGCAAGTTAAAGAGTGGGCTAAGTTAACTATTAGGTAAGCGTCCAAGGGAATTTTAACATTAAAAAATGGGGTTATTTTTGAGTGTCTATATTTTTCCCCTTTTTTATGTGGCTTTGGGTCAATAGGCTATAAAAAAATAGAGTGGGTTGCTATTCAAGGGTGAAGGGTGATGTTTGAGCTAACTCTAGATAAACTAGGCAAGAGGACATTGCCAACATAGTTTCATGGACATAATATCCAAAAATAACTTCAAGCCAACTGTAGTTTTTGAATGGTTCATAGGTGGGTTTTGAAGAATAGATTTTATCTGAGGGTAAGTTAGTGATACTCAACTGGGTTTCCCCAAATTGAAGAATCACATGGTTCACTTTGGGTGAAGGTTTTCAAATAAGGTTCATCTCTAAAAGGTTGGATTGCCTCAGGTATGGGAAGAGGTATTCCCCCTTAAACTAAGAGTCAATAAGGTAAGGTCAAATTGGGTTGAGGTTTGATAAATGGTAGATGATAAGTCATGAGGTGGGTTAAAAAAAGGTGAAGTTGGGCATTTGAGATGCAAACATGCTCATAAAATGCAACTAAGTAAGATAGCCAAGATCACACAAACACTAAGATTTCCATGTTAGTGATAATAAGGTTAGGTTCTAGTATAAATGATAAGGTAATTTGTCCCCATTATTGGTCATATTTTATTAGGTTAGTCTTATCAAGTGTCTTAGAGAAGGTTAGTGTTTACTTAGGTATCTAGGGTAAGAAGTTCTCTCAAGAAAAACATAAATGGTTTGGCTGATTGTGCACAAGGTGGTGTAAATTGCAAATGTTTAACATGGAAAAATTGATATGTATGGTCAAAAGGACGAAGGCAAGGTTATCAAAAATTATGTGATAGGTTAGGTCAAAATGGGCCAATGTTGAGGTGGATGTAGTCTAATGGTTGGGTGGTTTAGTGAGTAAGGGTAATCTCCAAATTTTAAGGGAAAAGGTGACTCCCAAATGGGTTGGTGAAGAAGGGTAAGCTCCATAATTTTAGGGAGAGGGTGACTCCAAAATAGGTTGGTGGGCATCCAAATGGGTTTCCCCACTTGGGTGTACCATTTGGTTTAGTTTGGGTTGATAAGGTTGATAAAGTTGATAAGATAGGTAAAATTAGATTTGATAGGTTAAGTTCAGTGGATAAAGTTTGTTGATAGGTGATTAGGTAGATAGGTGTTTTAATCATAGTAGGTAAGGTGTAAGAATTTGATTGGTAGGTAAGGACTATATTTGGTAAGTTTGTTTGAATAGGTTAATTTGATAGGTTGGGTGAAGTTGATAAGATGGATTGATTGTATAGGTTCGATAGGGTAGGTAAATTTGCTTAGTTGTTGTTGGTTGATAGGTTGGATATGTTTGATAGGTTAGAGCTGGTATATCAATATGTTGGGGTGATTTTTATTGGTTTTATAAGGTAGATAAGGTTTATTTTATAGTTTTTATGGGTTATTGGTTGTGTATGAGGTGATTGGAGAAAAGTAACCTCCAAAGGTTAGGTTTGGTTTGGTTAGGGTTGGCTAGGATTACAGAGAAAGGTAACTATTGACCAAATTTAACCCCAAGTCCAATTTGGGTTAACCCCTAATATTTTAAACTTGTAGATAAATTTTAATGTGTCCTATGGGGTCATCTATTGTCCTACATGTCTCACTTACTCTTTCCCTAGTCCTTAATGAAACCCATCCTCCTTGTACTGGCTTAGTCAACAAAAGTTAGCATTGGTCAACTATGGTAAAACCTATTAAAATTATCAATTTATTTTATATATGTCTTTAAATGGTCTTTTATAGGTTTCAATGTGTTTACAATTCATTAATTGACCACTTTCAAGGTTTCAAGTGTTAAAAGGGTCATTTGGCCACCTTTTAGCTTGATTAAATGACTTTTGAAGAGTTTAAAATTAAAATATCTATCCCTAATGTGGATTAAAACGTGTATAAGGTCCAATTATGTCATAATAATGTCAATTGGAAGTTAAAATCTTGTTATGATCAAGAAATGCCAATTTTTCCTAAAAAATAGGCCCTTTTGGGCACTTATACAGACTTCTCAAGTCCACCATCAGTTGAAAACGTGGTGGAGTGTCTATTCACCTCCAAAAAGGTCATATTAAAAAAAATTCAGAAAATTTCATATAATAGGCATATTCAACTTGTTTTTGTTCATTTTCACTAGGCAAGCCAAAGAAGGGCAGATGCAATCACTCACTATGAAAGTTACAGGTGGAATTGGAAAGAGTGCTTATAGGGATGGATTTTAATATGATTGAAATTAATTTTAATAACAATAAGTTTAAATTTTTTCCCTACTCCTTTATGAATGATCGTTTACACTATAGACAACTTTTTATGGAATTACATTTAAGAGGGGTGCAAAGTTGAATCTATTTCTTGTTTTTAGGAATCCAAGGAGTTGTATGAGTTTTATGAGGTGTTTTTATGTGATAATATATTCCTATATATGATGTTTTATTCATCCAAAAATTATCTTTAAATGCCCTTGAAGGAGGATTGCAAAATGTGCTTGTTTCAAAAAATTTGCATTTATGGGCATGTAACTTGAGTTTTGCAATGTAAAATAAAGATCATAAAGATGTATAAAATAATTGGGTTCATGTTTTAAAAGGTGTATTAATTGGGTTCCCTTTTAAAATATCAAATTATCATACTCCAAATCCAAATTGCCTAAATTTCCTTGTTCACTACCAAGCCTGCTCATAATCAACTTATGCTTAACTTCAAGAGGATGGTATGGAGGTGTCAATGGTGAAAACATGATGGAATTAATTTTAAGTTTATATCACACCCAAGAGTCTTTATTTTCATTCCATGAAGCTAATAATGCTATGTCAAGGCAATATTTCCTTCAAAATAATGACTTCATTATTTTGGGTTCTCAGTCCCCAAAAGGAACAAATAGAGATCTCTGAGGTTATTTGAGATAACATATGTCATGATATAAGGATAGTATAACATCCTTTATTGATTGGTATATTATACCTATCCACTAAGAACACCCATGCCAATTTTGAGGGGTACAAGATGAGAGGAAGATGGTCATTGAGACCCTTGAAAATAAACAAAAAATCACTAAATTATGACAATGAACTCTATAGGAATTGATGAAAAAGGTTACATTTCACTTAAAATTGAAAGTTATAAACCATAAAATCAAGGGATATTGATTTAAAATATTTAAAATGGCAATCATGAGCATAGGTAACAAGCCCAAGGTGAAATTTGATGTTTTGAAACCTTTCATGCAAACCCCCTATCCGTATAGAACTAAGAGCAACTACTTATGTTGAGTTGTGGAGCTAAAAGCTTCAACTCTTTGCAAATAGGTGGAACAAGAAGGTTGCTGAGATCCAAGAGCATTGGTGTCAGCAGCAGGACCGACATCGGTCGTGACCCAGTGCAGAAGGCCATCGGCGACGGTAGGGAGTCGGCCGACGTCGGCAGAACCAGACCAGTAGGGACCGACGTCGGTCACCTGTGTGTTCTAGAACTGCTCGTTACATGGACAGTTAGTTAAGTGAACGAAGTGTTTGCATGTAAAGGCCAGTCAGAGTCTTTGGTTGCAAGGATAATTGTCTAAATTAAGAGTCTAAGTTAGTGTTTGAGTTAGGGATCTATTTATAGACCCATTGGCATGTATTGTAATTAAGGCATGAGATAGAAAGGAAGGCAAGTAAGTTGCTTCCATTGTAAGATCATTGAGTTGCAGGTTGTTGCAAGCTCATAGGGGATCTACATGTGAGTATGGTCTATTGAATTGTAGGTTACAGGTTCATGGGAGATCAACTTGAAGTACTTTTGAGTGCTTGGTGAACTGGCAGAGTTATTACTGACTAGTTGGAGAGGTGAACACCAATTCTGTTTGTGAGTTGGTTATTGGGACCATTTTTTTTTGTGTAGGAGAGTGTTGTGTGAGAAGAATTACTGTACACTTGAGGTGTGGCAAACCTCTGTAAGGTGAAAGAGTGTGGTGGCTCTTTGTTGTATTCTTTTCTGTAAAGTGTTAATACAAGATAGTGTATTGTCTCTCATATTCTGTGCTATTGGTGAATTCTAGCTATTTGTGTTTCTGGTTATTTCTACATTTATAATTACTTATAATTGGTAATCATACTGTGCTCTTTCTGAGGAGCAAGATCCAACAAGAAGAATCAGAATAGAGGTGTGTTTGTTTTTGGACTTCCCTGACAAGTGGTATCAGAGCTTTTGGTTGGGATACTAACAGATTGGATTAGATCTGGTTAGTGTGTTTTGATTACAGGTACTCATAGGGTTTCTATTTGAGTGGGAGTTGAGCAATGACAGAAGATAGTAAGCTATGGATGGAAAAGTTTAATGGCAAGAACTACCAATTATGGAGGATGCAGATTGAGGATTATCTGTATCAAAAAGATTTGTACTTACCGTTGGGAGGGGTTACTTGCAAACCCTTAGATATGAAAGATGAAGAATGGGAGGTTCTTGATCGGAAGGCTCTGGGATCTATTAGATTGAGTCTTGCATCATCTATGATTTCCAGCTTATCACAGTGTAAGACAACGGTGGAGTTGATGGAATCTTTGGCAAATTTATATGAAAAACCCTTAGCTTCTAATAAGGTATTTCTTATGAAGCGTTTATTTAATTTGCAAATGTTGGAAGGTGGATCTGTTCATAGCCATCTTAGTGATTTCCATGGTTTGGTAAACCAGTTAAGTTCAGTCAATATTGTATTTGATGATGAAATTAGAGCTCTCTTAATCTTGTGTTCATTACCTAAAAGTTGGGAAGGTTTGGTAATGGCAGTTTCTAATACTGTCTCCTTCAAAAGTCTTAAAAGTGGATGATGTTGTAAGTGTGATCTTGAATGAAGAGATACGCAGGAATAGCACAGGTGAATCATCAGGAAATGCTTTGAGTGTTGAAGGCAGAGGAAGGTAAAGAGAAAAGATAGAGCATGGGAGATCAAGGTCCAAGACAGGAAGAAGATCCAAGTCCAGGTATGGCAGAATAACCTGTTGGAAGTGTGGAAAGCAAGGGCACTTAAAGAGAGATTGTAGATTAGGTACAAATCAGCATGAAGAACATGAAGAAGAAGCAGATGTTGTAGATTATGCTGCACGGGATGTTCTGGTATGTTCTTTGGATAAAGTAGAATCTTGGGTTTTAGATTTTGGTGCCTCTTTTCATGCACCCCACATAGGGAATTTTTTCATGAGTATGTCTAGGGTGATTTTGGAGAAATTTATGTAGGGGATGGTAAGCCTTGTCAGATTGTTGGCAATGGGAAAGTGAAGCTGAAAATGCAGACAGGTAACACATGGGTGTTAAAAGAAGTCATGCATGTCCCAGTTCTAGAGCAGAATTTAATTTCTGTTAGAAGTTTGGGTGATGAGGGTTGCACAGTAACTCTCACAGCGGACTCTTGGAAGGTTATCAAGGGTACACTTGTTGTAGCTAGAGGTAAGAAAGTAGGTATGCTTTATTTATCTACTTGTACTACTGATTCTCTTTCTGGGTTTTCTACTTCAGCTGTAGATTCAGAGATGTGGCTTGATAGGCTTGGTCACATAGACAAGAAGGAGATGCTTGTTCTTGAGTCAAAGGATATGCTTTCAGATTTGGAAGGTATGGATCATGGTTTCTGTATGCAGAAGAAGGTAACGTTTCTTGAGGAACCCGATGTTAGTGACAAGAATAGGAAAGCCTTGGTTTTTAAGGAGAAGGTGACAGACAGAGTTCAGCACAAGATGCAGAATAATTTTGAGTAGAGCAAGGGTGATTTGGACAAGGATTTGATCCAAAAAGAGCTCACGGGAAAAAGTCAGGTCTCACAAGAAAAACATAGAGACCGACGTCGATAGGAAAACTGGCATCAGCGTCTAGACAGGGACCGACATCGGCTATGTGTAGATCGATGTCGGTGACTCAGGGCAGATATTGACCAGCGTCAACCAGGGGAAACTGACGTCAGCAAGGTGGCAGTCGTAGGAAACTGACTTCGGTCATCTACAGATTGAGATGTGATCGGCATCAGTTACTGAGATGAATTTTGGGTGGACAGCAAGCTATCATGGAGTCTCAAGCGCCCATATGGAGGACTGAAGGTGTAAGTAAGTTCTTAAATTCATCATTTCCCTTCTTTACACTACTTGTTGCTCACTTATGGCATAGGACCAGGAAGTTGTTGAAGAAGCAGAATAGGTAGATCCAGGAAACAGTGGGAGCTAGGCATGGATGAGGATGTGATTCCTTGGAGGAGAACCAAACAGGTGTTTTGGGTAGAGTGGCCAGCTAGAAGTAAGCACTGAGAGATGAATGGATGTTCAAGATAAAGAAGAGCGGAAATGGATACATGAGATGGAAGATCAGGGTATATGGTCTTGTATTAGCTACAGGGCAATGGAGGTTTGATCATTGTGTTTCTCTTTACCAGGTTGGATAGTATTAGCTACACTATCCTATTTCTATATGATGTGCTTGTTGCAGGGTTACATATACAGGTATTGCTGAACTAAATGTAAAGCTAGTTCAGGTGTTTGTCATGGAGAATCTGGGAGCAGCAAGATTCTTTGGAATGAGTGTGTTCTAGAGACATGGTAGGTCATATGTTGACTTTGTTTCAGGATGATTGTGTGAAACCGGTTAGCACACCGATGGTTGGACAGTTCTATGAATAGGTGTCTTGATTCACATAATGAGGTTGAGTGCATGGTATGTACTAAACCTGAGTTTTCCCAAGCAGTGGGAGTTGTCACAAGTTGGATCCAATCCGAGAGAGAACCATTGGAGGATAGTTCAGTGGATTCTTATAGGGACTAGCAACAGGTGCACATGCTATGCAGGTTTAGGTTAATTTCTACATGGTTGTAGATGTGGATGTGGCAGGTGATTTGGATGACAGGTTTTACACTATAGGTTTGTGGTGGATGGTCTTCAAGAGTGGTCTTGAGGAGGGATATAAAGCCAAGGAAACAAACTAGACTAAGTACAAGTACAGGTATAAGTTGCAGCTGTTTATCTCCAAGTGGAAGATTATTGAGTTATGGAGCTAAAAGCTTCAACTCTTTGCAAATAGGTGGAACAGGAAGGTTGCTGAGATCCAGGAGCACCAGCATTGGCAGCAGGACCGACGTCGGTCGTGACCCAGTGCAGAAGGCCACCGGCGACGGTAGGGAGTCGGCCGACGTCGGCAGAACCAGACCAGCAGGGACCAATGTCGGTCACCTATGTGTTCCAAAATTGCTCATTACATGGACAGTTAGTTAAGTGAACGAAGTGTTTGCATGTAAAGGCCAGTTAGAGTCTTTGGTTGCTAGGATAATTGTCTAAATTAAGAGTCTAAGTTAGTGTTTGAGTTAGGGATCTATTTATAGACCCATTGGCATGTATTGTAATTAAGGCATGAGATAGAAAGGAAGGCAAGTAAGTTGCTTCCATTGTAAGATCATTGAGTTGCAGGTTGTTGTAAGCTCATAGGGGATCTACACGTGAGTATGGTCTATTGAATTGTATGTTGCAGGTTCATGGGAGATCAACTTGAAGTACTTTTGAGTGCTTGGTGAACTGGCAAGGTTATTACTAACTAGTTGGAGAGGTGAACACCAATTTTGTTTGTGAGTTGGTTATTGGGACCTTTTTTTTTTTGTGTAGGAGAGTGTTGTGTGAGAAGAATTACTGTACACTTGAGGTGTGGCAAACCTCTGTAAGGTGAAAGAGTGTGGCGGCTCTTTGTTGTATTCTTTTCTGTAAAGTGTTAATACAAGATAGTGTATTGTCTCTCATATTCTGTGCTATTGGTGAATTCTAGCTATTTGTGTTTCTGGTTATTTCTGCATTTATAATTGCTTATAATTGGTAATCATACTGTGCTCTTTCTGAGGAGTAAGATCCAACAAGAGGAATCAGAACAGAGGTGTGTTTGTTCTTGGACTTCCTTGACAACTTACAGGTAGAGTTTTCAAACAAGTGGATGGTTGGCATTGATATTATTATATGTTTCAAAGGATAATATGAGTATTTTTTACCACAATTACACTTATGGGAGGTTAAAACACCTCAAATCAAGTTCAAAGTGGCCTGAAATAACCTACATGCCTATGTATTGCAATAGGCAGAATTGCAAACAGTAAAGTTGAAGGTTGAAAGTTAGACATTGTTTTCGATATTATAGACAAATTCAAGGAGAAATAGAGTGTTTTGTGATTTTAATTAAATCCATGTGAATATATATAACTATACAACAATCCCTAAACATCATCCTAATCACCTATAGCAAGCCTAAAGCATGACTGTAACAGTAAAGGTAGGGGTGTTCCCCATGAGGACCTATACATGGATTTGATATGGTTTGAAGAGATTTAAGAGAATATAAATCATTAATATGGTATATTACCTAGGTAAAATTGGATAAAATTTCCAAAATCATAAACTAAGCTCAGATAACCATGTATAGGTAGGGATTGTAGTATCTCAGTCCAAACAAACAATGAGCCTAATCTTGTGAATAGGTCATGAACTAGTGCAAAGAAATTAAAATCTAACTTTAAAATTTTATGGAGGATCAATAATATGATTTTAAAACAAAAAATGATGTTTTATTAGGTCCATAAGGCATGAACTAAGCTCAAAATCACCTACAGCCAGTATGTTAAACAAGAGTTCCTCTCCTTTGCAATCATAGGCCTAGTTGTAGGCTTCAAAGGCATGGATGGTGGAAAAAATGAAAGTAGAGTCAAAAATTATTTTCAATACACCATGGAATTAATGAATTACCCCCACATGACATAATCAAGCTCAAGGCCATCCCTATAACCTGCAAACATAGTCATCATGCCCACCTCATAGCTTGCTTGGTTCATAAAGTCTACCTTGGAAATGGTATGATTTGGAAGGTCAAATGGAGGAGTTAGGTTAAAAATTTTGGTAAAGATTACCATAAATACCTTTATAATATTAACCAATAGTTACTTTTCCAAATCTATCAATTCAAACCTTTTTTGTTCTATCTTAGAGCAGGGGTAGTTTTCCTTTGCATGGAGATGACAATTTTGAGAAATTTGATGAAATGATGATCCATAGGAAATTATACCTTGTATAATGGTTTAATAAGATGTAAAAAGCACATATATATCCATAAACCATTTATATAATGTCTGAGGACAAATAGGATACTCTACATAAGGAAGTTTGTAGTCACCATGGTAAGGAATGATAAGCAAAAGGCTTGGTAAGGATGGTCATTTTCATTTTTGACATTATTTGTGATTTATAAGTGATTTGATAATTTTTAAGGGATGACTTTGGATGTGATGGATCCATAAGGATTCAAAGGAATCCATTGGAAATTCATATGGATTTGAAAGGTGCAGGCATGCCTAGTTGGTAAGGCTTAAACATGTTTCCAAAATAGGGGCCATATTCATTCTTAGATTTTAAATATTTTTTATAAGGATTAGATAAGTATTATAGGGATTTTAAAGATGTTTTATAGTCTTCATATATGGATATAGTCTCCAAGAAACCATTCTTTGGCTTAAGAAGCTCCTAGACCTCACAAAATGCTTAAAAATGGCTCGAATGGTCATCTTGGAATGCTCATATCTTTCATGATATTATGCATGGGATATTGAGACATTAAAGGAAGTTATATAAAGACCTTGAGGAGACCTTAGTTTAATTTTTAATAATCTAAAACATGTATCCTACATGTGTAATATCCCCTCCAAATAGAGATATATGAAAGACACAAAACTCTGATACCAAAGACCAAAGCTCTGATACCACTGTAATATCCCCTCCAAATAGAGATATATGAAAGACACAAAACTCTGATACCAAAGACCAAAGCTCTGATACCACTGTGATATCCCCTTCAATCAGGTAATATAGAAACATATAAAGCTCTGAACAAGATACAATTTTCAGAATAGATTCAAACATGCATAAACAAATCACAGATCTTATCATTCATCCAGCTGATTACAATAGATGTCCTTTCTTATGCAAATCAAAGAATATTATAGATATGGTCTTAAAACCCTGAAATTATGCAAACTAAGAATAAACTTGCAATTCTCGAAGTCTCGGCCTGCTGTGTCGACACACACAGTCGCTGGCATCGGTCGATATACTACCGACGTCGGTCTCTGTAGGTCCTTATCTGCCGACGTCGGTCCTCAGACGGCCGAAGTCGGTCACTGGGGATCTCTGTCTGCTGATGTCGGTATCCGTGAGAATCTGTACGAACCTATACGGACTTAGTACGGCCGCCAACCAGTCTATTCTTAACCCCTGATTGTTGAACCACCTGATCTGAAGATATACTATTCTAATATAGAATATCTCTATCTGTATAATTTATTGGATCAAAACTAAATAAAGATAAATACCTGAAATATCTATAATAACTTCTGTGTGAAGTTATCTCTCAACCTTGAAATTCTGTGATAACTTCTGGATGAAGCTATCTCTCAAATCTCTACCTCTGTGATAACTTCTGGATGAAGCTATCTCTCAATTTGGCAATAGATCGGCTGATCTTTCACAACCTCTGAATTGCACACAATGAAGAGTTGACGTTCTCCACTGCAAATGGAATCCTGGAACCCTTGGCTCAGTCTTCACAGAAGAATTTCTCCAATTTCAATAATCAATTCATACATCAATAATGGCCTCCATGAGAAACCCTTATACCCTCAAAAAGATATGCTTGCCCTAATTAGGGTTTCTTAAACTAGAATTAGGGTTTCTAATTAAAAATAGGCTAAATAATTAATATTTGATTAAATCAATCAAATATTAATATCTCCCTCAATACATGTCAGATCCTCGAACCGATCAAAGTAGGTGAATCAGGGAGTGATTCTGCACATGACCATACCAAAATAAGGCCGCTCCGCTGCATGTCAAATATCCCTAAAAAGTAGGAGCTCAAGTCCAATGTGTCTGAAATAACCTGAATGAAAACCAAATGTAGAAATTCTGTGAATCAAAGTCAATCCAAGCTCCATTATGACCCTCTATCCATCCTATTAGCCTACGAAGGTCGTATAATAGGCTAATCATCAAATCTGTCAATGTCCATGAAAAAGGGGACATGACAATCCGCCCCTCTGAAAATTGCTTGTCCCCAAGCAATCTCGGAACAATGAACTACTCGATCCACCTGGATCCCAAGGAAAAAGTTGTGTAACAACCATCATGTCACCAATCAATCCATGTGAATAAACCATCAACATCAACAGCATCAACAGTATCAAAATCAGCAACTGAAAAACTACACTCGATACCCAAACAACTATCTAAAGATCAACTATAGGTGCCGGTAGAAGAAACCACTCTTAGGGACTCAAGCCAACTAAAATATCAACCCTATCAAAATTGAAGTCCCTATCTAACTGATACTCACATCCAATTGGACCGTGGATATGACAATTATTGGTATCTGAATCACTGACACCAAAACTAATCTCTAGATGCACAGAAAAATAAGGAGCATACCTCACCGTATGATGCTGGTAAGAACCCCCAAACTCTGCTACTGGCACACTATTGCCAAATTGGGACTCAATGGATGGCTCCAATCTCGGCTCAACAAACATCACCTCAACATCCCTGTAAGGTAACATAGTAGAAAGGGTTCGTAAAATCTCCTCACCCAATCTGCTAATAGCACTAGAACCTCGGACAAGAACACCTTCTGTCATCTTATGTGAGTCCAGACGAACACCTGCACTATCCAGTAAGTACTCCATGAATGGTTCAGTGCATTAAAAATTATATGTGGAAGCATTAACATACTCCCCCACACACCCCAACTGATCTCTCTGTAAAGGTGGCACAACCAACTGTACCACACTGTCATCCATGTGAGAATAATCAATCTGGAGACATGACTCCACTGGTATCTCAAACTCATCAGAATCAGCAAGATCCAAATCCTGTATATGTGTATCAGCATCAACAACCTATTCCTCAGCGACAACTGTAGGAATGTACTCACCACCAACCACCTCAATATACAAATGATCATCCATACTTTGTAAATCAACTCCAAAGCTCATATCAACAGACGGAGTATCAACAACTGTAGCATCACTGTCTAACTCTTCCATACGAAAAGAAACAACCGGTGAAACTAAGTCCTCAAAACTGTCCACTGTGTTCTCCTGAGTATCATCTGCAATAATCAGATCTTGGGACTCTTCTACAATCTCTACCATAGCTGAGAGTTTATCAACCCTCAGTGCACTAACATCTGAGCACCCCTGTACACTCTGAGTGCAAGCATCAAACTCATCCTCATCTTCACTATCTCCTATCTCATAATCATAATAATCATGGGACATGCTACTCTCTCGTCAAAGTGATCTGTAGTGCTCTCTCCTATGCTTAACAAAGCGATCAAAAGGCAACAACTTCTGAATTCGAGGTGGTACTAACTCCCACTCCTCATTCGCTGTCATATACCGTGCGGGTTTGTTTTTGGATGTAGGATATGAAAGAGATTCATTCAACCTCTTCAAACTTAGTTTCAACTTCCTCATATCATAGTCCCATCGACTCTGAGTATATGAAGTCATCATGATACTTTACCCAAGCTACCCAACAAGATGGCAAGACATTAGCTCTGATGTGCCCAACAGGATGGCAGGAATTTAGCTCTGATACCACTGTAATATCCCCTCCAAATAGAGATATATGAAAGACACAAAACTCTGATACCAAAGACCAAAGCTCTGATACCACTGTAATATCCCCTCCAAATAGAGATATATGAAAGACACAAAACTCTGATACCAAAGACCAAAGCTCTGATACCACTATGATATCCCCTTCAATCAGGTAATATAGAAACATATAAAGCTCTGAACAAGATACAATTTTCAGAATAGATTCAAACATGCATAAACAAATCACAGATCTTATCATTCATCCAGCTGATTACAATAGATGTCCTTTCTTATGCAAATCAAAGAATATTACAGATATGGTCTTAAAACCCTAAAATTATGCAAACTGGGAATAAACTTGCAATTCTGGAAGTCTCGGCCTGCTGTGTCGACACACAGAGTCGCCGGCGTCGGTCGATATACTACCGACGTCGGTCTCTGTAGGTCCTTATCTGCCGACGTCGGTCCTCAGACGGCCGAAGTCGGTCACTGGGGATCTCTGTCTGCCAATGTCAGTATCCGTGAGAATCTGTACGGACCTGTACGGACTTAGTATGGCCGCCAACCAGTCTATTCTTAACCCCTGATTGTTGAACCACCTGATCTGAAGATATACTATTCTAATACAGAATATCTCTATCTATATAATTTATTGGATCAAAACTAAATAAAGATAAATACCTGAAATATCTGTAATAACTTCTATGTGAAGTTATCTCTCAACCTTGAAATTCTGTGATAACTTCTGGATGAAGCTATCTCTCAAATCTGTACCTCTGTGATAACTTCTGGATGAAGCTATCTCTCAATTTGGCAATAGATCGGCTGATCTTTCACAACCTCTGAATTGCACACAATGAAGAGTTGACGTTCTCCAATGCAAATGGAATCCTGGAACCCTTGGCTCAGTCTTCACAGAAGAATTTCTCCAATTTCAATAATCAATTCATACATCAATAATGGCCTCCATGAGAAACCCTTATACCCTCAAAAAGATATGCTTTCCCTAATTAGGGTTTCTTAAATTAGAATTAGGGTTTCTTATTAAAAATAGGCTAAATAATTAATATTTGATTAAATCAATCAAATATTAATATCTCCCTCAATACATGTCAGATCCTCGAACCGATCGAAGCAGGTGAATCAGGGAGTGATTCTGCACATGACCATACCAAAATAAGGCCACTCCGCTGCATGTCAAATATCCCTAAAAAGTAGGAGCTCAAGTCCAATGTGTCTGAAATAACCTGAATGAAAACCAAATGTAGAAATTCTGTGAATCAAAGTCAATCCAAGCTCCATTATGACCCTCTATCCATCCTATTAGCCTACGAAGGTCGTATAATAGGCTAATCATCAAATCTGTCAATGTCCATGAAAAAGGGGACATGACAACATGAACAAATGATAAGAGGTTTAGTCACTCCAAAACCCTCCAAGAAGCCTGATTTGAACTCGATAAGAGAGAAAGGCCAAAAAAATCACTAAAATGGATGTTTAAAGATCTAAAATAATTAGTATGATGTATAATAATCTCCTAAGGTTCATCTCATGCCACCGGTTCATACTTTCAAGTACAAGGTTGTATAGAATAGGTCAAGAAAGAACATTTAATGCTAGAACAGGGGTCTGTACAGATGACCAAAATATAAAATTTGATAGGAAACATAATATGGGTTATATGAAATTAAATAATACATTTATAGTATCTGTCACATGTGTAGGAGCTATTTTTGAGCATATTTGGTCTTTTAGGATAAAGAGGCCTAATTAGGACTAATTGGGAGGCCTAATGGATAAATAAACACACTTGCCTTAGGTGTTGAACCATGAAACTTGGAATAGAGCACAATGGAGAAAATGGGTACTAAAAAATTGTCTTACTTAGTATTATAAGTTTTTACATTCTCCTACACAAGGGGACTTGTGAAAAAATAGGGCTACAAGAGGACTAGGCCTAGTGAAGGCTCCATAGTCAAAATGGGGTCTTGGTGAAAGCTTGATGGTTCAAAATGGATTATTTTTAGTCAAATATAATGAAAATAGGACTTTCATGCAGAAAAATTGTATGAATTGAGCTTAATCCAAATTTTAGCTATTTTTGCCAAATTGGGCCTATTGAGACAAAGAGGCCTTGTGACACCTAAGAGAGGAATTGATTATTTCGGGTAATGTAACTATTAGATATGATTAAATAAGGCTAAAAATTTTCCTTAGGATGCAAATGTAACTATCCAAAATGCCTCATGATCAAACTCTTTCCTTTTACCACTTGTCAAGAAGGAGTTTCAATGCTCAAAGATGTTCGTGGAAGAGTTTCAACACCACATCAAAGAAAGTGCTCACTTTGGGATGGACACATGTCCACCACCTCATTTCCATGAAACTCTTGTAAATAACCTACTTTGAAGTGTTCTTTAAATCCCATCATGAAGGCAATTTCACAAGAGAGAATGATTGAGGAGATTGATATGCCACACTTGCAGAAGAGGCTAATTTGGGATAGAATGATGTGCAGATCAGTTTTATAACTCCTTTTCTACCACATTTATATGATTTTAAGTGATCCTCACATTTGGACACTTTTCCTTGTGCTTATTAAACTTCTCTTCTCTCTCTCTCTTCTTCCAAATTCTATAAGTATGAGCCATCTTGGCTAATGTAAATAAAACCATAGCTAGTATGGCAAGGCCTTACTAGCATGAAATTACATTATGTCTTTCAACATTGAATAAAAGTCTTATTATTATTTGAGAACATTTTTTCTAAGTGTGTGAGTGATGTATAGTGGAGCTAAGTGATGGTGTCATCCTTACTCCTCTTTTTCCTTCATGTTTAAGCAAGAATTCTAATTTTAATAGGTCATGTGAAGTGTATGAATGTACTAGGCTCCTATTCAAGTATGAAATTGTATTTATGATTTTAAATATATCCCTAGATTAGTTATATTGTTAATTATTATATGTATGCTTACCTTCACATTGAAACACTATGTTAGGATCCTTCAATGCCTAAAATTGGTCTTAGAAAGCTTTGTTGCTTAATAGAAGTATGAAAGTCTATAGGATATGTCTTGGTATATAAAATATTTAGTATATTTTCCTTTTAATGTAAACTCCTAACCCTTTTCCCATAAATAAGCATTATATTAGGTGATAATCTCTAAAATATGAATTTAGGGAGCTATCCCTCATATATATATATATATATATATATATATATATATATATATATATATATATATATATATTCATATATCTTACAAGTTCCCATGAACTTGAGATATGATTCAATGTTGCATAAAATTATAGGAAGCTTCATAGAGTATCCTAGGGTGCACAACTTGATGATAATAGTTATAGCACACTTGATGGGACCACTGGTCCTAATTGCTTCCATGTCAAGGTGAATATTGGTCTTGACAAGCCTAGGGTTACAGAAGTGTTTCTAATCAAACATTTGGTGACTCAAAAAGGTGATAATATATGGTTTTAGATCAATTTTTCCATGTTATATTTCATGATCAGTAGGAAGATGAAGATATGGCTAGGCTACATCCTTTCCCATCCTTCAACTAATCCAATCAATCTTCTCACATATGATCATATTCCTCCTAATGCTACCAAAAGTATCCTTAGTTTTAATGGATAAGGTATTATTACCCCATCTGATAACATGATGAAAACAGATCTTACACAACTCTGTAACTATCAATTGTGAGCTAACTTCATATATAGGCCTATTTAGTTCAAGCATTCCTTGTAGCCCTATTTTCCATGTTTATTGGCCATAACTATTTATAGGTTGACTAAATAATGAAATTAATACCATTTATAGATACCCATTAATCCCTTCTATAACATACTTAAAAATATCCTAAGGTTGCTTTGTACGGAATTGTACTTTCTTCTTTAGGCCCTGTTCCAATTAGCCCTCCTTTAGTGCAAAACCCCTTGTCCAGAGTGATATACAGACTTTCTAAGAAAACCAAGCATCATTATAGATACCCATTACCTTCTTACAAGTGAATAAATCATTTATTAGGGTACTTCTTTGGATAAATCCACTTTTTCTCTATTGGCCTACGCTCTTCCCTTCACATGCACCTAGACTCCACTTGGCAATTGAATTTTTCCATACTTATCCATACTTTGGCACCTTGAAACCACTTCAAACAGTTTTATAACATCATCAAGGGTAAAATTACAAATTTTCAAGAGTTTTCAAGCTTTAAAACTCATTTTGAGGGTTTGAACCTAATTTAGAATTTTCCCATGACAGTCACAGGCCGATAGCTTATTATTTTTGCTGGGAGTGTTCAAGACAGTTTCAAGGGTTATAATCACTTTTATAGGGTCTGTTTTAACCCCATAAACCTTCTCCAATAATCATCCAAGTCATATCAACCCTTTGTACCTTCCTTTGCTTAACAATTTAGTGTCTTTTGACTGTATTTTTATAACAGTCAACAAGGTTCTTAGTTTTCTCTTCTATTTCAAGAATCAATAGGCTCTCAAGAGGATATACAAATATGTAAACCTCTAAATTACTTCCCCATTCATATTATTTATCAAATATGACCTTATCAACCCATCTACTATGCAAAACATGCAACTTTCTTAACTTGCCTATATACTATCACCTACAGGTCTGAATTCCAACTGTTGGAGTTTTGAGACATCAAGGGATTTCTAATGCCTGTTTCTTCCTTTCTTACGTTTATACCTGCCTCAAAAAATTATTTCCATGTCATTTTAATCTTTATGCAAACAATTACATGTTGGTTTTTATCTTAGACAGTGGGCTGTAGTTTTTGGATGCCTAAATACCCTGTTTAGGCCTGTTTAGGCTTTTTATATATTCAAAATACTTAAGGATCTCTTGGACACATCATATTGGTTTTAAACTCATTCTCAACATTAAAAATAACTATTTTACATGTATCTTTCTCAATATTCTATAGAAAAACCATCAAACACATCCATACACACAGGCCTACTACCAGAATTTCATCAACAACAGTATAATCATCTGAAACAAAATATTAATTCTTTCTTAGATCAAATAGAAGACTTACATTTCAATATTAAATTCCATGGATTTAAAATCCTTTTCTACACATTCTCTTGACTTCAATCAAATTTGCTCCTTCTCTTTTCTTCACATTTCTTGAGTGAGGTCCTCCCTCAGTAATTCTTCTCTCTTTTCTTCATTCCATTCTTTTCCCTTGAATGAGAGAACTTTTCCTTTCTATCCTTCTTCCCTTCTATGCCCCTCTCCTTTTATCTCATTACTGAATTCTCTTCTTTTTTTTCTCTCTTTTCAAGAACTTTCCTTCTAACTTCTATGCCCAAATTGGGCTTAAGGCAAACAAAAGACTGTTTTTAAGTTTTAACAATTTACTAAGGTTGAAAATAGTTTCAACCATTTCCCCCTAATTTACTCAACAGCCTAACCATCACGTTTTACCTTTCACCTTTTACCTTTTGATAATTACATTTTACTTTCAAGGTGAAATTTTGAAATCTCACAAATTGGAGGTAAAACCAAAATTTGAATTTTCACACTAGAATTTGAACTATTGTAGATGCTCCTGCATCATACTCTCCCTCTAGAAAAGATTTGAACCTTAGTTCAAATGGAGTGCTTCCTCCATGCTTTATCCTTCACTTGTATACCTGGATTCCAAGGTCATGTTGTCAATGCCAATGCTTGTCTTTGATAGTCTTTGTCTTTCATCTTGCTATTCTTCCTCTTCTGGTATGTTCTTCTCCTCATCTCTTTCTCAGCTGCCATCTCCCACTTCCATGCTTCTTCATCTTCATACATGTCTTCAAGATATTTTTGTTGTTCTTCTTGTTCCATGAGCTTCTCCAAGGACTCATGTTTGTCATTCACTTCAGCAACCTTCATACCTGCATACAAAACATTCAAAGCCACCTTAGAATCAAAATCTTTAGGCCATGAAGCCTCTTGGCTGTCTCCATGTTCTTGTTCTTTGACTAAAACTGTCCTTGTCTCTTTGCTTTGCTCTTGTCTTGTTCTACTCTTCCCAATGGTGTCTTCACCATGGCTTGTATCTTCATTCATCTTTCTTGAATAATCAAACAACTGCTCCAACATCTTCAACTCTTCCTTTAGTAAGGTCTCATCTATATCACTATTCTCTTCATCAAACTTGGGCTGATCACTCACAAGGCTTACTTGCCCCTTACCTCTTATCTCTTCTTTTCTTAGCTTTTCTTCACATAAATCAACTTCCTCATCAATATACTCATCAAATACAATTGAAACACCCTTACCTTGTCTCTTCTTGCTTTCTTCAATCTTTTCTTGAAGCCATCTTGTTTGCTTTGCTGCATACTCTCCCCTTTCCTTATCATCCATCCATTTGGAACTCTCTCCTTGCTGCATATTAGTCTTCATAACTACTTTCCATTCCTCATTTTCCATAAACATATCATTAAATGCTTCAAACAACTCATTATCCCATTCATTGTAAGCAATTGACTTACCTTTTATATTTGTATCGTCATGCTCCACCTCATTATTCTGTGAGAAGTTTTCTTTCTCACCTTTAGCCATCCATACCTTCTTCATAGCTTTAGGATGACACTTGTTCAATTTACCAACCAATTTCTGCTCCTTGACATCTTCATGTTGTCTTGCTTGATAGCTGGTCTTGCTCACTTTGCATTCTACCTCTTTCTTCATGCTTTGTATTTGCTTCTTGCTTGAGTCATCATCTTGATTGAACTTTGTGTCTTTAATTACATTTGCTGATCCCTTAAGCCATTTTGGTATCACATAGCCATGGTCTATTGCTGGATTTGAAGGCTTGTTATTAATCTTCTTCATCTCCATCTGTACAACAGTAGTCTTACTCTTATATGCATTTGAAAAATCTGAATTTGAACTTATTTTTACCTTTTCAATGGCTTGATGTTTAGCCATACTCTTCCTCATAGTTTCCTTGCTTGCATTCACTTTCCTTAGGTGTGTTTCCTTCCTTTGTTCTATTGGAATGTTTTTCAAGTCATCATAATATTCTATACCCTCTTCTTCATTGGCATGATGATGGACTTCCACTACTTCCTTGTGGAATTTTGTAACCTATTCAACAGTTGTTCCATAATTAAATGGATGAGAAAAATCAATACTATAATTCACCTTTACCTCCTTAATGGGCTGCTTCATGGTTTCCTTCATTTGCATGACTTGTTTGATTACACTATCCTCTTTTGTGCATAGTTTTCCACTTACTTCTTCAAGGTATTCCATGGCATCTTGGAATTCATCTTCATCTTCTATCTCTCCTCTCTCATGCATTAACCAATGCATCTTTTCTTCTTCTTTATCAACAACAACAAACTCTCTTCTCTCTCTTGTACATTCACTTGTGCACTTGCTATTTTCTCCTACACCAATCTCTTCACTCTTTAAGGCCCTTCTCTTGACCTTCATAAGGCTGCTCATACCTGCACTTACCCATGCAAAAACAGCATTAGAAATAAAAACAAGAGACCATAATGTCTCCATGAGTGTCCTCTTCATCAACACTCTCATCTTTTTAAGTGCTCTTCCTAGCACTTCATCTGTTCTTTCTTTTCTCTTGTTCTCCTCAATGAGAACCTTCTTCTCAACTTCTTCTTCTTGCTACTCACTTGGCAACCTTCTTATCTTCTTCAAGCCTCTATGGGCTTCTCTCTTCATGGCAATCTTCTTTTGCCTTCTTCTCCTTTTCACTAGGAGATCTATAGGCCACTTCAACCTCCTCCTCATTGGCCATACCCATGCTTGCTTATCCATTTGCATCCAAGAATCATATTCATCTTTAATCTTAGCTAACTCTCTCTTCAAATTAGCAATTTCTTTATCAAGTACAAAACTGTCCATACCTTTGATGCTTGCTTTCTTCTTGGTGCCCTCCTGTACCTTGCTGTTCTGTAGTACCTTCAACAACACTTCCATCTCTGAGATCTTCACCCAAGTCTTTTCCACCTTGGTCTCTTGATCCCTTGTCTCACCCAAGCCTTTTCTCCTTGACTGGTCTTTTGACAATCTCCTTGATCTCACCTAGGCCTTTTGCATCCTAGTCTTTTGACCCTTTTCTCAATCCTGTAGCAACTCTTATACAACACTTCATCAAATACAAATCATAAATCCAAGATTACCTTGCTTTGGATCTTCTTCTTGAGCATTCACTTTCTCTCTTAATTTTGAGCTCTCCAAGCTTCAAACTCCATCCTTTACCTCACCCAAGTCTATTTCACCTTAGTCTTTTAGCAAACTATCCAAGCTTCTTCTTGGACCTTCACTAAGCCTTCCTTGGCTTCTTCTCTTCTTAAGCCTCAATGGCTTGGCTGCCTTTCTCTTTGCTTCTTAACAAAATAAACTCAAATCAAAAGCAAAGTTGCTCATACCTTTTCTCCCCAGGTTCTTCTAGCAATTTGTCCCGCTAATCCTTGCCAAATCCTTCACAACTGTAACATCATTCTTTTATTAATTATGCAATAAAAAATTATCAATTCCCAAGAGCTTCAATCTCTGATACCAAATGATGAAAACAGATCTTACACAACTCTGTAACCATCAACTGTGAGCTAACTTCATATACAGGCCTATTTAGTTCAAGCATTCCTTGTAGCCCTATTTTCCATGTTTATTGGCCATAACTATTTATAGGTTGACTCAATAATGAAAGTAAGACCATTTATAGATACCCATTAATCCCTTCTATAACATAGTTAAAAATATCCTGAGGTTTCTTTGTACGGAATTGTACTTTCTTCTTTAGGCCCTGTTCCAATTAGGCCTCCTTTAGTGCAAAACCCCTTGTCCAGAGTGATATACAGACTTTCTAAGAAAACCAAGCATCATTCCAGATACCCATTACCTTCTTACAAGTGAATCAATCATTTATTAAGGTACTTCTTTGGATAAATCCACTTTTTCTCTATTGGCCTACGCTCTTCCCTTCACATGCACCTAGGCTCCACTTGGCAATTGAATTTTTCCATACTTATCCGTACTTTGGCACCTTGAAACAACTTCCAACAGTTTTATAACATCATCAAGGGTCAAATTACAAATTTTCAAGAGTTTTCAAGCTTTAAAACTCATTTTGAGGGTTTGAACCTAATTCAGAATTTTCCCATGACAGTCACAAGCCGAGAGCTTATTATTTTTGCTGGGAGTGTTCAAGACAGTTTCAAGGGTTATAATCACTTTTATAGGGTCTGTTTTAACCCCATACACCTTCTCCAATAATCATCCAAGTCATATCAACCCTTTGTACCTTCCTTTGCTTAACAATTTAGTGTCTTTTGACTGTATTTTTATAACAGTCAACAAGGTTCTTAGTTTTCTCTTCTATTTCAAGAATCAATAGGCTATCAAGAGGATATACAAATATTTCAACCTCTAAATTACTTCCCCATTCATATTCTTTATCAAAGATGACCTTATCAACCCATCTACTATGCAAAACATGCAACTTTCTTAACTTGCCTATATACTATCACCTACAGGCCTGAATTCCAACTGTTGGAGTTTTGAGACATCAAGGGATTTATAATGCCTGTTTCTTCCTTTATTAAGTTTATACCTGCCTCACAAAATTATTTCCATGTCATTTTAATCTTTATGCAAACAATTACATCTTGGTTTTTATCTTAGACAGTGGGCTGTAGTTTTTGGATGCCTAAATACCCTGTTTAGGCCTGTTAGGCTTTTTATATATTCAAAATACTTAAGGATATCTTGGACACATCATATTGGTTTTAAACTCATTCTCAACATTCCAAATAACTAGTTTACATGTATCTTTCTCAATATTCTATAGAAAAACCATCAAACACATCCATACACACAGGCCTACTACCAGAATTTCATCAACAGCAGTTTAATCATCTGAAACAAAATATTCATTCTTTCTTAGATCAAATAGAAGACTTACATTTCAATATTAAATTCCATGGATTTCAAATCCTTTTCTACACATTCTCTTGACTTCAATCAAATTTGCTCCTTCTCTTTTCTTCACATTTCTTGAGTGAGGTCCTCCCTCACTAATTCTTCTCTCTTTTCTTCATTCCATTCTTTTCCCTTGAATGAGAGAACTTTTCCTTTCTATCCTTCTTCCCTTCTATGCCCCTCTCCTTCTCTCTCATTACTGAATTCTCTTCTTTTTTTTTCTCTTTTCAAGAACTTTCCTTCTAACTTCTACGCCCAAATTGGGCTTAAGGCAAACAAAAGACTGTTTTTAAGTTTTAACAATTTACTAAGGTTGAAAATAGTTTCAACCATTTCCCCCTAATTTACTCAACAACCTAACCATCACGTTTTACCTTTCACCTTTTACCTTTTGATAATTACATTTTACTTTCAAGGTGAAATTTTGAAATCTCACAAATTGGAGGTAAAACCAAAATTTGAATTTTCACACTAGAATTTGAACTATTGTAGATGCTCCTGCATCAGAACATTAGGGACATATAAATTTTTTATAATTTCCATAATATCACTCAAGTCAACATAGCCATTAGACTACTTGCCATGTCCCTAAAGGGTAGAACACTTGATTGGTAGAGGACATTAGGAGGTGGTTGTATCACTAACTGGGATGTATTTGGAGAGATGTTGGTGAATAGGTTTGAGAATAAAAGTGATCACATTTCACTAATCCATTAGTTGAATGTGATAAGGAGAGGTCCTAATGAATCCATGGGAGATTTCAATGAAATATTTCAAAGAACATGGCATAGGTTGCCACCTATCATGAGACCCCCCCAAGATTTATATTCCCCACTTATCTCAAGGCCATTAGAAATGATGTGACAGTAATTTTGTAATAAATGGGAGGATTTAATCTACGTGATGCATGTGAGATAGATATTAAAGATGAGAATAGTTTGATACTAGATGGGAAATTCTCCCCAAGATTTGTTATGCCTTTGTTATCTCATAGTTCATTTAAAACCCAAAGTATAAATAAATTTTTAAATTCCAATGTCAAGTCTATAATCACTCCCAAGAAGGTGGATAATGTTATAAACAAAGATGAAATGATAAATTCATTACAAGATCATCTTAAACAAGCTCTATTGCAAGTAAGTACTCCACCTAATCTTCAATACAATTACTAAGGTCATCAATTTTTCAATAGGTAGCCTAATAGCTATAATCCTAATTCCATTCCATCCATAAAGGATATTGTTCTAATCCATACTAACCTGGTTCAAAGAAAAGAACATTTGGATTATTGGGGACAATCTCAAGGTTAGTTTGTGTATGATGGTGGAGGAGGTTGTCAAACCTTAGTGGCACAAGAAAGAGTAAATCCTAACCTCACATCATAATAAGAAAATATCATGCAAAGGGATACTCATGGAGAAGGTAGAAACCAAGGTACTATTCTTTTAAACTTTCAAAGGGAAGAAAACTATGTAAACAAGGTTGACAAATCACCTAAAAAATTGACATTCAATACCTCTTCTCTATTGCCTTCACAAATTGAAGATTAACTGATTATTCCTGAGACTCTTCAAGAGTTGGAGGAGGATGACATCATGGATTAAGTTCCTTGAGCATACTAAGGAGTTAATGATATATATCAGCCAATGAAATTTTGGGAGAAGAAGACCCTTCAATGGTAAGACAAGAAGAAGTAGACCTTGAATGGATTGATGAATTTCCTTGATTCATGGAAGATGATGATGAACTACTTATAACACAAGGTGAAGAAGTGGTACCCACTAGCCAACATGATGCTTCACAAGAATTTGGTAAGAATGTTTATAAACTTCAAGATCTTTATATTGATCATGAATAGTTGGCATTTTGGGATGATCTTGAAATTTTTTGATTGAGCTTGGATGATGCATCTCCACTTCATGAAGATATTGAGAAGAGTTTTGAAGTAAATGTTGCAGTTGAACCTATTGGAGATCATGAATCACCTCTATAAGAAGAGAAAGGTAATCTTGATTCATCTCAGGAAGATCAAATACATAATATGGATGGATAATACAAAGTTCCAAGAGAGGTAGTAAGTTTTGAGGAACCTTTCCCATGCATTCAAGTGCTAGAAACACTAAAGTTTGATGGAGAACTTCCTTTTGAAAATAAACACAACCTTGATGATGAAAATCCACTTGAGATTGAGGTTGAATATGAAGATCAAAATTAGTCTATAATCAATGGAAAACTAATTGAACCAAGGAATATGGTTTCTATTCAAACCAATCAAGAGGATTATGTTTCTATTAAACACATATTCTTGGCTATGAAACCAAATGAAGTCAATGCAAACACCATGGGAAGTAAGCAAGGTGTTGAATAAACAAGAACAAGACAAAACATTAAAGTTCACCTTGGGCTTGTTATCATGGATCATGATTACCATTTGAACTATTTTGAATTGATATCCCTTGATGGCATGGTTTATGAATTTAACTTTGAAGTGTAATGCCACCTTTTTCATAAACTCCTATAGAGCTCACTATCATAATTCAATGATTTTTTGGTCATTTTCAAGGGTCTCAATGGCCATATTATTCTCATATTCTACCCATAAAAGTGTCATGGGTGTTTTTGGTGGATATGGAGACATTAACAATCAATCAAGGATGTTGGAGGATCCTTCTATCATGACATATTTTATCTAAAAAAACCTTAGAGATTTCTATTTATTCCTTTTGGGGACTGAGAACCCAAAATAGTCAAGTCATTGATTTAAAGGAAATATTACCTTGGCATAACATTAATAGCTTCATGGAATGAAAAACATGACTCTTGGGTGTGATATAACCTCCAAATTAATTCCATCATGTTTACACCATTGACACCTCTGTACCATCCTCTTGAAGTTAATCATAAGCTGACTATGAGTAGGCTTGACAATGAACAATGAGAGGAGTATGATAATTTTATCTTCCAAAAGGTCACATAATTAATACACCTTTTAAAAAATTAACCCAATAATTTTATACATCTTTAATAACTTTATTTTACATGCAAAACTCAAGTTACATACCTATGAACACAAACATTGAGAAACAAGCACATTTTGGAATCCTCTTTCAAGGGCATTGAAAGAGAAGTGTTGGATGACTAAAGCATCATAGAGAGGAATATATTATCACCTTAAAATACATCATAAAAATCACACAACTCCCTAGATTCCTAAAAATAAGAAACAAATGCAACCTGGCACCCCTCTTGAATACAATTCCATAAAAAGATGCCTAGAGTGTAAATGATTGTTCATAAAGGAAGAGTCATAAAATTGAAATATATTGTTATTAAAATGAAGTTTAATTATATTAAAATACACCCCTTGAATAACTCTTTATAATTCTACCTATAGCTTCCATAGTGAGTGATTGAATCTACCCTTCCTTGGCTTACCAAGTGAAAATAAAAGAAAACAAGTTACAGATGGATATTCTATGAAATTTTGTACAAAAAAATGTGAAGATGACCTATGGGAGGTGAAGAGACACTCCACATTTTTAATTGATGGTGGACTTGAGAAGTCCATAAAAGTACCCAAAGGGGCCTATTTTTGAAGAAAAACTACATTTCTTGATCATAATAGACTTGTAACTGCTATAGATACTTAAAACTGGCCACCGATAACCCCTAATTAGGGTTTTGGCCAATTTCCGCCCAAAATGCATAATTTGGAACAAAAACAATAAAACATGCTAAATGATGTGAAACTAACGTATTCAAGTGCCAATTTTGGCCAGGGTATCCCTAAATAGGTTAATACAATATATGGGCTAGCTATCTTTGATCAAATCATTTAGAGTTAAAATGCTAAATTTGTACTTGAGTGCTCTGGATTGATCTTTCCTATCAAAAATTTACAAAAGGCATGTCCTTCATTATTTTTTGTTGGTAACATCCTAAATGGGATAATATATCCAACACATCTAATAGTGACTTTCAATTCCAATCTAGTCAAATTCTGGACCAATAACAAGGCATTATGATCAAATTGAGTAATTGGTGCACAAAGTGCTTAAACATGCTTAAGAAATAATTAATAATTCCATGGAAATTTGTTGGAAACTTTGTTTTGGAAATGAATATGGAACATCTGCATCATCAAGTGACCTCATTTCTTGGGAAGACATCCCTAGGCCATAAATTCCATAAATATCAGGATTCATGTCCTCCATGCCTCATCAATGCCTTCCATGATGCCCTCCGTGCCTCTTAATTGCCTCTTTTTCCAATGTCATGATAAGGATAATTACAAACTTAATTACAAATATTTAATTAATCCTCAACCACACATCTCAATCTTGAGATGAATGATTCAAGTTGATTTTGATCAAATCCAAAAATATATAAATAGAGAGGCCATGAACATCATTTCTACGATATTTTGGTCAAAGTTATTATGCTCAAATATTTTCAAGGATTTTATTATGCAAAGTTATAATGCCAAATTGATTCCAAGCCAAGCCAAGCCACAAGCCAATGGTGGGAAAGACAGATGGAGGTAGCCAAGCTTCCATTTCTAAAGACTTAATGAGCACAAGCTAAACAAGCCCCCACTACAAAGGTATTTGGGACATCCAAGGAAGGTGAAGGAATTATTATGTTTTCATTCCTTTATTTTTAATTATGTTTGTCATTTGATTTTGTTAACTAAGCTCTTCCTAGTGTCTAGGCTTAGAGATGTTATTCTATTAGTCTGTTTATATCATTTTGTTTCCATTTTGAAACTAACACCATACTAACCATCCTCTCTTGAGTCAAATTTCTAGATCACATTATGGCACACCCAGTGGGACTAGACACATCTCACACCTAAAGGAGATCATTTTAAATTCTAAAATATTTATTTGAGCCTTTAAAACTCTTACAAATTGATTTTTTAACTTTATTTTTCCATTTTTATTTACCATGGTTTTTACATAATAATTGGCATCGATAATAATACTGACATTAGTTACCTACTTAACTGACACCAATTAGCAAAAATGACATCAGTTAGATCTTCATTATCCAAAGTAACTGACATTAGTGGTATTAATCGATGTCGATCACTATGTTTTTCCAAAAACACAGACCTGAGAGCTACTTTTTTAAAGTTCATAATTTCAACCTAAAAAGAGCTTCAAAGCTAAAGGACATGCTAACAATTTTTCTATGGGACCAAGCTTGATATTTGTCCAAAACATGTTTAAATCCTCTTTACATGCTTAAAAATTAATTAGGAACCTTGTTTTAGTGTTTAACAAAGAATTTAGATGTTTTGGTGAATGCTTTCAAATTTTGTAATTAAGACTAAGGGGTGAAATGAACACTACCAAATCTATCATTTTGTGATTAAAATTGAACACACTTGTCAATTCTTGTTTGTAATGGTTGTGTAATCAAATTTTTGTTTGGCAAAAATATGGATGTTGCATGTATGCTCTTTCATTTATCCCCTATAGGGAACCCTTAGAATTAAAAGTGCCATTCTTATTGCAAGTAGCCTAGTCCAAGGCTTAGAAAGAAAGTCATCTAAAGCACTCCCCAAAAACTTGTCAAAGTTTGGGTGACCTTGAAAATGACCTTAGAGTCTCTCTAATTTCATGCTTTATTTATTTTTGTGCATCTTGGCTTGTGAGGGGGACTTCATTACCTCTCATAAGTTTTTTAAGGAAGCTTTAACTTAGGGTTTCATCTCCCAACATTGACTTCATTTGGCTCCTTTGGAGTTGCACATGGGATGTAGTGACACTTTGGACATCACACTACACTAAGCAAATAGCAAGATGTAGTGGTTGCAAAAAGTACTAGACCTTTTTAAAACAAGCGAAGTGATATGGACTCAAAATATGTGATTTTATTTTGCATTATTTGGCATGAAAATCATTTCACAATTGATTCCCCTAGATCATTCAGGAACTTGTTAGAGCTTAGAAAAATCCCCACTTACCATGGAAGTATTGTTGGTGCAAGGTGCACCTCAAGGTCCATGTCATAGTAATTTCATTTGAGATAAGTGGGGGGGGTGTAAAAACCCTTCTATATAATGTGCATTTAATTTTGGATGAGCACTTACAATCCTCTCAAATGATGTATATTGATAGACTCCAATAATATCAAGCAGCCTTATCAGTTTAGGATTTAAGGGTGATTAATTAATTGATCTTGTCCTAGTCTAAAGTCCTATTTAGATTCAAAACTTGGTGTAAACAAATAATCTAAACCAAACACATAGTCCAAATTTTCCTTTGAACAAAGAGGCATTATGTTGTCCATGTGAGATCATCAATTTGCCCTTTTTCCAAAGTTGATTAAAAGCTTGAGAGTCATATCATCCACTTTGGTGTAGTTATACTACCCAATTGAGTCTAGACCTTTACCAAATTTGTTTAAGTCCTTCACTTATAATCTAAATTTGTAATTACACCTTTTCAAGTTCACAGGATTGATGTGTTAAGTGGGTTCACCATTTACACTAAACTTGAGGAAACTTAGGTTTAATTTCTAATTTAGGTTGAAGGCCATTTAAAGACTCATAATAATTATCATCACTTGACAGACTTAAGCCATTTCATGGTAAACACTTGCACTTTGAGTCTATATACCACAACATTTTGAGTCAATAAACATAGTGTTATGCTATTGAAATTTTAGGAAAGCATCTTTGCCTTAGAGAGTTTTTGAAATAAACCTTTTTGTCATACATTTTGGGTAGTATAACATCGTTACGCTACTTAAAACATTTTGAATATTGTTTCATAGATCATATTTCATAAAGTTACAAATTTTCTCCTACATTTTTAGACCAATCCGAGTGCACTTTCATGATATTTTGTCTAAAATTGTTATACTGTTCACTTTTATCTAGCTTATTTGTCAAAAAGAACCCATTTTTATACCATTTTTTGTGAGAAAATAAGCTATTTCTAAAATTACCTTTTGTTTCATACCTTATACCTAGTTGATCAATTTCATGTCCAAGAATAAAATGCCTACTATTTGTTAGAAGTGTTTCAAATCCATTAGATTAAAATTTTCATCTACTTTGAAAGTCTAGATTTTGATGTCATTTAGCCAAGAGTCTTAACACATGCCTTGTTTGAGCCTAGCTTTTGATGCCAAATTTGGCCAAAAGACCTAGAAACTTTTAAATTCATAGATTAGACTGATTTGAAATACTTCAACCTTAGAATTTGGCATTTTGATTTAGCTCCATTTAATTATTTACCTTTTTGTGAATAGTGAAATGGTAAATACTTGATGCTAGCTTGTTTCCTCACAAACCTTTGCATAAACATGTTAATCCTTTTGAAAAATCTAGACCAAGTTGGAACATTATCTATTTTAGACATTTCCATTTTTAGAGTTTGTATAAATCTTTGACCTTTTATCGCAAAAGCATTGATTATGGATCCCAACATGTATTCCTACACTCATAGTGGACTCATGTACAATCCAAAGATTGGTAATATGGTTGCATAGGAAGAAATGGTACAAGACCCCTATGTGAATAATATTGCTTATGAGATGGATTCTTATCACTCTTATAGTACTCATTCAGGGGAATAAAGCCAAGATCCATTGGTCAACTATCTGGGTAACACACCACCTTATTTAGAATAGTACCAAGAGAAAACCATGCAATACCTAGCTACAATACCTATAGTGGATGAGCTAGTAATTCAATAGTCATATTCTACTGATATGTATTCCATGTATGATCCATTTTTGTTTGAGAAAATTTTTGTAGAGAACAAAAATGAAATTTTGGTTATAGCCATAAAGGTAGGGGCCAAGTTTCTAGTAGACTTCCCTCATGAAAATTTACCAAGTCTAGAAAGGATGCCGCACAATATCATTTATGATCAATATGCTTCTTCTAACAATCCTATGACTCTAGTCCAAACAACATACTAAGATCTTAATATATCTGATCAAAGCAAAAACATCATGGAAGAACACTTTAACCAAATCTAGATAACATATCAAACATATCTAAATCTAGCACATGATTTCAATTAGATGAACATGGTAAGTAAGCCTCTTATTGGCCTAGTTCCTTCAACAGGAGTGTTGATAGAGTTAACTAGACAAGATAATCTAAGTTTTGACCCATTTGTATCAACTGATTCAATAAATAACTTGATGCATATGCCCATTATTAAAGAAGTGTCTTCAACCTCTATACTAAATAGTGAGCCAAACATAATAGATAATGTGAAAACAATGTTTAGTCCCTATAAAAGTGATAATAACACACAAACAACTAGCCAAAAACATGTACCTATAGTTAATCCTATGAATAGGTCATCATACTAGGGAGTAGGAGTTTCTACAACTTGACCTCAACCAGTGTCTTCCTCAAGTGTACAACCTATGAGATTAGGTAATCAAACAATGGCCAATGTCATGTGTCAACAATAGAATGTGATGAATCCTACTCTTCCTCAACAAGTAGAGAGTGGTATTACACAGTAATAGACACAACCTAGTATATCAACATAATAAAGGATAAATATATTGATACCTTAATCAGGGGTAACTAATGTTCCACCTTGCCAGGTAATGATGAACATACCTTTTCAATCAAAGACTAATATGCCAATCCAAAAGTAAGTAATGACCAATCAACAATGTGCTAATATGGGTCAGAAATAGATGCCAAATTTTCAACCCACTCTCACTTCCTCATAAGGATTCATGTAACAATGATGTCCCCATGTTTCTTAAACACCTACTAGACAACTATCTGTTCAAAATATGCCACAAATCTAGAGACAGGGTCTTGGTCCATAAGTTCCCACTTAATAATAAGGTTTGATTAGTCAACAACATGTCCCTTTTTAACTATAAAAAGAATAGTATAGCTATATCCCTCTATCCCAGCCATAAAATCCTTCAATTCAAACCTTTATCGCTAACCCAAACTAGAATATCACACAACCAAATGTGAAATTTCAAGTACATCCTAATCCACGTATGCATATTCATGGTCCATTTTCCAACCAATCTAATGAACCCTTATAGGTATCTCCATCATACCTTGGTCAAAGTGTTCCACTTACGACCTCCCAACCATTTATCTATACTATTGTTCTCTCTCAAACCAATGTCCCTTCAATAGATGAAGGATGCAATTGCTACCATTCAAGCTAGTAAATAAACTAAAAAGTTCAAATTGGATGATGTATGTTCTTATCCATTCAATATGGAGTATTTGTAGATACCATTTCCTCCAAGATATGAACCATCAAAATTTGACAAATAAAAGGGAAAGGTGACCCTAAGTCTCATTTGATCAAATTCTTTATTGCGTGTCAACCAGTGGCATATAGAAACATATACCTTTTAATTTTTTTCCAAGGAGATTGGTTGGAAAAGCCTTGGATTAGTTTGTAAAGTTTCCCAAGAACTTAGTAGCATATTTTTATGATCTTTTTGATAAGTTTGTGAATCACTTTTCTTATAATCTCAAGCATGAGATTTCATTAGTGGAATTAACACAAGCAAAAAAAAATATGGTGATAGTTTTGTAAGTTATTTATAGTGATGGAGATCCCTTGAAATCCATTTCACCCATATTTTACTAGATAAATAATTAACTATTGTGTTTACCAAAAAATTGCATAGTGAGATAGCTTATCATTCGGAACTGTAATGTGCACATATGTTTAAGGAGATCATTAATAAAGGTTTGTTGATCAAAATAGAACTCATCAATAAAGGATTCTTCAATATTTATTCAAATAATCAAAATCAAGGTACCAATTAGGTAAATTACCAACATTCCATCTAAGTGCAAGCATCATAATTAGCATAAGCCAATAATCACAAAAAAATGAAGCAATTCAACCACGATAAGAATGTTGTGGGAAATAGAGTAACCAAATCCCATCATGTGCAAATGGTGAAAACATCATCTACACCACATTTTCAACTTACTCCTACCTAAAACCTCTCCAACTAGTGCTACAAGCCCAATAACCAAAACCTGTACAATAAATACAATTTTTGCTACCATTACAAACTTCTCCTCCTAGGAGAACCATGCTTACATGTCGTATCTTTACTGACCTAGGAGAACCTATTAAATATATATTTCACAAGCTTGTTACTACTAATATGATTATTTGGTCCATACCAAAACATTATTTTCAAGGTATTCCTTATCTTGATTGGTACTATGAAAATGAATTATGTGACTATCATCGGGTCAATAAGCGTAATATATGAAAATGTGTCCAATTCAAGCATTTAATTGAGAATATACTAGATAATGGGTAGATAAAATTTGATAATGGTGCTTCCACTTCTAATCAAACTCTTGGTATCTATCAAAACCCTTTTCCTCAATATAATAATTAATATCAATAGAATAATTATCAATAACAACAATGGCCAGTGCAGTAGCAAAATCAATAGTATCAAAAGCAAAGGCCAAACCAACAGAACCAATAAAATAAATAGCAAAACCCACAATGATAGAACAATGGGAAAAAAATGTCAAATGGTAACAACCAACCAAAAAACCTACCATGCAGTTGCACATGACTATAATAGGGTTCTAGGTCATATTATAAGGGGTAGCATTAATACCATCTCCCTTAAATTCTAGACCAAGTAATAATCAACCTAGACCATTGCTAAATAACAATATTCAATGAAATCACATGGATAATCTTTTTTTGACCTAGGGGTGCATACAAACCAACCAACAAACTAGGAATTACCCTTTTATACCTTATATCGATTACTCATTCTTGTCACGGGACCACATGCAAGTGCACTAACAATCGAGACTTATCTTGTTTGGTCCCATACCATTTCCAACATCGATTAGAAATAATGGTTTAGTATTTAATCCTAATTGTGTAATCACAAATTAGAGGTCAAATATTAATATCCTAGGCCCATAACCATCTACCACTTTGCCTATCATCCAACCAACTATTCAGCCTCAGAATAAACCATTCACTATTGACCAAGGTAAGAAATTTGATAGTGTGAAATAATTGTAAAAGACACCATCACAAATTTATATTTTAGATTTGTTGTGAACATCAATAATCCACAAAAACATCTTGAATGAGTTTTTGACCTAATCCACTATTGCTAGTGACATATCCCCTAATAACTTTCAAACTTTAGTTGGACACCTAGCTCCAACCCAACAAGTCACATTCAACCAAAGTGATATGTCTTCCCTTGGCCCACTCCATAACAACCCATTATACATAGAAGTTTTTATCATATGGCATAAATTGAAAGATGTCCTTATCAACAATGGGTCTAGCCTCAACATAGTGTCTCTAAAACTCATCAAGCTTCTTGGGTACATAATGGTAGATCTCTAAATAGAAACAATAACTATCAAAGCCTATGATAATAAAGAAAGAGAATTGTAAGGCACCATTAATTTGACAATTATCAATGGGCCTTTGACCCATGATACACTTTGCCATGTGCTTGATCTTGAGTCATCATACAACATGCTTCTAGGTAGGCCTTGGTTACATGAAATTCATGTAGTCCCATCAATGTTGCACCAATGTAACATGTTTTCCCACTTAGGAATGGAAGTGAATATTCCAAGATATTTACACCCATATGAGAACTATAAGCATCTTAAGGCCAAATTTCAAATCTATAATTTTTAGTATGGTATGAATCTAAGTTCCAAGTAGGATAAAGGAAAAGCTATACTTATTGATCTTTCATCAGATAATTGCATAGATCATAATACCTTGGATTCCCTTTCCCACATGCCACTTCCTAAATCTTCTAATAATTTCACCATTTTAGATAATGGCTCAGGAGAGTATGTGACCCATCATACATTTCATATTGCCAATCTTCCTCAAAATCCAAAACCTTTGGGCAACCTAAAGTCATCCTACATATGCATTAGCAATAAAAAAACAAAGATAAGGGATCTATCACATTTGTACCAACATCTAGCCTAAGACCTAACCCTCTTGAAGGGGATGAATCATGGTTATACAATGACAACCAAGATGATTGTTACAAAAATGCCAAGTATCCCATTCCTAATTGTATCATGAAGCATCAGAATTATGAAGGAAGAGGCTTTAGTCCAAATCAACAAGGAACAATCAAGCTAATTTACATGAATAAGTATGAAAGACCATATGAACTTAGATTTAAACTACCTGGAGGTGACCCCACATATCTTATTCAAACTCCATTACCAGTGACTAGTGATGATGATGTTGATAGTAAAGTAGAGTCTGATCAGAGTTTCACCTTTAATGACCTAGCTGAAACCAACCTATTTGATAACAATTCCATTTGTACCCTTACCTTGGCCATTCATTTCAACCATTTTCCATTATATTATCACCAATTGATAGATTAGGACCAATAAAAATCTATTCTATTGATTGAAGATTTCTAGAGTGATAAGGCATTCTATGATTTCTTAAGCCTTAGAGACAACATTCTATTAGGAGATTATAAATCAGAATTCTCAATCACATTGGATCTTATAGCCTATTTTGGAGAATGAGTGAACACATTTAGCCAAAAACAAATAAGTAAAACATTGAGGTCCCAAAGTGAAAACCTCTTTGAGGTACTTTCTGACTAGGAAAAAAGTAAAGATAAAGGCTAGTCTAATGGTGAAAACCTATTTTAGGAACTATTAGATGGGGGTGTTCATTCTTCTTTGAATTTAGACCAAGAAACCACCAACGATGAAATTTCCTATGGATTAACATTTATATTTGAGAAATAATAAGTATTAGATCAAAATTTTGAAAAAAAATTGACTATTTTTATCACATGGCTAGATCTTCCATTAGGGGACTCAAATTCATCATGCTTGGGAGAAGTTGTATAGCAAGTCTTAATGGAGGACCCTAACATAATTCAATAGTTTAAGTCACTACCTACTATCCTAAAAGATGGTTTGACCCTTCTAGTTAAAGATACAATAAAGGTAAATATTGAGAATCCATCAAACCTGAAATGGATAAAATTAGGGCATGTCCCTCACTGAGGAGGAACGTGACATCTTTACAACTCTGTCAAGAGAATTTGTAGATATCTTTGCATGGGCCTATTTTGACATGTCATGTTTAGACCTCACCTTGGGTTTTCACCACCTTATGGTTAATCCCTACACCAAACTGGTAAAACAAAAGTTATATAAGATGCATCCTTACATTGCTATATTGATAAAGAAAGAGTTAGAAAAAAATTTAGAAGCAAGATGTATCTGATCTATTGACTACTTAGAATGGATCTCTAATGTGGTATATGTTAGTCAAAAACCTATGGGGATTATAATTTACACTTATTTTTGAGACATCAATAAATTTTCTCCTAAATATGATTTTATCTTGCCTAATATCAACATGATTGTTGATTATATGGCTGGTTATGAAATGCTTTCACTCATGAATGGCTTTTTAGGATACAACCAGATCAAAATAACTCTAGAAGATCAACATAAAATAGCATTCACCACTCCATGGGGAAAATTTTATTATTAGGTGATGCCATTTGGTCTTAATAATTCTATAGCTACATATCAAAGGGCCATGAATATCATATTCTATGATATGATATATGATATTATTGAATACTATGTCGATGACATATTGGAAAAATCCAAACTAGGGCTGACCATCTAGTAGTGTTATGCAATATATTTGAAAGATTATGGGAGTACAAAGTTAGACTCAATCTAAATAAATATGTGTTTGGTGTAGTTTCAATAAAAATAATTGGTTTCATCATGTCTCGTAGAGGTATTGAAGTCAATCTGGCTAAAGTCCATGCTATAACCAAGATGCTACCACCAGCTAATTTAAAGCAACTTAATAGTTTATAAGGTAAGATCTATTCAATATAATGATAATCTATTAGTTATCATACAATTTCCATCCATTTACATGCCTTTTTAAGAAGGGAGTTGCATTTCACTGGGATGATCACTGCCAAACAATTTTTTGACAACTCAAAGATTATCTTGTCAATCCATCTATTCTATTACCTCTTATGCTAAGAAAGCCATTCTTGTTATACCTATCAGCTGCTGACCATGCCCTAGGGGCATTATTGACTCAATATGATGATAATATAAAGGAGCACGTTGTATACTACCTAAGATGTACCTTGGTTACATATGGACATTAATATACACCTGTTAAAAAAGCTTGTCTAGCCATAGTTTTCACAGCTCAAAAATTATGCCATTACATGTTGAATAATAAGATCATAGTTATTTCAAAAGTAGATCCACTCAATTATTTACTATCTAAAATATATTTTCAAGGAAGAATGGGTAAATGGATTATGTTTCTTAGTGAGTTTGACATAGAGTATGTTAATTAGAAGGCAATCAAGGGACAAGTTCTTGTAGATCAACTTGCTAAAGTACCTCTCATAGATACATGGCCACTCACATTTAAATTTATTGATGAATATATCATGACAATCATTGACACACCCCTGGAGGAGTAACCCTAGAAACTATATTTTGATGGTTCATTCACTACACATGGATTGGGGGCAGGCCTATTGTTTATTACACCACAATGGGATCTAATCCCTAAATCATTTAGAATCAACTTTCCTTATACAAACAACATGGTTGAGTATGAAGCACTTGTTGTAAGACTTTGACAAGTAGTGCATTGGAATATGTCTCATCTCTATGGTTATGGTGATTTTTAATTAATCATCAATCAGGTCACAGATCATTTTTAGACCAAAGAGGATAAGCTAGATCCATATAAAGCCATGGTTGACACTCTTAAACAACAAATTATCAATATTTAGTTTGAGCACATACCAAGGGCTAGTAATAGAAATATGGATGCCATGGATACTATTGGCTCTCTGATTCAACAAATAGATAAAGCTAGAGAGTATCATTTCCTTGTCAAGAATTTGTTAGCAACATCTCATGAACCTTCAATCGTTGCCATGATTTTTGATATTGTTGGTCCTCATTTTATCTGGTACTCAAACCTTTATAAATACCTTCATGACCATGTTTTACCACCTAGATTATCTCAAAAACAAATGAAAGCCTTCATTCATCATTCCAATCATTATACTTTACTTAGATCCACCCTTTACCATCATACTTTTGATGGAACTATGCTTCGTTGTTTAACTTTGGTAGAGTCTACACTAGCATTAGTAGAAGTTCACAAAGGATTATGTGGTCATCATTCTAGTGGGGCAATCCTATCCAAAAATCTTTTGCATATTGGTTATTATTGGTGCATAATGGACGTAGATGCCACTACCTATGTAAATAAGTGTGACATGTTAATCTGATTCATACCCCAAAAAAAACTTTGAAACCATTGTTGACACCATAGCTATTTTCTACATAGGGAGTTGACCTCATTGGGAAGATTAACCCCACTTCATCTAATGGACATAAACATATCCTTACCAACACCAAGTATTTCACTAAGTGGGTTGAAGCTATACCCCTCACTTACGTAATTGGAAAGCAAATTTCCAAATTCATTTTCAACCATCTCATTTTTTGCTATGATATCCCCTCTAATATTATATTTGATAATGGAGGATCATTCAAGGACAAGGATGTAGAACAACTATGTACTAAATATAACATCACATAACATTTTTATACAACATATTACCCTCAAGGTAATGGCCAAGTTGAGACATCTAAAAAAACCATTGTCAACATTCTCAAAAAGATTGTTAATGATGCCAGTCATGATTGGCACCTCTAGATATTCCCTACCCTTTAGGCATACCATACCAATCATCATACACCCACAAGAGAAACTCCATACTCACATGCCAAGTTGAGACATCTAAAAAAACCATTGTCAACATTCTCAAAAAGATTGTTAATGATGCCAGTCATGATTGGCACCTCTAGATATTCCCTACCCTTTAGGCATACCATACCAATCATCATACACCCACAAGAGAAACTCCATACTCACATGTTTATGCTACTTAATGCATCCTTCCCATTGAGTTTGAATTACCTTCACTATGCATATCTTTCAAGCATGTCTTGGATGATCATGACTATCAAATAGCTCACCTATAAGAGCTAGATCTACTTGATAAAAAAACACAACCACACTCAATAATCTTCAAGCATATCAAAACTAACTCAAAGGCCACTATAATAAACATGTTAAGTATAGAACATTTGAACTTGGTGATCTTTTTATTAAATAAAACCAAAATAATATTGTAGCCAAGAAGAAGCATAAAGGGAAATTCAAACCAAACTAGATAGGGCTTGTCATCATAATGTAGCTTATGGATTAGGAGCATACATGGTTTCCACACTAGATGGAGATGAAATTCTAGAGCCAATGAATATTATTCATCTCAAGTGGTACTATGCTTGAATGCTAAGGTGTATTATTTGTAAGGACCATTTTAGTTATGCCATTTTATCACTATTCTTCTTTATACAAATACCATCCTTACTTCACTTTATCCACTTTTCATTTCTATTCTATCAACCTAGTATGTTCTAAAACATAGCCCATTTGACCTTGGTTTTTTCCATTCATTATGTAGTTTTAGCATTGAGGTATCTGATCAGTTTCATTAGTTGGTTTAGTTAATTTAGATAGAAAGTATATTTTGGGATAATTGTTTCTATGTTATTTTTGCTTTCTACATTCAAAGAGAGAACTGAGAAACTAAGAGAAATGGTCAAGGTTAGAAGTACCTGGATGAAGTCGTGCACACCGTTATCCAGACGATATGAGAACTCTTCTTTGGTTGTGGAGGATGACACCTGCAAAATAAAGAGACTTGGACAAAGAAGGCGTTAGATGAGGAGATGGTGGGTTGCCAAGCAAAAGCTTGATCCCAGAAGTAAAAGCTTGAGAGATGTCAACTCACTGATTGATAAAAAAGGATGTCTGATAAATAGTAGAATGATTAAATACTGAAATGATAGAAAACTAAAAAGGAAATGGAAGCAAATGCTTACCTGAGTGTTGCTGTTGGATAGGTCACAGTCACCGACATCGGTTAGACTGTCGGTGTCAGTTGTCAAGTCTGTCAACGTCGGTTCAGATGCCGACGTTGATGGGGGAAATGACCGATGTCGGTCGGGATAGTAGTCTGTGGACGGGTCTGTGGTCTATAGACAGGGTCTGGATGGGTCTATGGACGTACAGAATGGTCTGGAGAATGGTCTGGGTCTATCTAAGGGTCTGAGAGTCTAGTCTGAAGTCTGAGAGAGAGTCCAAGTCTTTGCAAAGATACAGGGGAGTCAAATGAATAGAATGTCAAATAGATGGAAGGGTAGAGGAGGCCAATAAGGAAATAGGGAAATAAGGATTCAGGTCTGGTCTGGAAGTGTTGAATCTAGTTCATAATACTTAGAAGCAAATAACTAGAAAACACAATGAAAGTACAAATAGAATACTTACCTATGGTTCGCTGAAGGAGTGTTGTAGATTGGTGTACCTATTGTTGGTGCCACTTGTGTGAAGGCCCTATTGCTGGTGCAGTGGCTGAGGTAGAGTACCTATTTTGGAGATTAGCAGATTGATTGGCAAAGTGGCAGATTCAAGGAATGGATTGCTGAAGACTCAAAGATTCAAGAGTTAGATGAAGAGAGTTGGGGCGAAGAGAGATGGATAATGGATGTAGAAAACCATTATGAAAGCTACTGACATTGGCAATATCACAGACATCGATCGATAGTTGATCGATGTCAGTGGCTGGAAGGCCGGAGAAAGGCTAAAAATAGCCTTTCATCCATTTTCCAACTACTGAGTCAGCGAGTCTAAGGAAGAAACGATTGAAGGGGATTAAAATGGATGAGAGGTTAAAGGGAAGAAGTTGGAATGGGAGTCTAGGTATTAATATTAGCCATGTGGGGAATGAAGGGAATCCAAGAAGGGTATCCAAGGGTGGTGAGGTGGCAAGGAGAGGGAATTATTAATTTGAAATAAGATAATTATTTCAAATTAACAAGACATAGGTTAGGAGTGTTGAAGTGGACAAAGGGGACCAAGGGGGGAGAGGACGAGGAGGATGACCCAAGGAGTAGACACGATTTTGGTGTCTACATTTGCCCCTTTTTGTCTTGTTGGTTGTTTTAGACGAATTGCAAGACAAAAATAGGAGTTGGTTGCCCCAAGGGTGGGATAAGGTTGATTCCATCTTGTTGGTTGTTCAAATGAATTGCAAGACAAAAATAGGAAGAGGTTGATTGCCCTGATTATGGATGAGGTATTCAACCTCAAAGCAACAGTCGAGGGAAGGGAACCTAGAATCGGGTGCTAATTTGACAAAGAGTGGATGAAGAAGAGGTGAGGGTGAATGCTGTAAAAGTTGTGATTACACGTATACCACTTCATAGGATGGTCAGGTCAAATTGTCACAGGTCGAGGGTCAAGGAGTGCCAAAATTGAAATAATCGAGCCCCAGCATTTAGTCGTCTACTGATCAGGTTATTTAATCATAGCTGTAACTCCAATGGTCATCATGTTCCAAGTATCCCAGGCTTAGGAAGTGCTCCTAGAAACACGAAAAAGTCACAAGTAGTGTGGATCAACCGGTGTGCGATCCTATACTTGTGAGGGTCAAAAATAGTCTATGGACAATTATGCTAACCAGTCATGAGGTAGCATATAGGCAAAAATAACCAAGGCAACATTGTCTTGGAAGTGGTTGAAGTCAAAGGAGATAGGCAAGATCTCCAATGGTGATTGGGTGAGGTGGATGGATGGACGAAAGGATGTGGCCGAGCTAACCTCAGAAGACGTTTATGTGATCTGAGTGCTGCCTACATAGCCCTTGTTATAGGGCCTCAGGCCAATGTAGTTCTCCCTAAAAGGGATGAAGGGTCAAAGAGAGGGAATTGGTCTTGGTCGAGGGCAAGGTCATGGTCAAAAGGAGGAAAGAAGGCTTGTCCATCAGAGAGATGAACAAATGAGGGTGGTTGAGCTAACCCCAAAGACGTCGTGTCATCTGAGTGTTGCCTACATAGCCTAGATTGGAGGGGGCCTCAGACCAATGTAGTTTAAACAAGGAGACAAAATGGTTGATGATTGGTTGGGTCATGGTCAAAATGATGAGAAAGAAGATGTTACAGCCTTTTCCAAATGATGTATTCTATAACATTGGCTGAGGGGTCTTTCATCCCTACCAATTTTCCATATTTGTGATGGATGTATGCTAAAGATGAATTGAGGTCTATTTATGCTTCAGCAAGTATTGGTTTATGCTTAACATAAATTGAGTCTGGTCGAGAGTTTCCATGTATATTGGTGTCCATAAAAACTATGTGAAATGGACTATGATGAGGGTTGTGGTCTGAAAATGTTTGGGTTGGGTTGGTTGGGATAAATGTCAAATGAGTAGATGTGACCAAAGCGTAGAGAAAAAGTGAAAGGCAAATTGCTCTTTCATTGACAAGGACCAAAATGATAGCAGAGATAGGGGTTATTAGAACCAAGAGCCCCATTCATGCATGACGTCATTGACCATAGGTTGTGTTAGAGTGGTAATCGAATCACTTGGATATTAAAGTGAGCTCGAAGTCCCTTGAGCAGGTGATAGGAGGAGGATAGGGTAATCCATTTTAGAGCAGAGATAGCTTTGCCCCTTTTTATAGGAGATCCTGAGACAACTACAAGCCAAGTCCATGACCCATTTTTTTTTTGCACAGACTAATCAATGCGAGAAGCCTGTAGAGAGATGTCATTTTCTTGGTGGTCGTTTGCGAATCTAATCAATGTGGGAAGCTTCTAAGAAAGATTGTTGTTTGTAGCAAGATTTAGTCATAGCCATCCTTCGAGGGAGTGGTCTATATTTTGCTTTATATATAAGGGCTTTGAATAGCTGTCCTTCGAGGGAGTAGTCTATTACCTACAACAATGATAGTACATCTGTCCTTCGAGGGAGTAGTCTACCTTTTTTATTTTGATTTGATTTGATTTTGGATATTTTGACATCTTGATTTGTTTTTGATAGAATGTGAGTCATGGACAAGACTAGAGAAGTTTAAGGGCTCCCTTTTATTAGGACAAAGCATCCCTACTATATAAAAGGGTTATAGAGGATTTGTTAAGGGGAATAGGGTTGAAAGGAATGGGGATTAAGAGGATGAGGATTGCTCAAGGGACGAGCTCAAGGTAAATGTCAAGTGGACGAGTACTCGATTAATAGTAGAGTGGTCGCAGATGAAAGGCATAAAAGGGGCTCAGGTTCTGATAAGTCCCTGGTCCATGCTTGTGCATTATGAGGTGGTCTGAGTCAATTGAGAGCAAATTTGCCCCATTTGCCTCTTTGAGATTGGTCACGATGATGGTTGATGCTAGATGGGAAGTTGACTAATATGGTCGCTGATTGGTCAAGACTGGTTGAATGTTTGGCCGAGGATTGGTCAATGTTTGGTTGAGATTTGGTCACTTGATATTTGGTCAATGGTTGGTCGATGGTTGATTGGTTGGTATTTGGTCCTTGGTTGGATTGATTGTTTGGTTGAGGTTGGGTTGAATGTTTGGTTGCTCATCTGGTTGAAGTCAGGTTGAAAGAGTGATTGATATTTGGTCAAGACTGGGTCAGAAGATTGGTCGAGGCTTGGATGAAGGTTGAATTCCCCCAGCGGCTAGGAAGAATGTTTGACAGATTGGTCGATTAAGGTTTGGTGGTCAGATTGACTGTGTTGATATTGAATAAGGGGGTTAAAGGTGGTAAAGGGACCATAGTCCGGTATGGAGATCCAAATTTAGGTGACCTGGTTTGAGAAGCATGGGTCAGTGTTGATGATTTGGCAAAGGGGTGGTCAAGAGGATCCTTGATGAGAAGGGTATCCTTTTTTTGGTGTTGATGAATGACAGCTTTAAGAGTGCAACAATGCTCAGTGTCATGTCCCAGAGTGTGGTGATAGTGACAAAATTTAGAGTTGTCGAACCAAGAGGGTCTTGATCTGAGAGTTGATGAGTGGGGCGGTGTTGAAGGTTTGTTGATAATGTGGTCGAGAAGAAGGGTGTCTTTCTCCAAACAATGGCAAATGATGACCTTGAGGGCACAACAATGCTCAGTGTCATGTCTAAGCATGTGATGATATGCACAAATCTAAGTGTCATCGAACCAGGGCAGTTTTGGTCTGAGAGATTGATATGGTCTAAGAGGTGGGAGATTGATGCGAGAGGACTGCAACAAGTGCCGTAATAGCAAGACATATGAACCTGCTAACAGGTCTATGAGTCTTATTGCAGTGGAGGTCGATGACTTTGGTCTGAGAGGTGAAAGAGGTGTTGGTTGATGGTTTGGAGGAGATATATGTCTGATGGGTTGAGGGAGAAATGGAGGCAAATTGCCTCTATGAGGTACGAGAGTGGGAAGCACTCCTAGTAAAGTGGATGGATGTGGGCCCAAAATTGAAGGTAATGAAGAAGGTGGGGGAGGAGTCCTCCGGTGTGGTTTAGTGGTTTTTTTTGGTTTGGGTCAAGGGCCACTATTATGTGAGGCAAGGTTAGATACGGGTTTGGGCTTAGATGCGGACGAAGGTGAGTGAGATGTAGCAATTTTAGGTAAAAGGCAAGAGGAAACTATGACTGGGTCTTCCTCAGTCGAGATGGGTGAAGAGACTGGTTCTTCTCTTGGTAGAGAAGAAATAAGAGAGTGCGGCTCTTCAAGAGGGTAGATGGCAGGGATGATGGTGCCTTCTATTTGCGATTGAGGAGTAGGCAAGGTGGGGTCCTCCATTGGTGAGAGGAAAGATGAATGTGGGGCTAAAGACATAGGTATGGTTAAGGCATCCTCCAATATGAGAGAGGTCGATGGAGGACTAGCAGGAGAAGAAGGCTCTTCTACCTGTAAAGGAGGTTGGTCAGGGACAAGAGGAGAGACAGTGTTGACGGTATGAATATTATGGTCTTGGGGGTCATTGGTCATGGTCTGGATATTGTTTTGATTAAGAGGATGGTTTGAAAAAGGGTGTCTAAATATGTTGATGTTTTGATTGCGAGGTGAATTCAGGTTATCTAAAATAAGATCCCCCTTGTCGATCATGTCTTAGATGATGTTCTTGAAGGTTTGGCAATTGTTGATGTCATGGCCGTGGATGCGATGAAAGTGGCAGAAGTCGGCCTCCCTATACCATGTAGGGAGGGCTTTTGAAGGGTCAAATTGAGGTGGTTAGATTGGAGGGAGATTGAGGACCCCCTGCTTGACAAGTTTTTCCAAAATGGAAGCGTATGATTCTCTAAGTGGAGTGTATGAATGCTGGATGTACCGTTGTTGGAATTGTTTAGTGATGCTGCGAGATGTCGAAGGTTGAGATTGGTCGGTGATTGTCAAGGATGGTGGTCTAATGACCACAATGTTGGCCACTCCTTTGGACTTGAAGTGGGAAGAAGAAGGTCTGGAAGAAGAAGGGTCAACAGATTTTGCGTTGGTATTACGCAATTTGACCTTATCCTCTTCAATGGCACAGAGTTCAAGCTTTCGGGCCATGGTGAAAGCCTCGTCGAAAGTGTAGAATGTCTGAACCCGCAAGGTGGATGAGATGTGCCTGGTACATGCTTGAGAAAAGAGCTCAATGAGCTTGGGTTGAGGCAAAGGGAAGGAGAGCTGGTTAATCAAGCCTCTCTAATGGATGACAAAATTGTCTATCGATTCATCGTCAAACTACCTAAAGAGTAGAGGTCTATGATCGAGACTTGTTTGGTGATGTTGATAGAAAAATGGTCGAGAAATAATTGGGCGAGTTGAATGAATGAAAAGATAGAATGTCTGGTAAGAGAGCTATACCAGTCAAGGGCAGGGCCAAAAAGAGACATAGGAAACGTGCATAGCAGTAACGCATCATCATGGGCAATAAGGTAACATGCATGTCTTAATGCCCGTAAGTGTTGTTGCGGGTCTTCCTTACTCTGAAAGCAAGAAAAATTAGGAAGCTCCCACTGGTTGGGGTATGGTCAGATCGGGACGGAAGGATGGATGGGCTCATTGCAAATTTGGTCATATGAAGAGACATTGCTTGAACTGAAAATAGAAGCCTCGAGACTGGACATTTTGTCCATCAGCATTTTGATGATGTCTATTGACGAATTGGTGGGGTGAGCACCCCCTAAGTTGTAAGGTGCTTGGAAGAGGCTAGAGGAGACATGCGACATAGTCGGTTGCACTTGTAAGGGTGCAACATATGTATAACTAGTCACAGGGATAGAAGTGGAGGCTAAGGGTGGTTGGGTTATGGAAGTAGAAGGCATAAGTTGACTAGGTACTGCCAAAGGTGGTTGCATGGCGGAAGTGGCAAAAGGGGAAGTAGACACTTCTACATTTATGGGTGCAAGAGTGTGTGGAGTTGAGAGAATCAAGTTTTGATATGATGTATAACTTGGTTGAATTGTGTGTGGTTGAGGGGGTAATGAAATCCCGATGGAGGTCGGTCCAAAAATAGATGAGGAGACCAAACTTTGCATATTGGCCATGGTCGGGTTAATGGTTGAGGCAATATTCTGAGTCATAAAAGGTTGGGTAGCGAATGGTGTGGATGTCATCGCCACTTCACCCGAAAGGTCTCGGGTTTGGTTGCTTGCGAGATAGTGTTGGAGAGCTTTGACGTTAAAGTCAAGGAGTCTCTCAAAGTTGGGGTCCCCATCGGGGACAATCTGCTATGTACCTAGGGATATGATATATTGAGGTATATGGGTTGATGGAGATGCCAACATGTGGCACACATCCCCTTAGTTATATGGGTACAATATATTAGGATAATAGAGTAACTTATGGAAGTAGTACATTGGGTAATGGTCGGCCTACATTGGATTAGGATGTTACCCATCCATGGGTTAGATAGATGTGTATATATAGGAGATGATTATCATGGTAAGGATATCAAGGAAGCATTGAGTCTTCTATTGTAAGAGGATATTGGAGGTTGTCCCCTTGAAGAGACATTGTGGAGTTATTCCTTCCTAAAGGAGTATTATATGGTGTTTCCCTACCTTAAGGGTATTTCTGTATATATTGAATATAAAGATCATTACAAGTGATACCACTTGTAATGATCTTGATGGTATTTATGCATATATTGATTATCAAGATCATTACAAGTGGTATCACTTGTAATGATCTTTATATTCAATATATGTAGAAATACCCTTAAGGTAGGGAAACACCATATAATACTCCTTTAGGAAGGAATAACTCTACAATGTCTCTTCGAGGGGACAACCTCCAATATCCTCTTACAATAGAAGACTCAATGCTTACTTGATATCCTTACCATGCTAATCATCTCCTATATATATACATCTATCTAACCCATGGATGGGTAACATCTTAATCCAATGTAGGCCGACCATTACCCAATGTACTACTTCCATAAGTTACTCTATTATCCTAATATATTGTACCCATATAACTAAGGGGATGTGTGCCACATGTCAGCATCTCCATCAACCCATATACCTCAATATATCATATCCCTAGGTACATAGCATTCCTTCCCTCCTTGACATGTTTCATCCCCGAAACATAGGAAGAAACCAAATAATGAGTGTGCTTCAAATCATTACACACTTGTCTCCAATCTCGATCATCTAGCCATCCATATGTGATCTTCGCAGGTGATGGCTCTCCAAGCTGGTGTCCAAAATTCATTGTGCTCCTTTGATTTCGTTGATGATCATAATTATACTACTTTGGTGTCCAAGCATAATTATTCCTCTTTTTATTCCATGTTCCATATTCTGTTGCGCTACTCTGATTCCAATCATGACCATAGTAGGTATTCTTCCATGCATAGTCATAGTGATTCCCCCATTCATTCCATGCGCCATAGTTATTTTTCTTTGGATTCCATTCATATCCATAATGATTAGAAATTTTATTTTCTGTATAGACAAAATGATTATTATTATGACACTTCCTCACCTGGTTCCATGATTGTTTCTTCTCATGATGATGTGGGTGTCTATATACCTCAACCTTTTCCAATACTTTGACCTTGTCCACCTTTGCTTCTGCCTCTTCCACTTTTTCTTTCTTTATTTCTTGAGTAGATGAAGTGCTCATTTGTAGTGTGTCTTTATCTATATCATCTGAATCTTCATCATGTTCTTCATCACCTATTTCCATCTTATCCTCATGATCCACCTGGATTGTTATTGGTGCCTTTTTCACTATGATATCTTGTAAAATGATCTTTTTTCTATACCAAAACTTCATGAACTTTTTCTGAATATTAATATTCATTGTTCCCAAAGTCTCTAACCATGGATATCCAAGAACTATATCCATATCATCCATATCCAAAGCATAAAAATCTGAATGCAAAACATATTTTTCCATAATGAGCTTTAGATCTTCAAACATTGAAATATTCTTACCATCTACTTGAACCTCTTTGATATTCTTTGCTTGAACATGTAGATGCTTGGCCACATTCATGTTAATGAAGTTATACTTGCTAGTAGGGTTTATGGACACAACCACCTTTTTATTTTGAATGCATCCATGAAATTGAAAAATTGACTCGAATTTCTTTGGAGCCAAATTATTTGAACCCTTATTTTCGTCTTCTTCTTCTTCTTCTTCTTCTTCTTCTTCTTCATCTGCTTCTTCTTCTATTACTTCTACTTCTTCTTGTTCTTCTGATGATTCTTCTATTTCTTCTTCTTCTACTACTACTTCTTCTTCTTTTGCTTCTTTTTTTCTATCCCATTGATCTAAAAATATTTGTTCCAATATTTCCCATGAAGAAGCCCTTTCTGAACAACTCAACTGATCAAACCAATTTAGTGCAGGCCTAGACAAAAAAAGAGATAATTGTCTTGGCATAAAACTTTTTTTAAAATGATTATACAAAAGTATCCACCATTCTCTAACATCAATATCATCTTCCCCTGAAAATATTTGCAACTCCATGATCCACAAAAAAATTAAGGTTCATGAAACCCTAAAATGTCAAAACTGATCCATAAAATCACAACAAAACACTCACAACAGCTCAAACAATTCTGAAATTTTGACTGCGTTTTTCTTAAATCTGGTTACATCCTCAGTAAAAATTTCAAATAAACATTCCATATATTTCGGAAGATATAGCGAAATTATTATAAACCCTAAAATAGAAATAACTCCCTAAAAACAAATTCAAAAATTCTGAAATGTTTACCACGCTTCTCTTATATTTTATTACATCTTCAGTAAAAATTTTGAGTAAAAATTCCTTATATTTCATAAGATATAGTGAAATTATGGTTTCGCTCCACACATTGCCCAAATCGAAGCTCTGATACCACTTGTAATGAACTTGATATTCAATATATGCATAAATTACCCTTATGGTATGGAAACACCATATAATACTCCTTTAGGAAGGAATAAATCCACAATGTCTCTTCGAGGGGACAACCTCCAATATCCTCTTACAATAGAAGACTCAATGCTTACTTGATATCCTTACCATGATAATCATCTCCTATATATATACATCTATCTAACCCATGGATGGGTAACCTCCTAATCCAATGTAGGTCGACCATTACCCAATGTATTACTTCCACAAGTTACTATATTATCCTAATATAGTGTACTTATATAACTAAGGGGATGTGTGCCACATGTCGACATCTCCATCAACCCATATACATCAATATATCATATCCCTATGTACATAGCACAATCGAAGGTTGATTGGGAGTTGGTCGGGTAGGAGTCCGTTCGGTCTCTGAACGAAACTCCATTGAGGGACTAGTTGCGAATAGGGAAGGTGAAAGCGGTTGATGTCTCACGTGGTCAAGAAGGGCCTTGGTTTGACTGCGTGTCAAAACCATTCGAGGCCAGAAAGGGTCAGGTTCCAGAAACTGTGTTTTTCCAGTTTCAAAAACTCAAAATGGGGTTTTGGCAAAAAAATGGTCAGGTTTTAAGTTACTATTTTGAGAAAAAAGGTCTGTGACAGTGACCGACGTCGGTTGAAAAACCGATGTCAGTGCAAAAAGGTGGCTGACGTCTATCAGATGACCGATGCTGGTGAAGAAGGTTGCCGACGTCGGTCAGATAACCGATGTTGGTGACTGTGGTTTCCAGAAACTCAGAAAATTTGAAGATTCTTGAAAAAAAAAAGGAAGAACGTCCTCACTAGCTCAAAAAACTAGATGGGAATAGAAAAATAGAGAGAGACAGGCAGATCCTAAGCGTTAAATCCTAAGAATCAACTTTTAGAATCTTGTGGCTTATGCCTTAAAGTGATGTTTGGGAGGTTGGTTGTTAGAAGGGTCCTAGAAGAGGTAGTCTATGGATGGTTTCAGGTATGTTTAGGTGCTCAAGAGTCTGGGTTAGGTTCCGTACATGGCCTGGTGCTAAGGAGCAAGCTCCCCTCACTTCACGAGTCCAGTGATAAGCTAGGCCCGCTTAGCCAAAATATACTTCCCCTAGAGATTAGACTCTGCCAGAGAACAGAGTGGGCTTTCCCCTTGGTGATGAAATCCAAGTAGGATCGCCAGGACAGGTAAGGTATCTGCTGGAGGATGAAATCCCAGTCGGACCTTGTCTCAGGTAAGTTTGATGTTTGATTTAGTGCAAGTGGTTTGGTCGTGTAACATAAAGTGGACTACGATTAATTCAATATGTGGTTATTAATTACTAAGTGTGGACTAAGAAGTGCAAGTAGGTAGAAATGCAATGCAATATGTTTTAAGCCCAAGTTGAAAATGTGAAATTTGAATGAAGACAAGTTGAGAAAGGGTTAAAGGATATGATTTTTGACTAGTCTAGAAATGCAAGAAAAGAAAGATAGGTTCTTTTTAGTCCTGCTTATGATGTCATTTAGAAGAGAAGAAAGAGGTGAAAAGGGAGGAACCTAATGCACCTAAATGAAAAAGAAGGAAAAGGAACCCAAGGAAGGCCCTAAGGTCCCACCGAGCGTGCCAGAATATTTCTATGCTATTTTTGCTTTCTACATTCAAAGAGAAAACTGAGAAACTAAGAGAAATGGTCAAGGTTAGAAGTACCTAGATGAAGTCGTGCGCACCGTTATCCAGACGACGTGAGAACTCCTCTTTGGTTGTGGAGGGTGACACCTGCAAAATAAAGAGACTTGGACAAAGAAGGCGTTAGATGAGGAGATGGTGGGTTGCCAAGCAAAAGCTTGATCCCAGAAGCAAAAGCTAGAGAGATGTCAACCCACTGATTGATAAAAAAGGATGTCTGATAAATAGCAGAATGATTAAATACTGAAATGATAGAAAACTGAAAAGGAAATGGAAGCAAATGCTTACCTGAGTGTTGTTGGCAGACAGGTCACAGTCACCGACGTCGGTTAGACTGCCGGCATCGGTTGTCAAGTCTGTCGACGTCAGTTAGGATGTCGACGTCGGTGGGGGAAATGACCAATGTCGGTCGGGGTAGTAGTCTGTGGACGGGTTTGTGGTTTGTAGACAGGGTCTGGATGGGTCTATGGACGTACAAAATGGTTTGGGGAATGGTCTGGGTCTATCTAAGGGTCTGAGAGTCTAGTATGAGGTCTGAGAGAGAGTCTGAGTCTTTACAGAGATACAAGGGAGTCAAATGGATAGAATGTCAAATAGACAGAAGGGTAGAGGAGGCCAATAAGGAAACAGGGAAATAAGGATTCGGGTCTGGTCTAGAAGTGCTGAATCTAGTTCATAATACTTAGAAGCAAATAACTAGAAAACATAATGAAAGTACAAACAAAATACTTACCTGTGGTTCGCTGAAGGAGTGTTGTAGACTGGTGTACCTATTTTTGGTGCCGCTTATGTGAAGGCCCTGTTGCTGGTGCAGTGGCTGAGGCAGAGTACCTATTTTGGAGATTAGCAGATTGATTGGCAGAGTGGTAGATTCAAGGAACGGATTGCTAAAGACTGAAAGATTCAAGAGTCAGATGAAGAGAGCTGGGGTGAAGAGAGATGGATAACGAATGCATAAAATTGTTATGAAAGCTGCTGACGCCGGCAATATCACCGACGTCGGTTGACAGTTGACCGACGTCGGCGGCTGGAAGGCTGGAGAAAGGCTAAAAATAGCCTTTCATCTATTTTCCAACTGCCAGGTCAGCGAGTCCGAGGAAGAAACGGTTGAAGGGGATTAAAATGGATGAGAGGTTAAAGGGGAGAAGTTGGAATGGGAGTCTAGGTATTAATATTGGCCATGTGGGGAATGAAGGGAATCCAAGAAGGGTATCCAAGGGTGGTGAGGTGGTAAGGAGAGGGAATTATTAATTTGAAATAAGATAATTATTTCAAATTAACAAGAAATAGGTTAGGAGTGTCGAAGTGGATGAAGGGGACCAAGGGGGGAGAGGACGAGGAGGATGCCCTGGGGAGGAGACACGATTTCGGTGTCTACAATAATATGACAAAAATTTTGGCAGTTCCATCCTTCATTTTTATGCCTTTCTTACCACCATTCTTTCTACTAATTATAACCACCTTTGGGAAAATTATTACCATTGATCTATGTCATTGTTTCCTATTTATAACCACATATGGGTAAGCTAGAGCTAACATTAAGCCTTGGCATACCAACTTGCCACTTCTTGTGCCATGCTGTGTCTTTTTACCAATTGTGCTTATTTTGTTTGAATTAGCTAATACACTAGTCGAGTTCCTCCACTATAAGGGTAGAACTATAATGGCTTAAGGTCCTACTATGGGAATATGTAGGATTCACTCAATACTTGTTGAGGTTAGCTTAGTCACCTTTCTAAGCCACACTCTCACCATTTTTCAAGCAACCTAATCCACACTCTCACCATTTTACAATTAACCTAAGTGTGAATGCTCTCACCATTTTGTGAGCAACCCACCTACACCACTCTCTCACCATTTTATGAGCAACCTAAGTGTGAATGCTATCACCATTTTATGAGTAACCCTTCTAAGCCATGCTCTCACTATTTTGTGAGAAACCTAAGCCACACTCTCACCATTTTGTGAGATTGGACCATTTAGTGTCTCATCATTCTTAAATTTTTTTAGAAAATAACAAAAAATGTGAGCACTTCTTTGCCTTAAGGATTCCAAGAACCCTTACTAAGTTACAAGAAAGTCACTTGTCATTTAGTTTCCACATCCTTTTTTTCCTTTTTCTCTCATGCACTTGCCATTTTGTAAGAGCATTCCTCTTCTTCTATCACATCCATTCTATTTGTTTTCCTCAGTTATCACATTCTTCCCATTCCCTGGGAGAACTACATTTAGCTTGAAGTTTTTTATTGCATATTACATCTATGAAACTATGTAGGTGGCATCCACTTTACTAACACATATAGAGACACCTCGGCCACCCCCTTCATTTTTTTTATTCCCCTATTTTATTCATTTATTTAGTTGTCACCTATTTTATAGGGGCAATGTTTGTATGGTTTCTATTACAATGTTTGTTTGTTTATTTCTACTTATTTTGTTTGTTTGTCTACCTATTTGTTTACTTTCAACACTATTGCCTTGATTCGGTTTATGTGTGTTCATTAAGTGATTCCTTGCCCACACTTATACTTGAATCCATCCATATTTATATGTTTATATTATCATCATGGTTTTTATCATTAGTGCATTGTTTTATTTTGAGTATTGGATTATGGGAGTCAGTACCCATGCATATTTTGGCCAAGTCCTCATGATGTTATACCATGATGCCTAATGATACATGCTATAATAAACCTCAACTTCATGAAGTCTTTTCAAAAATGGTTGCCTCTCTTTGGCACCAACATTCTAATTTCATCCAAATCATATCCCAAACAAAGTAATTAACCATGAAATAATTTCAACCTTTATTAGTTCGGATGAGCATCTCCCTCCTAGTAGGTTGTTCCAATTCATCATTACCCTCTATGTTTAGTTATCATCATCCTCCACCAAGTTTATCATGTTTTTCATAATCAAGGTCCAATGATTATAACTATCTATGGGTAAATAATTAAACATTGTCCCACCTACATTTATCAATGATTATAATCACCTTTGGGCAAATCATTGTGTTGTCACCACTTTACTTTTTCTACTTATACAGGGGCATGTTGTTGTCTTGTTTGTCTATCCTAACTAGGGCAACTCCATCTTCTCAATGATTATAACCATGTTTGGGTAAATAATTGTGTTATCATACCATGTTAACAGTATCAGGGTACATTGCCTATAACCACATTTGGGTAAACCATTATACAATGCTTAGAAAATCAATTTGCAAGAGTTTTAAAGGCTTAAATAAATATTTTAGATGTGAAAAATGATCTTCTTTAGGTGTGAGATACATCTAGTCCCACTAAGAGTGCTATAATGTGATCTAGGAATTTGACTCAAGAGAGGATGGTTAGTATGGTGTTATTTTCAAAATGAAAATAAAATGAAACAAACACACTAATAACATAACATCTCTAGGCTTAGACACTAGGGAGAGCTTAGTTAACAAAAGAAAATGACAAACACAACTAAAAATAAAGGAATGAAAACATAATAATTCCTTCACGTTCCTTGGATGCTCAAAATTTATTTGTAGTGGTGGATTGCTCGACTTGTGCTCGTGAAGTCCTAGGAAATGGAAGCTTGGATACCTCCATCTCTCCTTGGCACCTTTGGCTTGTGGCTTGGCTTGGCTTGGAATCAATTTGGCATTATAACTTTGCATAGTCAAATCCCTAAAGATATTTAAGAATAAATTTGACCAAAATATCTTAGAAATGATGTTCATGGCCTCTCTATTTATATATTTTTGGATTTGATCAAAATCACCTTGAACCATCCATATCAAGACTGAGATTCATGGTTGAAGATTAATTAAATTTTTGGAATTAAGTTTGTAACTGTCCTCATCATGACATTAGAAAAAGGGGCAATTAAGAGGCATAGAGGGTATAATTTAAGGCATTGATGAGGCATGGAGGGCATGAATATGGATATTTGTGGCATTTATGGCATAGGGATGTCTTCCCAAGAAATCAAGTCACTTGATGATGCAGATATTTAATATTCATTTCCAAAATAAAGTTTCTAACAAATTTCCATTGAATTTTTAATTAGGTTTTGATTTGGGTTAATTAGCTCTTAAGAATGTTTAAGCACATTGTGACCAAATTACTCAATTTGATCAGAATGCCTTGTTATTAGTCAAAAAATTTACTAGATTGGAATTGGAAGTCACTGTCAGATGAGTTGAATCCATTATCCCATTTAGGATGTTACCGATAACAAATAATGAAGGACCAAAAATTTTGATAGGAAAGATCAATATAGAGAACTTAAGTTTAAATTTGGGATTTTGAATCAAAATGATCTAATCAAAGTTAGTTGGCCCGTAAATTACATTGCCCCATTTAGGAATACCTTGGCCAAAATTGACACTTGAATACATTAGTTTCACATCAATTAATATGTTTTAGTTTTTTTAGGCCAAATTGTGTATTTTAGGTGTAAATTGGCCAAAATCATGATTGGGTGTTATTGGTGGCCATTTTAAGGCATCTACAGTAGTTACAAGTCTGTTGTGATCAATAAATGCAATTTTTATTCAAAAATAGGTCCCTTTGGGTACTTGTATGGACTTCTCAAGTCCAACATCAGTTGAAAATGTGGTGGAGTGTCTATTCACCTCCCAATAGGTCATATTCACATTTTTTTTGTATAAAATTTCATATATGATCCATCTACAACTTGTTTTATTTCATTTTCACTTGGCAAGCCAAGGAAGGGCAAATTTAATAACTCACTATAGAAGCTACAGGTGGAATTGGAAAGAGTGATTATAGGGGTTAATTTTAATATAATTTAAATTAATTTTCATAATAATAAGTTTCAATTTTGTGACTCCTCCTTTATAAACAATCATTTACACTCTATGCATCTTTTTATGGAATCATATTCAAGAGGGGTGTGTAGACACCAATATTGTGTCAACCCCCCTTGGTCCCCTTCTAACTCTAACACTCCTAACCCACACTTTATTAATTTAAAATAAATTATCTATTTTAAATTAATCATCCCCTCACCTTAACACCTCCCCTAGACACCTCGCCTAGACACCTCACCCTAATACCATTTCTTACCCTATGACTCACCCCAAGACTAAGCCCTTAAAATCATAACTACCTAAGACCTATTCCAACTCTATAACTAATTATCATTCCTAATAAACCTATCTTTTAACCATTCTCCAATGGCAAATGCACTTGGTAGATGGAGAAACAGGTAAAGGGCCAAAAATAGCCCTTTCACCCATTCTCTAGCCACTGACGTCGGTCAACTGTCAACTGATGCTGGTGAGATCGCCAACGTTGGTTACATAAGCTAGACTCTAACCTTGAGTTACCCCCTGCCTCTTTGCATATTGATGTGCACACTTTGAGACTAAACATCAAAATTCTATTATCGCTCTCCAGGCTACAGAAACTCTATAGAAATCACTCCAGACATCGGATTGAGAGCATTGTATGAGATCTTCGACATCATCCACAATAGGAATAAGCATCCTGACATCCTCAGGTCTTCACTAAAAAGCTAAGTATTCTTCTGGTCTCCATTTCAAAGTTATAGAATAACTTAGTAATTAGTTTCTATTTACTATTTCTAAATACTGTAAAAGAAACCTGACTTCCTTTGTGGAAGGGCTGGAAAGCCTTCCTCTGACTCCTACCATATTCTCATACCTACCCTCTACCTTTTGCCTTTCCTCAGACCCTATTCTCTTTCCCGTAACTCTGCACAAACCTCCCAACTCCTAGAGTCCTTTGTCCATCATAGAAATACCCTGAAACCCATCCAAAGACTTATTGCCCCTACCGACATCGGTAGTATAACCGATGTCGATACTATTCCACTATCGACATTGGCAGCATAACCGACATTGGCGACTGTGCAAACCAGAACCTATCTAGACAGCCCAAAGACCAGACACAACCTCTGACCAACGTGCTAAGACTCATGGATTATAGGAAATAGGTACACAACATTCTACCTTTTTATTTCTATAAGTCTTTTATCATTTCATTTTATACAAATCTCTTTGTCTTAAATAGTGGACTGTCATCCCTCACAGAGCTTTACGCTTTCGGGACCAAGCGCATAGCTTGGCAGTCCACCTTATCTTTTTCTAACATTTTCTTTGGTTTAAGTCTTATTCGTATCTACATGTGTCTTCCTCCACAGCCAAAGAGGAGCTCATACAATGCTTGGATACGTTGTGCAACTTAATTTGGGTAATGTACAAACCCCTAACTCTTAACTTTTGTTTCTTCCTTCTAAATATAATTAGCAAAAATGTAGAGAAACATTTTGGCACACCCGGTGGGACCCTAGAGTTTTCCTTGGGTTCATTTCTTTTAAAAAGAAAACTTTCATATAGATGCATTTGTAAAAAGATTCTCTTCTTGCATCCTTTTCTTCTATCTCTTTATTTTGAAAAGAAACCATTAGCACAAGTTAAAAAGAACATCTTTCTTTTTCTTCTTGTCATTTCTTGCCTACATTTTAGAGCTGTGAAAATTCATACTCTTAACCTCTTCCCCAATTGTTTGCATCTGAACAAAACATTTTAATTTGAGTTTTTAAAAAAAAAAACTATTACATTTCATTCCTGCTTGAATGCATACTTAGCCTTCTCACTTAGTAATTAAAAACGCATTATGAATAAATCGTAGTGCACAAATGTTACACAACCAGACCAAAAGCACATCAAATTAAACACTTAAACATACTTGAGACAAGACTCGTCTAGGATTTCATCACCTAGCGGATACCTTACCCTTCCTGGCGATCCTACTTGGACTTTACTACCAAGGGGAGGACCCACTCTGTTCTCTGGCAGAGTATAAACTATAGGCAAAGTATATATTGGCTAAGCGGCCCAGCTCGACTCTAGGTTCGTGAAGTGAAGGGAGCAAGCCCCAACACCAAGCCACGTACAGAACCTAACATAGATTTTTGAGCACCAAAACATAACCCGAAACCAACCATAGACTTCCTCTTTAAGACCCATTCTTAAAGACCAATTCCCAAACATATTCTTCTAAGGCATAAGCCACCACGACTCTAAAATTTATTCTTAGGAATTTAACATTGTAGAGGTTGCTTTTCATCATCTATTTTGTTGTTTTTACCTAATTTTTTGAGCTGGTAAGGTTGCATTTTGAGGTCCAAAAATAACTCAAAATTTCTCTTTCTTTCAAAAAATATCAATTTTTTGTGTTTCTAAAAATACACAAAAATTGACATCAATTTTTCCACCAGCATCGGTAATTCATATTCACCGACATTGGTTATCCCACTGACCTCGGTAATATTTCATAACCAACATCGGTTAGTAAACTGACATTGGTCACTGCCAACAAATTTTCTTTCCAAACAACAAGCTTAAAACCCAACTTTTTTGCTGTTAAACACACATTCTAGTTTTCTAAAACTGAAATACCCAATTTTTAAAACCTAAATCCATTTCATCTTGGATGGTTTTGACATGTAGTCAAGCTAAATCTCTTGTTGACCATGCAAGGCAACAACCACTTCCAATTCAAGTGTAAGACTAGCACAAGTGCAGGTCAGGGCAGCCGCAAAAGAGGCTGCAGAACTGCCTGTTAAAACAACTGTGGAAGAGGCTACGGATCTGCCTATTAATATAGCTATGGAAGAAGATTAGCGTGGAGCTATGTAAGAAGATCCATCAATCTAGGTAGATCAACTCCAAGATGTTTTAGCGAGATAAGATAAAATAAAGAATTTGATGTTCACAAAAGGACAAATCTCCACAAAAAGTAAAGATACGATCTCATCACCCTTTATAACAAGTCCTCTAATGGAGTATACTTCAGACACTGAGCATACTCCTATCCAACCTACCCCAAATCAACTACCTATTGTTCCCACAGGGGATCAAGACTTTGAGAGATTCTTTGACCTCAATGTCAAGGCTCTCCAACACTATCTTGTAAGAAGCCAAATGTGAGACCCTTCAGGTAATCCTATTTTTGGAACGCCAACTTCCTTAGTTGAAAGGGCAATAATATCTATAGCCTTCATTACCCAACCTATGGTCACTCAAGCCATTACCTCAACTAATAACCCAACCATGGCCAATGTTCAAGATTTGGCCTCTCCTTCTATTTTTGAACCTACCTCCATTGGGGTTTCCATACCCCCTCAACCATAAACAATCCAAACAAGTTCCACACCTTTTCAAAATTTGATTGTTTCTATCCCACCCAATCTTACACCCATAAATACAAGAGTGACTACCTATCCTCTAACTAGTGTTGCCACCACTCAACCACCTTTGGCAGCATCTAGTCAAGTTGTGCCCTCTAACTTAATGGCACAAGCCCCCTTGACCTCAACATCAGTCCCTATGATGAACTACCAATATGTGGTGCCTATACAAACACAACCAAGTACATCATACGCCCCTCTCAACGTCTTCCAAGTACCTTACAACCTAGAAGGTGCCCCAACTACCAATCCATCAATTGATCTAATCAAGATGTTGATGGGTAAGATGTCCAATCTTGAGACATCTATTTTAGGTTCAAGGAGAGTTCTTTCATATGAACAAATCTATAATGAACCTATTCACCCTTTGGTCCCTATTTGACCATATCCTAACTAGTGGGAACCCCCAAAATTTACTCACTTTCAGAGTAAAGAGGACCCACAACAACATCTACGAGCATTTATACATGCTTGCTACCTTATAGCACATGATGATGCGTTATTACTTCGCACATTTCCCATGTCACTTTCTGGTGCCACCCTTGATTGGTATAGTTCTATTATCAGTCACTCTCTCTTTACCTTCACTCAATTAGCTCAACTATTCCTTGACCATTTTTCAATCAACATCACTAAAAAGGTCTCTATCACAGACCTATATTCTATTAGACAATTTGATGATGAATCAATCACTGACTTCATTGCTCGTTGGAGAGGTTTAATCAACCAACTCTCCTTTTCTTTACCTCAACCTAAGCTCATTGAGCTCTTTTCATGAGCATGTGCCAAGCACATCTCATCCACTTTGCAGATTCAAACATTCCACACATTTGACAAAGCTTTCACCATGGCACGAAAGCTTAAACTCCACGTGGTTGAAGAAGATAAGGTCAAATTACGTAGTAAAAATACCAACACAAAATCCAATGACCCTTCTTCCAAATCTTCTTCTTCCCATTCCAAGTCTAAGGGATCAGCAAATGCTGTGGTACTTAGATCATCATCTTCTACCATAACTAATCAATCTGAACCTTTTACATCACAAAGTATTACAAGAAAATTCCAACAACGATACGTACAGCATCAATATACTCCAATAAGAGAATCATATGCTTCCATGTTGGATAAACTAGTCAAACAGGGAGTCCTCAATCTCCCTCAAATCTGACCACCACCCCAATTTGATCCCTCACGAGCCATCCCTGCATGGTATAGGGAAAATGACTTTTGTAATTACCATCATGTCAAAGGTCATGACACAGACAATTGCAAAACCCTCAAAAATGTTATCCAAGACATGTTAGATAAAGAGGATCTTGTTTTGGATAACCCAAATGTGTTACCTAACCAAAACATAGATATCTTTAGGCAACCATTCCCTAACCATCCCCCTAGTCAAAATAACATTCAGACCATTGCCGATGACCCCCATGAGTGCAATATATGCATGGTTGACATGGTTTCTCCTTTCATTCCTAACCAACCTCTCCCACAGTCTGAAGAAGTTAGTCAACCTATCTCTCCACCACAAGTAGAAGAACCCTCTTCTCCATTTGTCTTCCACCAATGGAAGATAGTCCTCCATCCATCCCCCTTTCACACATAGGAGAGTCTACTTTGACCTCTCTTATATTAGAGGACGCTTTGACAATACCAACACCACTAGCCCTGCCCTCATCCTTCCTATTACCAATGGAAGATCATACTTTCTATGCCTCTAGACCACAAGTGGAAGACATGATCATCCCTACACTCTATCCTCTCAAAGAGCCACACTCTCCCATTCCTTCTCCATCAAGAGAAGAACTTGTCACTTCACCCACTTCAGCCGAAGAAGATGTAGTTATGATTCTTTCTCGCCTTTGGCCTGAGATCACTACATCTAACATGTTTCTACTCTTACAACCACCCAAATCTTCTGAAAGGCCAATTATAAAACCTCACACAACATTTTCTAAACCATTCTCTTAATTGGCTAAAAACTTAAGATTTTTCCATTTGAGGAACTTAGAACATGAGGCATTATGGGAGTGACTTAAAGCTCCTTATCTTACACATCCTGCTTCATCTCATACCACCGACTCTTCTACAAAAAATCATCCCAAAGGCTCTGACGAGGATCAAGCTTCCACTTCCCAATCTTCAAAAGCTCAACTGCCCACATCTAAACTTAAATCTTCACAGGTGTCTACCATACCGAAACAAGTTAAATCTCTCGGTGTTTGCCTCGTATCAAACCTCACTCACCCACAAGTGAAGGTAGATTTGAACCTCACCCCCCATAGTAGTAGTCCTCACACCATATTAAATAAGGCTACTAAACCACATCAGAAAACTCCTCCCCCACCATCACCATTACCCTCTATTTTGGGTCCACACCCTTCCACCTTAATAGGAGTGATTCATACTCCAATACCTAACAAAAACAAATTGCCTCCCTTACTACCTTTACCCATCAAAATCATACTTCCTCCAAAAAATTTGGCACCTTTCATCAAGAAAGTGCCATCTATGTGAGTGGCCACACCACTAACCAAAAAGGTGGTACAAAAAACTCCTCTTACAACTCCTAAACAAAAGTTGTCGACCTCTACCGCAACAAGTGCAGACCCATTAGTGGGTTCCTATGCTCTATTACTATGATGATTGTTGCAATCCTCTAGCATCACTCTCCCACCCATTAAACCATTCCAACCTCTCAGATCAAAACCATCTTGGTTCGATGATACTCAAATCTAACTATATCATCACACACTTGGGCATGATACTAAAAATTATTGTGCTCTCAAGGTTGTCATTCGCCAACACTTGGACAAAGACACCCTTCTTGTTGAAGATTCTTTCAACAAACCTCTGACACCATCCCATGTCTCTCAAACCTCCTCACCTTCATCGGGATCCCATCATCAGACTATGGTCCCTTTACCTCCTTCTTCCCCTTTATTCGAGATTAACACCATTAATGTGGCCACTAGGTCACAAACTTTAAAATATAAAGGAAAAGAGAAGGTTTCTATTCCTTGGACATACCCATTTGTCAAACCTTCTCAACCACCAAAACCCAAGATTTCTATCTTGGGCACATCCCATCCAACATCTTCAGAGACCATCCTTGACTCCATGGTGAAACAACTTCACCAAACCCCAGTGAAGATGTCCTTGTATGACCTCATTCAAAGCTCTTCACAACATCGCCAAGCTTTAATCAAAGCTTTACAGGTAGTGGAGGTCTAATCTGAAGACCCTCAACCATTGGCTACCTTAGTCCAATCATTACCCACCATCACCTCCATTACCTTTAGTGATTCTAAGATTCCTACCTCTAATTTGGAAGATCAGGATGCTGCCCTTTTCATCACAGCTTACATTGATCAAACTCATGTTAAGTAGGTTATGATTGATGTGGGTGCTAACATCAATATCATTTCTAGCCATGCATATGACCAACTAGCCCTCCCAAAGAATTACATGTCTAAAACCGATGTAATTCTTCATTCTTTTAACGATTCCATCGCCACTACCATTGGCACTATTGTCTTACATATTCATGTTGGCCCACGCACAATCCCTAAACTCTTCTATATCATTGAGGGGGAATTCCAATATAATGTGCTGTTAGGATGACCTTGGATTCATGCCATGACCTGTGTCCCCTCCACATTACATTATTGTGTCAAATTTGAACATGAGGGTTAGGTTCATGTCATTTATGCTGACCCTTCTCCCTTTAAAACATGCAACATGACTTATCGACCCAATAATGTTCTCATCCCTTTGAAAACATCAACCCAAACACCACCTCCACTCGTAAAAGCCTCAACAAGTTTGCAAACGCTGGTCACACCTACACCTACTCCTCAAATGACCATGAAAGATCCTATGGAAGATACCTTCTAGCAACTTTCACTTGGGGAGTATTATTTGCTTACCCTAAACATGTTCCAAACTCCTTAGGAATATGGACAACTTCATCACCAACCTAACTATGAACATCGCATTAGAATGGTCATCCCATATGTTCCTCCCAATCTTCAAACAAATCTCATCTATGGAGGGCTAGATTGAGCTCCTACTGATGGGAATCCTCTCTCATCACCCCAACTATTCACTTCTGATTTCTCTTTTCTTGGCAACCCTAGCTTTGCTCACACCTATCTATATAGTTGTGCATGGAACGGTTTTGGCTTTGGGCACTATGAACAAGGTTCCCACTAGCCTGTTGAGCCTCTAAACGATCATGCAAAAAAAAAGGCCAAGAAATGACATGGCCTGGGTTTTGAAGAACCTACAGAAACTTCTAAAAATGCTTACCATGGAACTATCATAAAACAATCTCCTCCAACCTCACCTATTCCCCCATCCTCACCTATGGAGTTAGTGGTCTAAATCCCTCTTAGTTTTTTTTTGCATAAACACCATTCACTTAGAACCCCTGACTTATCAACTAGGTGGGGTATCAAGGTCCCTTCCTCTCATTTATTCTGAGATGATAGATGATGAATCTTCTAGAATCAACACTATCTAATTCATGGATGATGATGCCATACTCACCTACATGGGTGTGGATGATTCTTTCATACAACGATCACTTCCTTTGAAAACACAGGTTATGTTAAATGAATCAACTATTGACATTAATCTCCCATCTTCTAACATTCCTCACATTTTAAAGATTGGTCAATCTTTAGATATCCAAGAACAAATTGACTATACCAAATTCCTTACAGATCATAGCAAAGCATTTGCTTGGTCCTATAGCGATATGCCTGGCATTGACCCTAACATTATCATACACAACATCGTCATAAACCCTGAAGCTAAGCCTATCAGACAAAATCTTTGCGAGATACACCCTCACATCTCACTCTTTATCAAAGAGGAGCTTCAACGTCTTCTCTCTATACCATTTATCTAACACATTAATTATCTACAATGGGGGTCAAACATTGTCCCTGTCACAAAAGCAATTGGGGGAATTCAACTTTGTACTAACTATCGTGACTTCAACCAAACATCGACCAAGCATCAACCAAGAATCAACCAACCTCTTAATCATCTTCATATCTACCAAAATCACATCAAACGTGCCTATAACAAAAATTTGAGAGAGCGAGATTTCAAAATCGGAGATCTCATCCTTAAAGAAAACCAACACGTGACCAATATGGAAAGAAGCAAATGAGGCAAATTTGCTCCTAATTAGCTCAAACCTTATATCATAATGCACAAGTATGGATCAGGGACTTATCATTTGTCTTCTCTCAAAGGCTGGCTGAAACCTAAGCCCCTTAATGCCTTGTATTTGTGACCATTCTACTGTTAATTAAGTAATCATTCACTTGATGTTTAACTTGAGCTTGTCCCTTGAGCAACCCCTGTCATCCTCATTCCTATTCCTTTCAACCCTGTTTCCCCACAAACATTAGTTAACTCTTTTTGCATTAATGCTTTGTCCTAATAAAATGGAAACCCCTTAACCTCTATAGTCTTGTCTATGACTAAAAGTTTACAACAGACAAAACATAAAATTGGGATGCCTAACAAAATATACAAAGGTCATAAACTATAAATGTAAACTGCTCCCTCGAAAGATAGCTGCATCATTGCTATAATTAATAGACTGCTCCCTTAAAAGACAACTATTCAATGAACTCAAGCATACAAAATAAACTATAGACCATTCCCTCGAAGGATGGCTATGCCCAAATTTTGCTACAAATAGCACCCTCTCAGAAGCTTCTTGTATAAATCAGCTTCATATGACCACAAAACAAAACAACATCCCCAAATAGACTCCCTGTATTGATCAGTCTACAAGCTATTAAAGTCATGGACTTGCCTATAGTCATTCTCAGGGTCACCTATAAAAGGGGAAAAGTTATCCCTGATAAAAAGGGTTACCCTATCTTAACATATCACCTAATCACACCTATTCCCCAACATACTTAAGAGATTTTGAGCTCACTTAATGTTAAGTGATTCGAGTATTTCTCTAACATAAATCAATGGTCAACAGACGTAATGCATGAATAGGGCTTTTGTTTGCAAAAACCCTTATCTATGCTATCATTATGGTCCTTGTCAATGAAAGAGCAACGTGCCTTTCACTTCTTACATGACTTCGTCACATGTCAACCAAAACATATTTCCTCAACCACTAACATAATATCATGATTTATTTAATGCAAATACCAATTTGTGTTATGTAAATTATCATAGCCCATTCACATTAGTTTTTGTGGAAAACAATACACATGGAAACTAACAACCAAACATAATTTATGTCAAGCATATATCATCACAAATATGAAAAGTGCTAAAGCATAAATAAACTCATTTCATTTTTAGCATACATCCATCACCAATATGGAAAATTGTTAGGAATGAAAAACCACAAACCTATGTTACAGCATACACCATCACACAATATGGAAAAGGTTGTAACATCATCATAACATCATCATATATTCATCACATTAAGCTTGTATCATTAAACATATGGTAAAATGCTAAAAACACTAACATAACCAAAACATCCATAACATGTCAACATCTCAAAATCTCATATATATAAATATAAATATCTAAAACAATACAATATATTTCTCTCTCTCTCTCAAAATACATATACATCTCATGTTAATGACATGCAAGTCAGTATATACATCTCACCTAACTATAAAAACCTCAAGGCTGTGGTGGTGGTGGTGGTGGTCATGGTCATGACAATGCTAAATTGTCTCCACTCTTTGACCGTCGCCATCTCTAAGAACCCGAGGTAGTAGCACATGACATAAACCTCTACTCAGCTAGCATCTCAGAGTATCATTGTATTTGAGGGTACTACCTAATGGCACCCTCATAATAGGTGATCTCATCCACTGCAGTGTTGTACCTAGAGACAAGTACAGTCTATGGTGGACCCATTGACCCTGATGCCATTCCCTGTAATGAACTCTGTGGCTGTGGCTGAGGTGGCTGCTATGGTCCCGACTGTGCTGGCTCATGCACTGGCTGCTATGGTGGTGATTGAATAGGACCCTGCCCTGCTAATCCCTATGCTTAGGTTATGGCCAACTACCCCTATAATGTGGTAACCTACCTTATCAAGGCTACCACTTATGCTGTCAAAACTGTAACTTACCCCTACAAAACTATAACTTGCCCTTGGAAAATGGTCACATATGTTTATGTTGCATCCCTCTCTTAGATGGCATCATCTCTCTTTGCTAACTATCCACAGATTGAGCGGTGGTCCCCTCTAAACCCCTACATACTACTCTACCCACCAAGCCGAGTAGGCCACTATACACCCTGGATCTACTACACTAAGCCTATAGGTATCTCCTCAAAATTGGGCCACTCTATCTCCTATGGTAATGGGAGCAAAGCCTCAATGTCATCTCATCTATATCAAGGGAAGGTAGGTGGCACATCTTATAACAACCCATATTGGCACCATACTCTCTCTACATGCACTCTCTCAAGCTCACCAACTCATCTACCCCTCACCCATCTCAGACTCTGCACCCCCACCAGTTGCTTTACCTAGTCTCTAAACACTGGATATACCACATATGGCCTCTAGATGATGTCTACAGGAATTAGGGCATCCAGTACCCCTTATAGTAGTCAATGTCCCTAAGTACACTGTCCACATGAGTCTATGCCATAACCTCATGCCACCATCTAAACCCAACTCTGAAACTAGCCTGGATAGCCACTAGAAGGCCGAGAGGTCATGTGACCATGATGTGCTCATAAGCACAATAGTGTAAGAGGTGGCCCACACACAAACTGTATTGTCACCATTGGCTGATCCCCTAGATCTCTCTGTATAGCTGAGCCAAAAAGACTGGAGCCCATACAAATACTATTTACCCCTCAATTATATCTACCAAAACCCTAATCGTGGAGATTAGAAATCTCCCTCCCTCTACATCAAGAAGGGCATACACAGTAATGCCAATCATCATCAGGATGGCTAGTTGATGTTCATCCTCATCAATAGCATAAACTAGCCCATATGCAAAACTCACTAAGTGGTAAGTCACCTCAGCAGTGTGCTCCCCAAACAGTGTCACCATGTGAATGTCGTGCACCTCTCTTGAGCATGCATATATGTCTACCTCATGTATCAACAGCCACAAAATTTGGTACACATCCTTTATAGTCACTGTCAACTCTTCGATGGGCAGGTGAAAGGTGTTGGTGGTATGATCCCACCACTCAATCAAGGCTACCATCAGGCTGACATCCCTGGCCACTCGGTAGTATCACCGTAACCCATGTAGTCCTACTATGGTGATGTGTGCTCACTCCTCTCCACTAATGTCATGATGCATCCACGTCAGCAAAGTTAGAAGGTGATTTCATAGCATCAATGTCTACCTTGCCTGCTTCCAACCAACACACACAACAATGTTAACAACCAACTAACAATCTCTATTTCTTCTCTTTTGGGAGAACTACATTGGCCTAAGGCCCTTAAAATAGGGGCTATGTAGGCAGCACTAAGTTGACATGGAGTCTCCTGAGGTTAGCTCAGTCATTCACCCATTCGTCTACCTAATAAACCAACTAACCAAACCTATATGAGCATCACTACACTTGGAAGTGCCTCGACATGACTTTGGCCCTCCAGATTATCCTTTTCAAACTTTTTAAAGTCCTAAACACACTTTATAGCAACTAACATTGATTAGTGTGCCAATGATGGCATCTACCTAATTGACATCGATAGATAACTGATTGACGTCAATCACTGGTTGGTTGATGTCGGTGGAACCACCAACATCGATGACTGGCTCAGCCCTAGGGTTGAATGGGGCAAGCCCTAAAAATTAGGGCTTCCCCATTTTTCACCTAACCCCCCCAAACCCTCCTAAAACTTCCTAAACTAACCTACCTCACCTGCCCACCCTTCTAATTACAACTCCCCCTTGATCTATAGCTAAAAACTCACAAAATAACAAAAATAAATTTCAATTCAAAACCAATCAAAAACTCAAATACAACACCCTACCTCATCTCATCATCGCCATTGTAGTGGTATAATGGGTGCCAGTGGTGGTGGTCCTCCCACAAGGCCTCCTCCTCCCTCCGCCATCTCTATCTACCTCATCTCCTCAATGAACTTCTTGCTAGCCCACAAATGCCTCCACAACCTCTACAACACTCTAACCTCACTCACTTTCCCAACCAATCACAATCTAACACCTCACGCTACTGCCATGGTCAACTAAAAATATTTATCACACTAAACACCTCAGAGATCACTTTTTCACCTCTTCAATAGTCACAAATGACTTTTGGTGGGCTGCCAATCTAGTTTTGTCAAGTATGGTAGGCCGCTAACATTAGCAAAACCATGCCTTAGGTTGCTAATGTTGGCCAATTATCACTGACATCGGTAGTTAGTTGCTTCTCTACATGATCGATATCAATTTTATAACCGACATTGACAACCTCAAAACATAGTCTTCTTTACAAATGAATGTTTCTACGCTAGATTCACTTTTCACATTCAAGAAAGGGAAATGAGAAACTAAGAAGGAAATGGTCAAGGTTAGATGTACCTAGATGAAGTCGTGCGCACCGTTATCCAGAGGATGTGAGAACTCCTCTTTGGTTGTGGAGGATGACACCTGCAAAAGAAAGAGACTAAGACAAAGAAGGCGTTAGATGGATAGATGGTGGGTTGCCAAGCAAAAGCTTGATCCCAAAAGAAAAAGCTTGAAGGATGTCAACCCACTGATTGATAAAAGTAATGTCTGATAAAGAGCAAAATGATAAAAGATTGAAATGAAAGAGATTGAAAAGAAGTGGAAGCAAATTCTTACCTGAGTGTTGATGTCAGCCTGGTCACAGTCACTAACGTTAGTTATGCTATCGACGTCAGGGGGGTAAGTGACCAGCGTCAGTTGGGGCAGTAGTCTGTGGATGAGGTCTGGTCGAGTTTGTGGACTGTGGACAAGTCTGAGAAAGGGTCTGGGTCTATTTGAGTGCTTTGAGAGTCTGGGTTTGGTTAATGGTCTATGCAGAGGTTTGGGCAGAGTTGCAGGGACAATGGATAGAGTGTATGGTCAGACAAAAGATAGAGGCAATAGGGAGACAGAGAAATAAGGATTTGGGTCTGGTCTAGTTAATAGTCTGGTCTGGGGGAGATATTACTTGAAAGCAATAACATAAAATGTAATGAGAACACAGACAATATACATACCTGTGACCTGATGAAGGAGTGCTGCTGATACATGTACCTGTTGTTGATGTAGCTTGTGTGGAGGCCCTATTGCTGGTGTAGAAGATTGATGTTGTTGCTGGTGTAGAAGCCCTATGAGAGGGAGAGTGAGAGGTCTGGTTTGAAGATTGGCAGATTGATTGGCCGAGTGGCTGATGGTCAAAGACTGAAGATTGAAGGATTTAAGAGATTAGAAAATGGGATGCCCAGAGTGAAGATCCGCACTCTGGAGGTGGAATGCAGTCTTGAAGGCTGCTGACATTGGCAGAACTGCCGATGTTAGCCGTAGACTAACCGATGTCAGCAACAACATAATGGTGACAAAGGCTAAAATTAGCCTTTATCCATTCTTGCACGCTGTCGGGTCAAAGGGCCTTGGGAAAACAATCGAGAGGGGTCTAAATGGATGAGAGGATAGTGGAAGAGAGTGAAGTGGGGGTCATAAATGGGGTTTAGGTCATGGGAGGAACCCAAGGGTAGGCATCTTAGGAGAGGTGAGGTGGCAAGGGAGAGAGAAAAGGGACTTATTAATTAAAATAGATGATTATTTTAAATTAATAAGACCTCGGTGGGTTAGGGATAGTTAGAAGTGGCAAGGGACCAAGGGGACCAAAGGGGGGAGAGGATGAGGAGGATGACCAGGGGAGTAGACACAATTTCGATGTCTACAATGACCAAAACCATGCCCAAAACAACTAGTTCTAATAGTAGAAGTCATCTTAGACTCCTCATGGGGCACATTGGAGATTACATATATCTCCCCAACAGTAATGAAATATACTTGAGATCACTTATATCTCAGCCCGACTCAATGACCTTGGAGATCATGACTATCTCCTCAAACCATGACCACTTTTTGAGACAACTCTATCTTGTTTGTTTTGATTGCATATGCTACCTCATGAATAGTTATCAAATTTTTCATAACCCTCACACCTATTGATGGATCGTGCTCTAGTTGATCCCCAATCTTTGTGACATTTTCATGTTTTCTAGGAGCACTTCCTAAGCCTAGGATACTTGGAACATGATGACCATTAGAGCTATACCTTTGATCATTTAACCCAATCAACTATGACTAATAAGTTGGGGACTGGTTACTTTGATTTTAGCACTCCTCGACCTTGACCATGACAATTTAACCTGCCTCTCACGTGAAATGGTATACGTGTAATCTCAACTATTGTAGCGTTCACACTCAAACCTCACCTTACCCATCCACTACCTATCAATTTGGCACTCAATATCACCTTACCTTCCCTCGACTCCCGCTTTGAGAGGGAATACCTCATCCCATACTTGGGACAAACAACATCTATTTTTGTCTTGCAGTTCATCAAGACAAACCACAAGACAAAAAGGGGTAAATGTAGACACCAATATTATGTCAACCCCCCTTACTCCCCTTATAACTCTAACACTCCTAACCCACACTTTATTAATTTAAAATAAATTATCTATTTTAAATTAATCATCCCCTCACCTCGACACCTCACCTAGACACGTCACCCTAAGACCATTTCTTACCCTATGACTCACCCCAAGACTAAGTCCTTCAAATCATAACTACCTAAGACCGATTCCAACTCTATAACTAATTCTCATGCCTAATAAACCTGTCTTTTGACCATTCTCCAATGGCAAATGCACTTAACAGACGAAGAAATGGGCAAAGGGCCAAAAATAGCCCTTTTACCCATTCTCTAGCCACCGACGTCAGTCAACTATCGACCGATGCCAGCGAGATCACTGACGTTGGTTACATAAGCTAGACTCTAACCTTGATTTTCCCCCTACCTCTTCACATATCGATGCGTACGCTCTGAGACTAAACATCAAAATTCTATTATCACTCTCCAGGCTATAGAAACTATGTAGAAATCACTTCAGACATTGGATTGAGAGCATTGTACGAGATCTTCGACATCAGCCACAACAGGAATAAACATCCTGACATCCTTGGGTCTTCACCAAAAAGCTAAGTATTCTTCTGGTCTCCATTTCAAAGTTCTAAAATAACTTATTAATTAGTTTCTATTTACTATTTTTGAATACTATAAAAGAAACCTGACTTCCTCTGTGGAAGGGCTAAAAAACCTTCCTCTGACTCCTACCCTATTCTCACACCTACCCTCTACCTTTTGCCTTTCCTCAGACCCTATTCTCTTTCCCATAACTCTGCACAAACCTCCCAACTCCCAGAGTCCTCTGTCCATCACATAAATACCCTAAAACCCATCCAAAGACTTATTTCCCCTACTGAAATTGGTAGTATAACCAATGTCAGCACTATTCCACTACTAACATCGGTAGCATAACTGACGTCGATGACTATGCAAACTAGAACCTATCTAGACAGCCCAAAGACTAGACACAACCTCTGACCAGTGTGCTGAGACTCACAGATTATAGGAAATAGGTACAAAACATTCTACCTTTTCATTTCTACAAGTCTTTTATCATTTCATTTTATACAAATCTCTTTGTCTTAAATAGTGGACCGTCATCCCTCACAGAGCTTTATGCTTCCGGGACCAAGCGCGTAGCTTGGCAGTCCACCTTATCTCATTCTAACATTTTATTTGTTTTAAGTCTTATTCTTATCTACAGGTGTCTTCCTCCATAGCCAAATAGGAGCTCCTACAATTCTTGGATATGGTGTGCAACTTAATCTAGGTAATGTACAAACCCCTAACTCTTAACTTTAGTTTCTTCCTTCTAATATAATTAGCAAAAACATAGAGAAACAGGGTGCAAGGTTACATATGTTTCTTATTTTCAATAATATAGGGAGTTGTGTGATTTTTATTAAATATTTTTAGGTGATAATATAGTCCTCTCTATGATTTTTATAGTCATCAAACACTTCTTTTTCAATTCCCTTGAAGGAGGATTCCAAAATGTGCTTGTTTCTCAAAGTTTGCATTCATAGGCATGTAACTTGAGTTTTGTAATATAAACTAAAGTTCCTAAAGATGTATAAAATTATTGGGTTCATGTTTTAAAATGTGTATTAATTATTTGACCTTATGAAATATCAAATTATCATACTCCTCCAAAGACAAATTGCTTTCCTTGTTCACTACCAAGCCTATTCATAGTCAACTTCTACATAAATTCAAGAGGATGGTACAGAGGTGTCAATGGTGAAAACATGATGGAATTAATTTGGAGGTTATATCACACCAAATAGTCATTTTTTTCATGACATGAAGCTAAGAATGATATATTAAGGCAAGATTTCTTTCAAAATAATTACTTGATTATTTTGGGTTCTCAGTCCCCAAAAGGAATAAATAAAAATCTCTAAGGTTTTTTTAGATAAAATATGTCATGATATAAGGATCCTCCAAAATAATTTATTGATTGGAATTGTCTCCATACACACCAAGAACACCCATGTCAATTTTGAGGGGCAGAAGATGAGAAGAATATGGCCATTGAGACCCTTGAAAATAACTAAAAAATCACTAAATTATGATAGTGAACTCTACATGAGTTGATGAAAAAGGTGAAATTTCACTTAAAAGTGAAAGTAATAAACCATGCCATCAAGGGAGATCAATTCAAAATAGTAAAAATGGTAATCATGATCCATGATAACAAGCCCAAGGTGAAATTTGATGTTTTGAAACCTCTCATGCAAACCCTCTATCCATACAGGACTGAGAGCAACTACCTAGAGGTAGAGTTTTTAGACAAGTAAGTGGAGGGTTGATTTTGATATTATTTTAGGCTCACAAAGATAATAGGAGGAATTTTGACCATAATAACCCTTATGGGAGGTCAAAACACCTCAAATCAAGTTCAAACTGGCCTAAAACAACCTATATGCCTGTGCAATACAATATTTAGGGTTGCAAATAGTGAAGTTGAAGTTTGAAAGTTTGATCCAAAACATAGAAGTTTTGATTGATAGATATGCCAATAACATGAAAATAACAAAATAATAATTATTTCTTTGAGAAGAGATGTTTTATTACTCAAGATTTCAATACAACCATATGATTATCTCTAGGAAGAGATGTCTCCTTTCCATTTTAGGTTACATCTTCATTTATATAAATTTTGAAGTTAGGAGGAGGATGTGAAAGGTTATCGATCTTGAGGGAGATTAAATGGTTTAAATTCCATGAATTATAATAATACAAAAATTGAGGAATCACTATTTTTAGAAACTTACTATTTTTAGATTGCACTACTAAAATTGAAATTTGGGGCACTTCCATTGTGTTTTCAAGGATCAAAACCATTAAACAAATCTCTATACCATCTCAAAAAATTCTCCTCATTATTAAATTTCTAATTATTCAAATGGGGAGTCAATCAGAGCTATGGTGAAAAAGCTATGGCTCCCAAAATTTATGTCATCAATTAGGGTAGAACCATTACCCAAATGGTTGCCTAAATTATTGCCCAGATCATTCCTACCTCCTTAAGAAGCAATGGTCCCCATTGCATAAATATTCCTCATCAAGTGTGGTAATATGTATTAATTTTATTCTCTATGAGCCACTCACCTTGGTGGCTAATTTTTCCCTTTTTGACCACCTGATAAATCAAAATAGAGCATCCTCTTGTTGTCTTTATCTAAGTGTCCACAATCTGATCCTCCTCCACTAGAGCAAAACTCTGTGGATCAAGCTCATCAATGTCTAGTTTTTTTGCTATGACTAAAGTGTTTAATAGAGGTGGATGATATGGTTTGAAGAGCTCCATGTTGAATAGTAGATGCAGACCAAGGTAGGCTAGTAGGTTGAACTCAAAAGCATTTTCTACAACTTTTCTAGTGATGTTTTTTTAACAGTTTTTGCTTTTCCACATTCAAGAGATGAAAGAAACTAAGTGATGGTCTAGGGTTAGATGATACCTGGATGAAGTCAGTGCACCATATCTAAATGTTGAAGGGACTCCTCTTTGGCTATGGAGGATGACACCTGCAGATAAGAGAGACTTAAACAAGAAGGCTATTAGATAGATAGGTGGTAGACTACCAAGCAAAGCTTGATCCCATAAGTACAAAGACTTCCTAAAGGGGTGATAGTCCACTGGTTGATAAAAAACAAAATGTTGCCAGAAACAGAAATGATAAAAGATTGAATAAAATAAATAAAAATAAATGCGTACCTGTATGTGGCAATCTATCTTCCATAGTCACCGCCGTCGGTTAGTCTGCTGACGTCGGTAGTTCAAGGTCACTGATGTCGATTAGTATACCGACGTCGGTAGGGGTAATGGTCGATGTTGGTTAGGGCAATGGCCTTGGACAGGGTATGGACAGGTTTTATGGTCGACAGAGGGATCTAGGAGTCTAGGTCTATTTGAGGTAGTCTGAGAGTCTATGTAGAGTTGTAGGGGGGGTCAATAGAGCCTTAAGAGGGACAAGGGGTAGAGGAGAGGTTGTCAAAAAGGAATAAGTATGTGGGGAAGGCCTCTCAGCCTCTCCAAGGAGAAAGTCAGGGATGGTCTGGTCTACAATATTTAGAAATAACAGAATAGAGACTAGCTACGAATGCTTTTCAAAATACTAAAATAAAAGGATAGAAGAAACACTTAGCTCCTACTTGCTAAAGGAGTGTAGAAGACTTGTTGCTGATACCACTGATGTACTTGTAATGTCTTTAACCTAAAGTTTGGAGCTATTTCTATAGAGTGCTTGTAGCTTGTGATGCTTGGTGTGCGTTTGGGAGAGAGAGAGAGGGAGGTCAAATTCTGGATGCAAATGGATTCACGTTCACGGGGGTGAGCAATGAAAGTAGAAAATTAGTTTTAAAGGGATCGACATCGGTGAAACCACAAGCATCGACTGAATACTGACAGGCCCCAGCAGCCAAAGAATAGAAAAAGGGGTTAAAAATAGCCTTTTACCCATTCTTCCATCTGTCGGGGTCAGTTGGTCATTAGAAAATGGTTGAGAGCAGGTTTTATTAGGCATGAGGATGAGTGGGGGAATTAAAATGGGGGTTAAGCATTTAAGACTTGGCATGGGGTGAGGGAGGCATCCAAGGAGAGGTATCCTAAGAGGGGTGAGGTGGTAAAGTGGGGATTATTAATTTATTTTAAATTAATAATTGAGTGGGTTAGAAATGGTTAGGAGGGGATCAAATGGGACCAAGGGGTGACAAAGGGATAGTCATGATTTCGGTGTCTATATTTGCCCCTTTTTATCTTGTTGGTTGTTCTTGACAAATTACAAGACAAAACCAGGAGTCGATTGCCCCAGGTATGGGATGAGAGTGTTCCCCCCTCAAAGTGGGAGTCAAGGGAAGGAAACTTGAGATTGGGTGTGGATTTGATAGAGATATGGATGGAAAGGGTGAAGGTGTGAGTGTGAACATTGTAAAGGATGAGATTGCACATATGCCACACCACGCGATAGGTAGGCCAAATTGTCATAATCAATGGTCGAGGAGTGCCAAAATCAAAATAACTGGGCCCTAGCATTTAGTCATAGCTGATTGGGTTAAACGATCCAAGCTATAGCTCCAATGGTCATCATGCTCCAAGTATCTTGGGCTCAAGAAGTTCTCTTAGAAAACATAAAAAGGTCACAAGCATGGGGATCAACTGGAGCATGATCCAATACTTGTGGGGGTTAAGGACAATTTGCTAACTAGGCATGAGGTAGCAAGGGCAATCAAAAAAACTAAGGCAGAGTTATCTCGGGAGTAGTCGGAGGAGATAGTCATGATCTCCAAGGTTTGTGGTCGAGGCAAGCAGAGGCAAAAGTGATCTTAAGGGTGCCCTAGGAGGCTAAGATGACTTTTACTATGAGGACTAGCTGATTGAGGGCATGATTATGGTCATTGTGAAGAAGTTTGAGGATCTAAGGCCACTGACGTCGGTTATATAACTGACATCGGTGGTCAAAATAGACTGATGTCAGTAAAAATTGACTGACATCGGTAGCCTAGGGCATGATGATGCCGACATCGGTGGCCTACCAAATCTGATAAAACTAGATTGGTGGCCTACCAAAAGTCATCTGTGATTGTTGTCAAAGTCAAAAAAAGGAGCTCTAGATTTGATTGAGTGAAAATGAATCAAAGTTGACCAATTGAGTAGTGTGAAGTGGCAAAGAGAGATTAGTGGAGAGAGCGAGTGAATTAGATAGAGATTAGAGGTTGCAGAGGCAGTGGTAGGCCAGGTGGAGCTCACAGACAAATTGAGATAGAGGAGATGGTAGAGGGTAGAGGAGGACCTGTGGGAGGTCCACCACTAGTGGCACCCATCATGCCACCATGGCGGCGATGATGAGATGAGGTAGGAGACAATTTTGAACTCATTTGGTTTGTTTTTGAATTTGATTTTGTTTTTGAAATTTGGATGTTGTTTAGCTAAGAAATGAGGTGGAGGGGTAGTTAGGAGGGTGGGAAGGGTAGGTAGGCTATGATAGGGTGATTTAGGAGCATTTTGGGGGTAAATGGGGGGCTATGGGGGAAAGCCCTAATTTTAGGTCTCACCCCATTTGGCCTTAGGGCTGAACCAATCACCGACTTTAGCAGGGTCACTAGCATCGATCGACTAGTGACTGGTGCTGGGCACTTTCCTACTGATGTCAGTCATGAAGTGACCAACGTCAGTTAGGTAAGTGTCATTGCTAGCATGCTAACTGATGTCAGTGGTTGCTTGCTCAGAGAGAGTTAAAAGATTTCCAAGTTAAGGGGCCGAAGCTAGGCCAAGGGCATTCTAAGTGTCAAGATAGCCATAGGCGGTCAAGTAAATAGACAAGGGAAAATGACTAAGCTAGGTCTCCCAGAAGGGAAAAAGAGTCATGGAAATTGGTAGTCACATTGACAACATGAATTTTACTTGTTAAATGCAAGCAAGGTAGACACTTATGCTGCAGGACTGACTATCGCCATTGCTGATGTAGATGTGTCAGGACATCACCAGGGAGGAGTGGGCACAGATGAGCATAGTAGGACTTAGCGAGCTACAGTGATCTATCAAGTGGCATGAGATGTGAGCTTGATGGTGGCTCTAATCAAGTGGTGGGATCATTCCACCAATACCTTTCACTTGCTGATAGGGGAGATGATGGTGATTGTCAAGGATGTGTACCAAATTTTACAGCTGCTGGTACACGAAGCAGACTTGTATGTGTGCTCGAGAGAGGTGCATGATATACACATGGTCACACTATTTAGGGAGCATATCGTTGAGACGAGTTACCACTCAGCAAGTTTTACATACGAGCCCCTCTATGCTACTGAAGAGGATCCACATCGGCTGGCGATCTTGATGATGATAGGCATCATAGTTTATGCACTACTAGATGCAGAGGGAGGCAGGTTTCCAGTCTCTATGATTGGGGTTTTGATGGAGATGGTGGAGCAGTAAACAATGTTTGCTTGGGCACCTATCTTTTTGGCCTAGGTATACAAAGAGCTATGGGGGATCAACTGGTGGTGGCGGTACAGTTTGTGTGTGGGCAATCTCCTGCACTATTGGGCTTATGAGCACATCATGGTCACTCATCCTCTTAGCCTTCCAATGGCAATCCAGGCTGGCTTCAGGGTCAGATTTAGATGATGGTGTGAGATGATGGTGTAGGCATGGATGGATGGAGTGGTCAGAGATATTGACCATTACATGGGGGTACTGGAGGCCCTGATCCTATCAAATATCATTTGGAGACCATACCTAGGGTATCTAGCCTTCAGAGACTAGGGAGAACAATTGGTCAGGGTGCAGAGCATTAGGTGGGTTAGGGGTAGGTGAGCCAGTGAGCTCGAGAGGGTGCCAGTGGAGAGAGTACAGTGCCAGTATGGGCTGCTTTAGGATGTGCCACCTGCCTTCCCATAGTACAGACGAGATGACATAGAGGCACCACTCCCACTGCCAGAGGAGACAGAGGGGCCAGATTTTGAGGAGCTACTAGTAGGACCTAGGATAGTAAACCCAAGATGTATAGAGGTCTACTCGACATGGTGGATAGGAAAATATACAGGTGTACAGGTGGGGCCTTAGCTGGATCTACAAGCTATGATCAAAGAGTGAGATGTAGCCCACTAGGAGAGGGACACAGCCATCTAGGAGAGAGATGTAGCCCAGGGCCAGGTGACCATTTTATAGGGGCAAGTCACATTTTTGATAGGGTAGATGGTAGAGATGACAGGCTAAGTGGCAACATTGACAGGACAGGTCGTGATGTTATAGGAATAGTTGGCCATAGCCCAGGCATAGGCATTGGTAGGGCAAGTTTTGGGAGGACAGGGCCTGAGTCACCATCCACCTTAGTAACTAGTTTGGCAGCCAACATAGTCTGTATCTGTGCAGCCAGCATTATCATAGCCGTAGGGTTTAGTGCAAGGCACAGTAGTAGGTCTGATGGGTCCACCACAAATTATACCTATTACTAGGTACAACACTGTGTTAGACGAGATCACATATTATGAGGGGGCCATCAGGGGGTTTCCTCAGATATAGTGATACGTAGAGATGAGGGCAGAGCTGAGCCAACAACAGTCTATGTCACGAGTGACTGCTTTAGGGTCTCAAAGATGACATAGGTCAGAGGGCAGAGATGATACAGCATCTTCTCAGCCACTGCCACCACCACCACAGCCACAGCCTTGAGGGCATATTTTGATGTGATGTATATACTAGCCTGTGAGCCGATGATGTGAGATGTATATTATTTTTTGAGAGAGAGAGATAGAGACACAGATTATGTCATTTGTAAAACTATTCATGATATATATATGATGAGATGTTTGATCATGGATGTGTTATGAAAATGTTTTGGATGTTAATGTTGTTAGGATTCTTTATTTTATTTATTTTATTTTTTAAGGATGTATGCTGATTATATGATGTCTATGATGATGAAAATGATTATAGGATGATTATGATGATGTTTAAGGTTTATGATGATGGTAATGATGTTTAGGTTATGACTTTTAGATTATAGTTTAATGGGGATGATGATTATGTTATGTTTAATAATTATATGATGTGGATGCTTAATTTTATGATGATGATGTCATGACTTTTGAATTATGGTTTAATGATGTATGATGATGGATGGATTGATTGTTATGATGATGTTGTTTTATTATGATGGCTTGATTATGCTAATGATTGTGGAAATAGGTGATTAGTTGTCATGTGATTGGTAGGTGATGAAATAAGGTGACGGAAGGAATGTGACAAAGGAGATGTGACGAAGGAATGGCTGAGCTAACCACAGAAGACCCCATGTCAACTGAGTGCTACCTACATGGCCCTTGTCCTAAGGGCCTCAGGCCAATGTAGTTCTCCCAAAAAGGGAGGAAGGGTTGAAGTGGTTGATGGTTTTTGGTCAAGGTCAAGTCATGCTCAAAGATAAGATGGTTTGTCCATCAAGTAGATGAACAAATAGATGTGGTCGAGCTAACCCTAGAAAACATCATGTCATCTGAGTGCTGCCTATATAGCCCTAATTATAGGGGCCTCAGACCAATGTAGTTTAGATGAGGATTCAAAGTGGTTGATGTGATTGGTCATGAGAATGATTTAGTATGTCTCATATGTCTGATGGTACATGCTTGAAATGATGAGGAGAGAGATGATATTATAGCCTTTGCCATATTGTGTAATGGTGTATTCTGTAACATTGGTCAGGGTTTTTCATCCCTAGCAATTGTCCATATTAGGTGATAGATGTTTGCTAAAAATGAAATGAGTCTATTTATGCTTCAGCAAGTAATGGTTTATGCTTGACATAAATTGTGTAGTCGATAGTTTCCATGTGTATTGGTGTCCATAGAAACTAGTGTGAATAAGCTATGTGAGTGGTCTGAAAATGGTTGGGTTGGTTTAGTGTGGTTTGTGAATGATTTGGTTGAATGTGACCTAAGGTAGGGGAAGTGAAAGGTAGTGTGCCCTTTCATTGACAAGGACCAATATGATAGCATAGATAGGGGTTGTTAGAATCAAGAGCCCCATTCATGCATTACGTCGTTGACCATGGGTTGTGTTAGAGAAATAAGCGAATCACTTTTACATGAAAATGAGCTCAAATTCCCTTGAGTAGGTGATGTGATAGGTGAGGATAGGGTAACCTTTTTGAGTATGGATAACTTTGCCCATTTTTATAGGAGACCCTGAGACGGCTGCAAGCCAAGTCCATGACCCTTTTTTTTTAAGCAGACTGATCAATGCGAGAAGTCTATATAGAGATGTCATTTTGCTTTGTGGTCATTTGTGAAGCTGATCGATGTAGGAAGCTTCTAAGAAAGTGTTGTTTGTAAAAATATTTTATTCATAGCCATCCTTCGAGGGAGTGGTCTATATTGTTGCTTTATATATTTAGGGCTTTGAATAGCTTTCCTTCAAGGGAACAGTCTATTAGCTACAGTAATGATAGTATAGTTGTCCTTCGAGGGAGCAGTCTGTCTTTGGATTTTGTGACCTGTGATATTTTGACATCTGAATTTATTTTTGATAGAATTTTGAGTCATAGACAAGACTATAAAAGTTTAAGGGCTCCCTTTTATTAGGACAAAGCATCCATACTTTATAAAAGGGTTACAGAGGGTTTGTTTAGGGGAATAAGGTTGAAAGGAATGAGGATTAAGAGGATGGGGATTGCTCAAGGGATGAGCTAAAGTTAAATGTCAAGTGAGTGAGTACTCGACTAACAGTAGAATGGTCACAGATGCAAGGCATTAAGAGGCTCAAGTTCTGGCCATCCATCGAGAGAGGATAGATGAAAGTCCCTGACCCATACTTGTGTGTTATGATGAAAGGTCCAAGCCAATTAGGAGAAAACTTGCCTCATTTACTTCACTCCATATTGGTCACATGCTAATTTTCTTTGAGGATGAGGTCTCTGATGTTAAAATCTCATTCTTGCAGATTTTTGTCATAGGCTCGCTTGATGCGATTTTGATAGACATGGAGATGGTTGAGGGTAGCAAGATGACGTTCGTCGAGCAACTCAAGTTGAGTTAAGTGATCTTGATGAAAGTCATTGTTAGAGAGAATGTCATGTAGAGAGATGCATAAAGATAAAATCTATACTTCAAGAGGTAGGATAGCCTCTATTCCATACACTAAAGAGAAATTGGTAGCACCCATAGAGGTTTGAATGCTAGTGCGGTAGGCCCACAAGGTGAAGGGAATGTGAATGTGCCAATCCCTTCTAGTGTCATTGACCACCTTCATGAGAATTTTAGTCAGGATTTTGTTGGAAGCCTCGGCCTACCCATTTACTTGTGGGTAGTAAGGTGAAGAGAATCTGAGCTTGATGCCAAATGAGTCACAGAGTTTCTAGACAATTTTGTTTTTGAATGACTTACCGTTATCGGTGATGATTTTGTGAGGGACACCGAAACGACAAATGATGTGGGTATTGATGAAGTCAACAATTTTGTTAGCTTTTATGGAGATGAGAGGAATGGATTCCACCCATTTAGTGAAATACTCGATGGCGGTGATAATGGATTGATGATGAAGAGATGAGTGAGGGTTAATCTCATCGATGAGATCTAAGCCCCATTGTGAAAAGGGCCAGAAATCCTAAGTGACTTGTAAGGCGTGACTAGGGAGATGAAGCAAGTTAGCATGCTGCTAGCACTTGATGCAATTCTAAATGTAGTTGCTACAATCTTGATGAAGAGTGGGCCAATAATAGCCCAGCTAAAGGATGCGCTTGGCAACTGAGTTACCACTGAAGTGTCTGCCACAAATCCCACCGTGGACCTGTTTAATGGCATGAGATGATTCAGTGGAGGTTAGACAGTGAAGAAGGAGGCAGTCAAAACCTTATTTTATAGAGAAGACCCCCTAACATGGTATAACGAGCCATGCATTTGATGAAGGCCTATTGTGCATTGCTAGAGAGATTGGGAGGAATGATATAATGAGATAAGTAGTCCACAAGTTATTTATACCAAACATCCTGTAGACTAGAGTCTATGGTGTTGACATGGTTGATGTTAGGATAAATATATGAAGGCAACGACACATGATGGACCATGACAAAAATTTTGGATGAAGATGATGAAGATGGAATATGCGAGGTGAGAGAAGCCATGGTGTCATCAAACTTATTCATAGATCGCGGAATAGTCTACAAAAGGTAATGGTTGAAAGAGGCTAGGAGGGTGTCAACATGGTATTTATACCTTTGTAAAATTTCATTTTTACAAAGATATGAACTGTTGACTTGGTTGACGACCAGTTGTGAGTCACCAAAGATGTTGATGGTCTTGATGCTTAAAGAAAAGGTGGTTTGAAGTCCCAAAATTAAGGCTTCATATTTAGCCATATTATTGGTACATTTAAAGTTGAGCTTGAAAGACAGGGGCATGGGCTCACCTTCAGGTGGGATGAGAATGACCCCCACACCCCCACCGAGTTGACATTTAGAACCATCAAAGAACATTGTCATTTAATAGACTGTGTCATCAGTGGAAAGCGCGGTGATAGATTCATTGAGAAAATCACACTGAGAAGGTTTATTATTAGGTAGAGGGCCATCTACTAGTTGGTTAGTGATTGTTTTCCCCTTGATGGATTTCTACTATATGAATTCCAAGTCAAACTTAGCAAGGAGCATGAGCCAACGAGCCATATGCTGGTTTTGGTATGGCTTGGAATGCATGTATTTAAGAAGGTCAGTGTGAGTGATGACAAAGGTCTTGTGATTGAGAAGGTAATGATGGAGCTTAGTAGTGACAAAGACTAGCGCCAAACAGAGTTTCTCGATATGAGTATACCTAGTTTCATAGTTGACAAGTGTTTGGCTGATATAGTAAATCGCTTGCTCACGGCGTTACTCATCTCGGTGCATGATCATGGCACCTAACAAATGGTTGTTTGCTAAGATGTAAAGGTAGAAGGGTTGCTCATCTTTAGGTGGAATGAGGACTGGTGGAGAGACTAGATAGCATTTGAGGGCTTTAAAGGCCTCTTGATAGTCCTCATCCCATTTAAAGGAGATGTCCTTCTTAAGGAGATGATGGAAGGGTTGACAGTGGTTGAAAAGCTACGAGATGAAGCGACAGATGGATTGGAGCTTCCCTTGCAGACTGTGAAGTTACTTGAGATTGGTCAGGGGTGGCATCTCAAGTATAGCCCAAATTTTGGTGGGATCTATCTTGATGCCATGAAGAGAAATTATGAAACCCAGGAGCTTGCTTGAGAAGATTCCAAAGACGCATTTTTTGGGGTTAAGGTGGACATGGTATTGAAGAAGGCAAGAGAAGATGATCCTGAGGATGGTCAAATGGTCGTGACAAAGCTTAGATTTGCCTAGTAGGTCATCCACATAGTCCTCCATGATTTTGTGGAGGAGATCATGGAAAATGTAAGTCATGGCATGTTGATACGTGGTGCCTACATTCTTCAGGCCAAAAGGCATGACTCAATAGCAGAAAGTCCCCCATGGGGTGATGAAGGTAGTCTTATGCTAATCTTCTAGTGTAATTAAGATTTGATTATATCCTAAAAAATTGTCCATGAGTGATAGCATCTCATGACCGGCCGTGAGATCAACAAGTTAGTTAATGTTGGGAAGAGAAAAATCATCTTTGAGGCAGGCCAGGTTGAGGTCATGATAGTTCATGTAAATCTAGATCCCCCCATTGCTTTGGTGATAGGGATGATGTTAGACACCCACTATAAATAATCAATGGGTTGGATGAAAGAGACAGAGAGAAGGCATTTAAGCTCCTCTTTGACAAGGAGTGCAACATGAGGATGCATCTTATGAAGCTTTTGCCTGACAGGCTTAGCCTCTAGTTTGGTGACAATGTTATGGATGGTGATGGTGGGGTTGATGCCAAGCATGTCACTATAGGTCCAGGTAAAGGCCTTGATATGGTCTAAAAGAAACTTGGTGTAATCGATCTGCTCTTGGGTGTCTAGAGATTGACCAATCTTTAAGATGTGAGGAACATTAGAAGATGGGAGGTTAATGTCAATAGTTGATTCATTCAACATAACCTACATTTCAAAAGGAAGGTAGCACTAAATGAAAGAGTCATCAGTGCCCATGTAGGTGAGAATGGCATCATCATCTACGTAATGGATGGTTTTGATGGTTGCCGATTCATCATCTATCATGTTGGGATAAATGAGAGGGAGAGACCTGGACACCCCGTTTAGCTGGTAGGTTATGGGTTCCAAGCAGATGGTGTTTATGCAAAAAAAACTAGGAGGGATGGAGACCACTGACTCCATAGGTGAAGAGGGAAGAATAAGCGAGCTTGGAGGAGATTGGTCGATGGTGGGTTTGGGGCAAAGGTCTAGAGAAGCCTCGATGGGTTCTTGGAAACCTAGGCCATATCATTTCTTGGCATTATCGTCATTTGATAGTTTGATGGGCTGATGGGAGCCTTGCTCGTAGCGCCTAAAGCCAAAACCCTTCCATGCACACCTATAAAGGTAGGTGTGAGCAAAGTTGGGGTTGCTAAGAAAGGAGAAGTTGAATGTGAATAGTTGAGGTGAGGAGAGAGGATTCCCATCAATAGGAGCTCGATCTAGCCCCTCATAAATGAGATTGGTTCGAAGGTTAGGAGGACCATAAGGAATGACCATTCTGATCTAATGCTCATAGCTTGGACTATGGTGAAGCTGTCCATACTCTTGTGGAGTCTAGAACATGTCTAAGGTAAGTAAGCGATATTCCCCAAGTGAAAGTCGTTGGAAGATATCTTCCATGGGGTCCTTAGTTGTCGATTGATGAGGTGGTGTGAGGGCGACCACCATTTGTGAACTGGTTGAAGCTTCCACAGATGGAGGTGGTGTCTAGGCTGGTGTTTTGAGAGGAATGAGGACGTCATTTGGTTGATAGGTCATGTTACAAGTTTTGAAAGGAGATGGGTCAGTGGGGATGACATGGACTTGCCCGTCGTGTTCAAATTTTACACAATGGTGCAGTGTGGAGAGAATACAAGCCATGGCACAAATCCAGGGTCGTCTTAACAACATGTTATATTGGAACTCTCCTTTGATGATGTAGAAGAGCTCTGGGAGTATCTATGGGCCAACATGAATATGGAGGATGACGGTGCCAATGGTAGTGGCAGTGGTGTCATTAAAAGATCGAAGGATTATGTCAATTTTTGATACATAATTCTTGGGGAGGGCTAATTGATCAAAGGCATGAGTAGAGATGATGTTAATGCTAGCACCTCTGTCAATCATAATGCACTTAATGTGGGTTTGATCAATATAAGCTATGATGAAGAGAGCAGTGTCCTAATCTTCTGAGTTAGAGGTAGGAATTTTAGAATCGTTGAAAGTGATAGAGGCAATGGGGGATAATGATTGGACCAGGGCAGTTAGTGGTTGGGGGTCTTTGAGTTGGACCTCCACTACCTGTAAGGCTTTGATCAGAGCTTGACGATGTTGGGGTGAGCTTTGGATGAGGTCATACAAGGTCATCTTCATGGGTGTTTGGTGAAGATGTTTTAACATAGAGTCATGGATTGCCCCTAAAGAAGAGGGTTGGGATGCACCCATGATAGAAATTTTAGGTTTTGGTGGTTGAGGTGGCTTGACAAAGGGATAGGTTCAAGGAATAATAGCTTTTTCTTTTGCCTTATCCTTTTGTGACCTTGTAGCTACATGGATGGCATTAATTTCAAAGAGAGGGGACGAAGGAAGAGGGGCCATAGTCTGTTGATGAGATGTTGATGTCGACAAAGAGGTTTGAGAGTCATGGGAAGGTGTCGAAGGTCTGTCAACAGTGTCCTCAAGAAGAAGGGTGTCTTTTTCCATGTATCGGTGAATGACAACCTTGAGGGCATATCAATTCTCGATGTCATGTCCTGGTGTGTGATGATTTAGGCAAATCTTAGTATCATCAAACCAGGATGGCTTTGACCCGAGGGGTTGGAATGACTTGATAAGTGGAAGGGTTATGCTAGAGGTTTGCAAAAGTTGGTGCAATATCAAGGCATATGAACCCACTAAGGGGTCCATGCTTATTGATGCATGAGATGTTGGTGACTTTTGCTTGGGGGGTGTTGAAGGAGGCTTCCATACCACCTTTTGGTTTGGTGGTGCAGCCACGTGTGCAGATGACACCTTCTTTGTGAGAGGTGCCAAACTTTTCAAAGAGGTTAGACTTTCGGTAGGCAAAGGAAGCAGCAGAGATAACTTGTTTTGGTTAGGGGTTGGAGTAGGGAGTACTCCTATTATGGTTGAAGGATGAGGGCCCAAAATGGAGGGCAATGGTGATGGTGGAGGAGGAGTTTGCTGCCGTGGTTTAGCAGTCTTCTTTGGTTTGGTTTGAGAATTACTATTGGGCGAGGCAAGGTTCAAGTCTACCTTCACTTGCGGGTGAGTGAGGTTAGTGACGGGGAAAACACCGAGTGACTTGATTGGTTTTGATGTGGTGGATGAGGGTTTTGGTTTTGATGTAGATGGTTATAGTTTTAAAGGTTTAGAAGTGGAAGTTTGGTCTGTGTTGGAGACTTTTGGAGATTTTGTCACAAGAGGGTTGGTGGCATGAGATGAGACGGGACATGAAGGATGAGGAGCTTTGAGTTGCTCCCATAATGCCTGATTTTCCAATTTCTTTGAATGGAGAAGTCCTAGTTTCTCCACTAATAAAAAAATGGTTGGGAATATGTCAGATGAGGCTTTGGTCCTCCAAAAGATGTGGATGGTTGCAGGGCCAAAAATGTGTTAGGTGCAGCAATCTCAGACCCAAGGCATGAGGGGGTCATAGCTAGATCATCTTTGGTCAAATAAGGTAGAGAGATAGGGTCTTCTCTGGGTGGAGAAGGAATCGGGGAATGTGGCTCCTCAAGAGGGTAAAGGGCAGGGATGATTGTGCCTTCTACTTATGGTTGAGGAGTAAGAAGGGTAGGGTCCTCCATTGGTAGCAAGAAGGAGGACAGTGGGGCTAGTGGTGCCGGTATGGTTGAGGCATCCTCCAATATAAGGGAAGTCGATGGAGAACTAACAGGAGAAGAAGGTTCATCTATGTGTGATGGACTGATGGGTTGACTAACCTCTTGAGACTATGAGTGAGGTTAGTCAGGGATAAGGGGAGAGACCATTTTGACTGTGCGTATATTATGTTCTTGAGAGTTGTTGGTCATGGTCTACACATTGTTTTGGCTAAGAGAATGGTTAGGGAAGGGTTGTTTGAAGATGTCGATGCTTTGATTGGGTGGTGCATTTGGGTTGTCCAAGATGAGGTCACCTTTATCTAGCATGTCTTGAATGATATTCTTGAGAGTCTTACAGTTGCATGTGTCATGGCCTTTGACACGGTGATAATTGTATAAGTCATTCTCCCTATACCACGCAGGGATGGTGCATGAGGGATCAAATTGAGGGGGCGGTCAAATTTGGGGGAGATTGAGAACTCCCTGTTTGACAAGTTTGTCCAGCATAGATGCATATGAATATCCTAGTGGAGTATACTGATGCTGCACATATCTTTGTTGGAATTGTCGTGTGATACTTTGGGATGTGAACGGTTCGGTCTGGTTGGTTGTTGTTGAAGATGATGGTCTAATGACTACAACATTAGCTGATGCCTTAGATTTGCGATTAGAAGAAGGTTTAGAGGAAGAGTCATTAGACTTGGTGTTGGGGTTTTACTCCATAACTTGACTTTGTTTTCCTTGACGGTGCGTAGTTCAAGCTTCCTAGCCATCGTGAAGCTTCGTCAAAGGTGCGGAATGTCTGGACCCACAAGGTAGAGGAAATATGTTTGGCACATGCCTGAGAGAAGATTTCGATGAGCTCAGGTTGTGGCAAAGAAAAGGAGAGCTGGTTAATTAAGCCTCTCCAATAGGCAACAAAATTGGCTATGGATTCATCGTCAAACTGTCTAATAAAGTATAGGTCTATGATGGAGACCTTTTTGGTGATATTGATCAAAAAGTGGTCAAGGAAAAGTTGGGCTAGCTAGGTGAATGTGAAAAGAGAGTGACTGGTGAGAGAGCTGTACCAATCAAGAGCAGCACCAAAAAGCAATATGGGGAATGTGCATAGTAGTAATGCATCATCATGTGCTATCAGGTAACAAGCATGTCTAAATGCTCACAGATGCTACTGTGGGTCTTCCTTACTCTGGAAGTGAGTAAATTTAGGAAGCTCCCACTGACTGGGATACGACCAGATTGGGATGGAGGGATGGATGGGTTCATTACAAATTTGGTCGTATGAAAGGATATTTTGTGAACCAGAAATAGAGGTCTCAAGATTAGACATTTTGTCCATCAACATTTTGATTAAGTCTGTTGATGGACTTGCAGGTGGGGCACCCCCTAGGTTGTAAGGCACTTGAAAGGTGCTAGAAGGGGCATATGATGTAGTCAGTTGCACTTATATAGGTGCAACGTATTGATAACTAGTCGTTGGGATAGAAGTGGAGGCCAAGGGTGGTTGCGTCATGAAGGTAGAAGGCATGACTAAGCTTGATGTTGTCGAAGGTGGTTGGATAGGGGCAACACTAGCCAATGGATGAGTAGCCACCCTGGTGTTGATGGGGGTGAGAGTAGGTGGGATGGAGACAACTAGATTTTGGAAAGGGGTAGAGCTTTATTCGATAATCTACAGTTGATGGGGGGCCAAAGCCCCAATGGAAGTGGGCCCAGATATAGAAGGAGAAGCCACACTTAGAAGATTAGTCATGAGCTAGTTATTAGTCGAGGTGATGGCCTGGGTGTCTATGGGTTAAACCATGGATGCTGTTGATATGGCTATTGTCTTGACTAAGGAGGTTGGCATCCCATAAATTGGGTTGTCTAAGGAGTCTCGAATTTGAATTTGCATGAGATAGCTTTGGCATTGAGGTCCAAGAATCTTTCAAAGTCTTGTTCCCCTTCAGGGACAATGGGGGACTGAGTCGGGGTCAGTCAAGTAGGAGTTCGTTTGGTCTCTGAATGATACTCCATTAGAGGACTGGTTATGGATGGCGAAGGTGGGAGCGGTTGTTGCCTCACATGGTTGATGAGAGTCTTGGTTTGACTACGTGTCAAAACCATTCAAGGCAAGATAAAACATCCTTACTAACTCAAACAACCAGATAAGAACAAAAAAGAAGATGAAAGCAAGCAGACCCTAAACATTAAATTCCTAAGAATAAATTTTTAGGATCATGTTGGCTTATGCCTTAGAGTGTGTTTGGGAAGTTGGCTTTTAGAACGGGTCCTAGAAAAAGTAGTCTAAGGTTGGTTTCAGGTTAGTTTTGGTGCTCAAGAGTCTCTGTTAGGTTCTGTACATGGCCTGGTGCTAAGGAGCAAGCTCCCCTCACTTCACGAACCTAGAGATAAGCTGGGCCGCTTAGCTAGTATATACTTCCCCTAGAGTTTATACTTTGTCAGAGAACAGAGTGGGCTCTCCCCTTGGTTGTGAAGTCCAAGTAGGATTGCCAGGAGGGGTAATGTATCTGCTAGGTGATGAAATCCTAGTCGGGCCTTGTCTCAAGTATGTTTAGATGTTTGATTTGTGAAAGTGGTTTGGTTGTGTAACATAAGTGGACTACGCTTTATTCATGATGCATTTTTAATTACTAGATGTGTGGACTAAATATGCATTCAAATAGAAATGAGATGCAATAGATTTTAAGCCCAAATAGAAATGTGTGTTTGGATGTAGACAAATGGAGAAAGGGTTGAAGAGTATGAATTTTACTACTCTAAGATGCAAGAAAAGAAAGAAAAAGAATGATTCTTTTTAACTTTGCTGATGGTGTCTTTCAGAAGAGATAGGAGAAAAAGATGCAAGGAGAGACCTAATGCACCTATATGAAAATTTTTCTTAGAAGAAAAAAGTATGAACCCAAGGAAAATTCTTAGTGTCCCACCGGGCATGCTAGAATGTTTCTAATAGTTTTTGCTTTTCCACATTCAAGAGATGAAAGAAACTAAGTGATGGTCTAGGGTTAGATGATACCTAGATGAAGTCAGTGCACTGTATCTAGATGTTGAAGGGACTACTCTTTAGCTATGGAGGATGACACTTGCAGATAAGAGAGACTTAAACAAGAAGGCTGTTAGATAGATAGGTGATAGACTGCCAAGCAAAGCTTGATCACATAAGTACAAAGACTTCTTGAAGGGGTGACAATCCACTGGTTGATAAAAAATAGAATGTTGCTAGAAATAGAAATGATAAAAGACTGAACATAAGAAATAAAAAAAATGCGTACCTGTATGTGGCAATATGTCTTCCACAGTTGCCAGCGTCGGTTAGTGTGCTGATGTCGGTAGGTCAAGGTCACTGACGCCGGTTAGTCTGCTGACATCGGTAGGGGTAATGGTCAATGTCGGTCAGGGCAATGGCCTTGGATAGGGTCTGGATGGGTTTTTATGGTTGACAGAGGGATCTGGAAGGAGTCTGGGTCTATTTGAGGTAGTCTGAGAGTCTGTGTAGAGTTGCAGGGGGGGTCAATAGAGCCTTAAGAGGGACAAAGGGTAGAGGAGAGGTTGTCAAAAAAGAATAAAGATGTGGGGAAGGCCTCTCAGCCTCTCCAGGGAGAAAGTCAGGGATGGTCTGGTCTACAGTATTTAGAAATAATAGAATAGAGACTAGCTACCGATGCTTTTCAAAATATTGAAATAAAAGGACAGAAGAAACACTTAGCTCCTACTTGCTGAAGGAGTGTAGAAGACTTGTTGCTGATGCTGTTGATGTACCTGTAATGTCTTTAACCCAAAGTCTGGAGCTATTTCTATAGAGTGCCTGTAGCATGTGATGCTTGGTGTGTGTCTGGGAGAGAGAGAGAGGGAGGTCAGATTCTATATGCAAAGGGATTCACGTTTGCGAGGGCATGCAATGGAAGCAAAAAATTAGTTTTAAAGGGACCGACGTCAGTGAAACTGCCAGCATCAATTGAATACTGACCGACATTGGCAACTAAAGAATAGGAAAAAGGGGCTAAAAATAGCCTTTTGCCCATTCTTTCATCTGCCAGGGTCAGCTGGTCATTAGAAAATGGTCAAGAGCGGGTTTTATTAGGCATGAGGATGAGTGGGGGAATTAAAATGGGGGTTAAGCATTTAAGACATGGCATGGGGTGAGGGAGGCATCCAAGGAGAGGTATCCTAAGAGGGGTGAGGTGGTAAAGGGGGGATTATTAATTTATTTTAAATTAATAATTGAGTGGGTTAGAAATGGTTAGGAGGGGATCAAAGGGGACCAAGGGGTGACCAAGGGATAGACACGATTTCGGTGTCTACAGGTGTAGGGACCATATTGTAGAGGCCAAATTTTTATTTGTGGGCTTACAAGTTATTCCTTTTAAAGCTACAACCAAACCTTATCACCCATAAAAAAATGGTGTGCACTCCTAATTTTATCATGGCATTGCTTATACTTCTAATTCATCTTCTCGAAGATGTCATAAACCTAATATTAGATGTGTTACATTTGTTTAATGAACTTTATTGCTTTTGCTGCCTTAGATCCCCCTGAGGTGTGTATTCCATGGTAGACAATGGAATGGCTATATCAATTGGTGACATGGGTTGGAACCTAAATCATACGTAGAATGGATTGTGCTTGATCTAGTTCTGTAGGGATCGATTGTATCTATGTTGTATGAAAAGAATCCCCTCATCCCATGTGCATGAATGTTTAGAGTGATACATTTGAATCATGTGAACAATCAAGTGGTTCACTACTTCTATCTGACCATTAGTTTGTGGATGGAAAGCTATGGACTTTATCAGTTTCGTATCCATCATCTTCCATAGAGTGGACTAGAAGATGCTCAAGAACTCGTTATCTCTATCTAAGATAATAGATTTAGGGACACCAAAATGGAGCCATACATGACTAAAATATAGTTGATCAATTTCTTCAACAAATATTTTTTTCTTACAGTCAATCATGATAGCCATTTTTTGAAAATGATTAAATACAAGAAAAATAAGGTCCTTACCATGTTTTGAAGTGGTAAAACCTAAGAGAAAATCCATTGAGACAAATTCCCAAGGCCTAATTAGTTTTGGTAATGGCATGTACAACACTTGCTCCTTATTTATTGGCTTGGCTATCAAACATGAGGTGTAATATTTGAGGTAAATTTCCACATATTTTTGCATATGGAATGAGTAGAAGTGTTTTTGAAGAACTGCCAATGTCTTCTCTATACCAAAGTGTCTAGTTGTCCTACTAAAATGTGCTTCCCATATTATCTTTTGTTGATCTACAATTGGAACATAGATGTGTCCCATGTGATAGAGGACATTATCTTGCAAATATAAATCAAGAACATGTTTACCTTATTGAAGCACCTAATATGTATCAAAAAAGGCATGATCTACTTCATACAGAGCACCCCAAATGGTAGACTCGTGTCTACATAGGTCAAGAACTATTATGGGTGTAGTAATTGGTGGGCAGCTCAGACAATCTAAAACTATATTTAAACTCCCCTTTTTGTGTTTGATTATCAAATTGAATTATTGTAGATATATGGCCCACTTTTGGTACCTCTCATTTCATAGTTTGCTTTATATCTGAATGAATTCCAATGGTCTATAGTCAGTGTGGATGACTATCTCTTTCCCCAAGATGTAATGTTTCCATTATTTATAAGATTGCACAATGGCATAGATCTCCTTGTCATATGTCAGGTATTTCTTAACTGTATCAATAAAAGTTTCACTATGATATGTAATAAGATGGCCATGTTACATGATGACAACTCCCATGGCATTGTAGACACCGAAATCGTGTCTACTCCCCTGGTTATCCTCCTCGTCCTCTCCCCCTTTTGTCCACTTAACCACTCCTAACCCATGTCTTGTTAATTTGAAATAATTAGCTATTTTAAATTAACAAAACCCCTTTTCTCTCTCCCTTGCCACCTCACCACCCTTGGATACCCTTCTTGGATTCCCTTCATTCCCCACATGGCCAACATTAATACCTAGACTCCCATTCCAACTTCTCCCCTTTAACCTCTCATCCATTTTAATCCCCTTTGACCGTTTCTTCCTCGGACTCGCTGACCCGACAGTTGGAAAATGGGTGAAAGGCTATTTTTAGCCTTTTTTCGGCCTTCTAACTATCGACCTCGGTCAACTGTCGACCGACATCAGTGATATTGCCGGCATCGGCAGCCTTCATAACTATTTTCTGCATCCGTTATCATCTCTTGGTCTCTCTACTCACAACTCGACTCTTGAATCTTTCAGTCTTCAGCAATCCATTCCTGGAACCCGCCACTCTGCCAATCAATCTGCCAATCTCCAAAATAGGTACTCTACATCATTGACTCCACCAAAAATAGGACTTTCACACTAGCGGCACCAACAACAGGTACACCAGTCTGCAACACTCCTTCAGCAAACTACAGGTAAGTATTATGTTTGTATGTTGTTTGTGTTTTCTAGTCATTTGCTTCTAAGTATTATGAACTAGATTCAGCACCCCCTCAACCATCCTCAACCAGACCAGACCCGAATCCTTATTTCCCTATCTCCCTATTGGCCTCCTCTACCCTTTTGTCCATTTGACATTCTATCCATTTGACTCCCCTGTATCTCTGCATAGCCCCACAGACCATTAACCAAAGCCAGACTCTCAGACCCAGACCCCCAAACCATTCAACCAGGCCCAAACTCTGTCTCAGACCCATCCACAGACTCATCCACAGACCAAAACTTGTCTAGACCCCATCCATAGGCTACTGCCCCGACTGACGTCAGCCGTAGAGACCACTGCCCCAACCGACGTCAGCAGACTAACCGATGTCGGCAGACCTAGACAACCGACGCCGGTAAGACCACCAACGTCGGCGACTATGACCTATCTGACAACATCTTTTAGGGAAGCCTTTGCTTCCATTTTCCTTTTCAGTCTTTTATCATATCAATATTTTAACATTTTGCTATTTATCAGACATCCTTTTTTATTGAGCAGTGGGTTGACATCCCTTAAGGAAGTTTTCAAACTTCTAGGATCAACCTTTCGCTTGGCAACCCACCATCTCCTCATCTAACGCCTTCTTTGTCCAAGTCTTTTTCTTTGCAGGTGTCATTCCTCCACAGCCAAAGAGGAGTTCTCATGTCATCTGGATAATGGTGCGCATGAATTCATCCAAGTATCTTCTAACCTTGACCATTTCTTAGTTTCTTATTCTCTCTTTGAATGTAGAAAGCGAAATTATCATAGAAACATTCTGGCACACCCGGTGGGACCTTAGGGCCTTCCTTGGGTTCCTTTTCTTTTTGTTCATTTAGGTGCATTAGGTTCCTCCCTTTTCACCTCTTTCTTCTCTTCTAAACGACAACATAAGCAGGATTAAAAATAACCTTTCTTTCTTTTCTTGCATTTCTAGACTAGTCCAAAAATCATACTCTTCGACCCTTTCTCCATTCATCTTCATACAAACAAACATTTTGACTTGGGCTTAAAACTTATTTCATTGCATTTCTACCTGCTTGCATTTCTTAGACCACACTTAGTAATTAATAACCGCATCTTGAATTAATCTAGTCCACTTTATGTTACACGACCAAACCACTTGCACTAAATCAAACATCAAACTTACCTGAGACAAGGCTCGACTGGGATTTCATCCCCCAACAGATACCTTACCCATCCCGACAATCCTACTTGGATTTCATCACCAAGGGGAAAGCCCACTCTGTTCTCTGGCAGAGTCTAATCTCTAGGGAATGTATATTTTGGCTAAGCGGGCCCAGCTTATCACTAGACTCGTGAAGTGAGGGGAGCTTGCTCCTTAGCACCAGGCCATGTACGGAACCTAACCCAAAATTCTTGAGCACCTAAACATACCTGAAACCATCCATAGACTACCTTTTTCTAGGACCCTTCTAACAGCCAACCTCCCAAACATCACTTTAAGGCATAAGCCACAAGATTCTAAAAGTTGATTCTTAGGATTTAATGCTTAGGGTCTATCTATCTCCATCTCTATTTTTCTGTTCCCATCTAGTTTTTTGAGCTAGTGAGGACGTTCTTCCTTTTTTTCCAAGAATCTTCAAGTTTTCTGAGTTTTTAGAATCCACAGTCACTGACATCGGTTTTACCACCGACGTCAGCAACTTTTTTCACCGACATTGGTTATCTGACCGATGTCGACCACCTTTTTCCACCGACATCAATTTTTCAACTGACGTCGGTCACTGTCACAGACCTTTTTTTTCAAAACAACAACCTAAAACCCGACCCTTTTTCTGCCAAAACCACATTCTATGTTTTTGAAACTGAAAAAACACAGTTTCTAAAACCTGCCCCCCTCTTGCCTTGAATGGTTTTGACGCATAGTCAAACCAAGGCTCTTCTTGACCACCCTCCCCTGTCCCTAACCAGTGCTATAATGGAGTTCCACTCAGAGACTGAAAGAACTCCTATAGGACCGACCCCGACTCAAACCCCCATTTTTATTGAAGGGGACCAAGATTTTGAGAGATTCTTGGACCTCAACCTCACAGCCCTTCAAAACTATCTCACGAGGAACCCAACGTGAGACCTTTCGGGTGAAGTGGCGATGACATCAACACCATCCGCTACCCAACCTTTTATGACTCAGCATTTCACCTCAACCATTAACCTGACCATGGCTAATACACAAAGTTTGGCCTCCTCATCTATTTTTGGACCAACCTCCATCAGGGTTTCATTACCCCCTCAACCACATGCAATTCAACCAAGCTCTACATCATACCAGAACTTGATTGTCTCAGCCCCTCACACTCTTGCACCCATAAATGCAAGAGTGTCTACCTCCCCTTTTGCCCATGCCACCATGCAACCACCTTTGGAGATACCTAGTCAACTTATGCCTTCTACTTTCATAACCCAACCACCCTTAGCCTCCACTTCTGCCCCTACGACTAGTCATCCATATGTTGCACCCTTACTGGTACAACCGACTATGTCGTATGCCTCTTCTAGCCTCTTTCAAGCACCTTACAACCTAGGGGGCGCTCCACCCACCAATTTGTTAGCAGACATCATCAAAATGCTGATGAATAAAATATTCAGTCTTGAGGCTTCTATTTTTGATTCAAGCAATGTCTATTACTATGACCAAATTTCCAACGAGCCTATTCATCCTTCTGTCCCGATCCGAACATACCCCAACCAATGGGATCTTCCTAAATTTACTCACTTCCAGAGTAAGGAAGACCCACAATAGCACCTATGGGCATTCAGACATGTCTGTTACCTTATTGCCCATGACGATGTGTTACTTTTATGCACGTTTCCTATGTCTCTTTCTGGCCCTGCCCTTGACTGGTATAACTCTCTTACCAGACATTCTATCGTTTCATTCACTCAACTCACCCAATTATTTCTCGACCATTTTTCTATCAACATCACCAAACAAGTCTCGAACATAGACCTCTACTCCATCAGGCAGTTTGATGACGAATCGATAGTCGATTTTGTCGCTCGTTGGAGAGGCTTGATTAAGCAACTCTCCTTCCCCTTACCTCAACCCAAGCTCATTAAGCTCTTTTCTCGAGCATGTGCCAGCCACATCTCATCCACCTTGCAGGTTCAGACATTCCACACTTTTGATGAGGCCTTCACCATGGCCCAAAAACTTAAACTTTGTGCCATTGAAGAAGATAAGGTCAAATTGCGTAATACCAATGCAAAATCCACTGACCCTTCTTCTTCCAGACCTTCTTCTTCCCACTTCAAGTCCAAAGGAGTGGCCAACACTGTGGTCATTAGATCACCATCCTCGACAAACACTGACCAATTTCAACCTTTAACATCTCACAGCATCACCAAACAATTCCAACAATGGTACATCCAACATTCATACACTCCACTTGGAGAATCATATGCTTTTATTTTGGAAAAACTTGTCAAATAGGGGGTCCTCAATCTCCCTCTAATCCAACCACCTCAATTTGACCCTTCCAGAGCTCTCCCTACCTGGTATAAGGAGGCTGACTTCTGCCACTTTCATCGCGTCCACGACCATGACATCAACAACTGCCGAACTTTTAAGAACATAGTCCAAGACATGATCGACAAGGGGGATCTTATTTTAGATAGGCCGAATGCGCCTCCCAATCAAAACATCAACATCTTTAGACACCCCTTTCCAAACCATCTTCTTAATCAAAACCATATCCAGACCATGACCAATGACCCCCAAGACCATAATATTCACACCATCAACACTGTCTCTTCTCTTGTCCCTAACCAACCTCTTCTACAGGTAGAAGAGCCTTCTTCTCCTGCCAGTCCTCCATCGACCTCTCTCGTATTGGAGGATGCCTTGACCATACCTATGTCCTTGGCCCCATGTTCATCTTTTCTCCCACTAATGGAGGACCCTACCTCGCCTACTCCTCAACCACAAATAGAAGGCACCATCATCCCTGCCATCTACCCTCTTGAGGAGCCATACTCTCCTATTTCTTCTCCACCAAGAGAAGAACCAGTCTCTTTACCCATTTCAACCAAGGAAGACCCAGTCATGGTTGCCTCTTGCCTTTTACCTGAGATTGCTACATCTCACTCACCTCTGTCCACCTCTGAACCCAAACCTATATCTAACCTCACCTCTCACAATAGTGGCCCTCGACCCAAACCAATGAAAGCCACTAAACCACACTGGAGGACTCCTCCCTCACCTTCATCATTGCCCTCTATTTTGGGCCCGCATCCATCCACTTTAATAGAAGTGCTTCCAACTCCCATACCTCACAGAGGCAATTTGCCTCCATTACTCCCTCAACCCACCAGACATATATCTCCTCCAAACCATCGACCAATGACTCTCAAACCAAAGTCATCAACCCCCACTGCAATAAGATGCACAGACCCATTAGCAGGTTCATATGCCTTACTGTTACGGCACTTATTGCAGTCTTATCGCATCAATCTCCCACCTCTTAAACCATATCAATCTCTCAGACCAAAACCACCCTAGTTCAACGACACTCAGATTTGTGCGTATCATCGCATGCTTGGGCACGACACTGAGCATTGTTGTGCCCTCAAGGTTGTCGTTCACCAATGTTTGGAGAAAGACACCCTTCTTCTTGACTGCATCATCAACAAACCTTCAACACCGCCCCTCTCATCAACTCTCAGACCAAGACCCTCTTGGTTCGACAACTCTAAATTTTGTCACTATCACCACACTCCGGGACATGACACTGAGCATTGTTGTGCTCTTAAATATGTCATTAGTCAACCCCAGAAAAAGGATACCCTTCTCATCAAGGATCTTCTTAACCACCCCTTTGACAAATCATCAACACCAACCCATGCTTCTCAAACCTTGTCACCTAAATCCAGATCTCCATACCAGACTATGGTCCCTTTGTTGCCTTTAACCCCCTTATTCAAAATCAACATAGTCAATATGACCACCAAGCCTCAACTAACCTTGACCAATTTGTCAAACATTCTCCCTAGTCGCTGGGGGAATTCAACCTTCATCCAAGCCTCGACCAACCTTTCAACCCGGTCTCAACCAAATATCAATCACTCTTTCAACCTGACCTCGACCAGACTAGCAACCAAACATTCAACCTGACCTCAACCAAACATTCAACCCAACCAAGGAACAAATACCGACCAATCAACTCTCGACCAACCATTGACCAAATATCAAGTGACCAAATCTCAACCAAACATTGACCAATCCTCGACCAAACGTTTAACTAATCTCAACTAATTAGCGACCATATCAGTCAACTTCCCATCTAGCATCAGCCATCATCGTGACCAATCTCGAAGAGGCAAATCTGGCAAATTTGCTCCTAATTGACTCAGACCACCTCATAACACATAAGCATGGCCCAGGGACTTATCTGACCCTGAGCCCTTTTATGCCTTTCATCTGCGACCATTCTTTTGTTAGTCGAGTACTCATCCACTTGACATTTACCTTGAGCTCGTCCCTTGAGCAATCCTCATCCTCTTAGTCCTCATTCCTTTCAACCCTATTCCCCTTAACAAATCCTCTATAACCCTTTTATCCAGTAGGGATGCTTTGTCCTAATAAAAGGGAGCCCTTGACCTCCTATAGTCTTGTCCATGACTCACATTTTTGTCAAAATAACAAATCAAGATGTCAAAATATCCATGGTCACAAACTTCAATCAAAAATCAAAAGGCAGACTGCTCCCTCGAAGGACAACTATACTATCATTGTTGTAGCTAATAGATTGCTCCCTCGAAGGATAGCTATTCAAAGCCCTTATATACAAAGCAAAATATAGACCACTCCCTCAAAGGATGGCTATGAATAATTCTTGCTACAAACAACAATCTTTCTTAGAAGCTTCCCGCATTGATTAGCTTCGCAAACGACCACCAAGCAAATGACATCTCTTCGCAGACTTCCTGCATTGATCAGTCTGCGTGCAAAAAAAAAATGGGTCATGGACTTTGCTTATAGTTATCTCAGGGTCTCTTATAAAAAGGGGCAAAGTTATCTCTACTTTTAAAATGGGTTATCCTATCCTCTTCCTATCACCTGCTCAAGGGACTTCGAGCTCACTTTAATGTCAAAGTGATTCGATTACCGCTCTAACACAACCTCTGGTCAACGACGTCATGCATGAATGGGGCTCTTGGTTATAATAACCCCTATCTATGCTGTCTATCTGGTCCTTGTCAATGAAAGAGTAATATGCCTTTCGCTTCTTTTGCACTTTGGTCACATTCAACCAATTCAAACTCTCTCACCATTTTTTGACCACAACCCTCATCATAGTCCATTTCACATAGTTTCTATGGACACCAATACACATGGAAACTATCGACCCGACTCAATTTATGTTAAGCATAAACTAATACTTGCTGAAGCATAAATAGACCTCAATTCATTTTTAGCATACATCCATCACGAATATGGAAAATTGTTAGGGATGAAAGACCCTCGACCAATGTTACAGAATACACCATTTGGAAAAGGCTGTAACATCTTTTTGTCCTCATCATTTCGACCATGACCCAACCAATCATCGACCAATCTTCTCAACTATTCTGAACTACATTGGTCTGAGGCCCCCTCCAATCTAGGCTATGTAGGTAGCACTCAGATGACACACTGTCTTCTGGGGTTAGCTCGACCACCCTCGTTTGTTCATCTCTCTGATGGAAAAACCTTCTTTCCTCTTTTTGACCATGACCTTAACCTCAACTAAGACCAATCCCTTACCTTTGACCCTTCCTCCCTTTTAAGGAGAACTACATTGGCTTGAGGCCCTTCACACAAGGGCTATGTAGGCAGCACTCAGATCACATAACGTCTTCTGAGGTTAGCTTGGCCACATCCTTTCGTCTATCCCTCCACCTTGACCAATGACTATTGGAGATCATACCTATCTCCTCTGACCCTGACCACTTCCAAGATAATGTTGCCTTGGTTGTTTTTGCCTGTCTGCTATCCCATGATTGGTTAGCAAAATTGTTTGCAGACTATCTTTTGGACCCTCACAAGTATAGGATCGCAAGCTGGTTGTTCTGCACTACTTGTGACTTTTTCGTGTTTCTAGGAGCACTTTCAGAGCCTGGGATACCTAGAACACGATGACCATTTTGAGCTACAGTTATGATTGAATAACCTGATCAGTAGATGACTAAATGCTGGGGCCCGGTTACTTCAATTTTGGCACTCCTTGACCCTTGACCTGTGACAATTTGACCTGACCATCTCGTGAAGTGGTATGCACACAATCATGACTTTTGCAGCATTCACCCTCACCCCTTTTTCATCCACTCTTTGTCAAATTAGCACCCAATTCCTGGTTCCCTTCCCTCGACTCCTACTTTGAGGGGGAATACCTCATCCATAATCGGGGCAATCAACCTCTTCCTACTTTTGTCTTACAGTTCACTTGAACAACCAACAAGACGAAATCAACCTTATCCCACACCTGGAGCAACCAACTCTTGTTTTTGTCTTGCAGTTCATCCAGAACAACCAACAAGACAAAAAGGGGCAAATGTAGACACAGAAATCGTGTCTACTCCCCTGGTTATCCTCCTCGTCCTCTCCCCCTTTGGTCCACTTAACCACTCCTAACCCATGTCTTGTTAATTTGAAATAATTAGCTATTTTAAATTAACAAAACCCCTTTTCTCTCTCCCTTGCCACCTCACCACCCTTGGATACCCTTCTTGGATTCCCTTCATTCCCCACATGGCCAACATTAATACCTAGACTCCCATTCCAACTTCTCCCCTTTTACCTCTCATCCATTTTAATCCCCTTCGACTGTTTCTTCCTCAGACTCACTGACCTGGCAGTTGGAAAATGGATGAAAGGCTATTTTTAGCCTTTTTTTGGCCTTCCAACCACTGACGTCAGTCAATTATCGACTGACGTCAGTGATATTGCTATCATCAATAGCCTTCATAACTATTTTTTGCATCCGTTATCATCTCTTGGTCTCTCTGCTCGCAACCTGACTCTTGAATCTTTCAGTCTTCAGAAATCCATTCCTGGAACCTGCCACTCTGCCAATCTCCAAAATAGGTACTCTGCATCAGCGACTCCACTAGCAACAGGACTTTCACACTAGTGGCACCAACAATAGGTACACCAGTTTGCAACACTCCTTCAGCAAACTACAGGTAAGTATTCTATTTGTATGTTGTTTGTGTTTTCTAGTCATTTGCTTCCAAGTATTATGAACTAGATTCAGCACCCCCTCAACCATCCTCAACCAAACCAGACTCGAATCCTTATTTCCCTATCTCCCTATTGGCCTCCTCTACCCTTCTGTCCATTTGACATTCTGTCCATTTGACTCCCCTGTATCTCTGCACAGACACACAGACCATTAACCAAAGCCAGAATCTCAGACCCAGACCCCCAAACCATTCAACCAGGCCCAAACTCTATCTCAGACCCATCCATAGACTCGTCCATAGACCAAAACTTGTCCAAACCCTGTCCACAGGCTACTACCCTGATTGACGCCGACCGTAGAGACCACTGCCCCAACTGACGTCGACAGACTAACTGACATCGGCAGACCTCGACAACCGACACCGGTAAGACCACCGACGCCGGTGACTGTGACCTGTCTGACAGCATCTTTTAGGTAAGCCTTTGCTTCCATTTTCCTTTTTAGTCTTTTATCATATTAGTATTTTAACATTCTACTATTTATCAGACATCTTTTTTTATTGACCAGTGGGTTGACATCCCTTAAGGAAGTTTTCATACTTCTAGGATCAAGCTTTCGCTTGGAAACCCACCATCTCCTCATTTAATGCCTTCTTTGTCCAAGTCTTTTTCTTTGCAAGTGTCATTCCTCCACAGCCAAAGAGGAGTTCTCATGTCGTCTGGATAACGGTGCACACGACTTCATCTAGGTATCTTCTAACCTTGACCATTTCTTAGTTTCTTATTCTCTCTTTGAATGTAGAAAGTGAAATTAGCATAGAAACAGGCATATTTAGACACATCTATCAACTCAAAATGTTGATGCAAATATGGCAAGGCAAGAATAATGGCTAAGAAAATTCTATTCTTCAAATTATCAAATGCCCTTTGTTGTATTTTTTCCACTAAAATTTATCTTTATCTCCTCCTTTAGTCACTTGGGTTAGTGTCCAAGCAACATGTGAAAATCCAAGAACAAACCCATGATAGAAAATTTCAATACCGAAGAAGCTATGAAGTTATGTGATGGTCATTGGTGTAGACCATTCTTGAATAACTTGAATCTTCTCTGGATTGACATGGACCCCTTCCTCATTCACAACGTACCCCAGTTACTAAATTATTTTCATCCCAAATCTACATTTGTCAAGATTTGCATACAAATTGTGTTCTCAAAGAGTTTGAAGCACCTTACAGACATGTTGTAGATGTTCCTCCCATGTTCTGTTATAGATGAGTATGTCATCCAAGTAGACAACCATGAATGAGTTGGTGAAGGGTCATAGGATGTCATCCATCATCCTCATGAAGGTTGTAGGTGCATTAGTCAAGCCAAAAGGCATAACCAACCATTTGAAGAGCCCCTCCATAGATTTGAATGTACTCTTATAAACATCAGTGGAATCAATGGAAATTTGGTGATAGCAAGATTTGAGATCAATTTTGGTGAAGAACTTTGCACCAAATATTTAGTCCAGTAGGTCATCAATCCTAGGGAGGGAGTAGCAATTCTTCACAGTGATTTTATTCAAGGCTCAATTTTCAATGAAAAGCCTCCATGTTCCATCTTTATTTGGTGCCAATATAATTGGGCTGCCATAGGGTGAAGAGCTTGGCCTGATGTGACCCTTTTGAATCAGTTCCTTAATCTACCTTTTTATCTCAATATTCTCCAAAACTTATCTACAATACATAGGACTATTAGGCAAAGGTGATCATGGGATAAAATTGATAGAATGTTTTACCTAGTAGTGAAGTTGAACTCCCATTGGTGACTTGAATAATTCATCATATTCTCCCTTGATTTGTCCCATCTGCTTCTATTATTATCTTGATTTTGTAGTTAGGACTGCAACATCAACCTTCTTAGATTTATGTGGTTTGACCACCATGAGAATTAATTGCTTTATCTTCTCTACCAATATCTTACATTTCTTGGCACTAATCAAGGAGATATATTTGGGAGGTGGTACCACTAGTACCTCTATAGTACCATGTTCCAAGAGTGAGGGTGATTTTTTGGGTTCATGATTCATAGATGCCATGTCAATCATTTTTGAATGGCTGACTAAGGAGTACATCATAAACATATAGATTGACCACATCACACAAGACTTCATCTTGGAAGGTTTTATTTTATATGAAAGAAGACACTGATGGGTGACATAGAGGTCTCTCCCTAGGCTCAACCATCCAATAATGCATGGCTTTGGGTGCATCTTCATGGATATATTTAGACTTTTCACAACTTTAGCAAAGATTAAATTATTGACTCCCACTATCAAGAATGAAATGTAGAGGATTACCTTTTACCAATAATTTGGAGTAAAATAGCCTTTCCTTGTCATCTAACCTTTCCTCATGGGTCTGTGATGAAGCAATGATTGGATCATATGGTTGTGATGATCTAAAAATCAGAATTTTTGATTGATAGATATTTTAAGAACATAAAAATAACATAGTAACAATGATTTGTCTGAGAAGAGATGTTTTATTACTCAAGATTGCAATACAACCATATGCTTATCTCTAGAAAGAGATGTCTCCTTTCCATTTTAGGTTACATCTTCATTTATACACATTTTGAAGGTAGGATGAGGATGTGGAAGGTCACCAATATTGAGGGGATTAAGTGGTTTGACTTCCATGAATTACAACAATACAAAATTTAAGGAATTACTATTTTTAGATTACATTACTAAAATTAAAATTTGGGGCACTTCCATTGGGCTTTTAGTTGTCAAAGACCACTAAGAAAATCTCTATGCTATCTCACCACATTCTAATTATTCTTAGCTTTTCAACAATTTAAATGGGAAATCAATTAGAGCTATGGTGAAAAAGTTATGGCTCCCAAAAGTTCTATCATCAATTAGAGTAGAACCATCATCCAAATTGTCACCTGAATTATTCCTCAGATCATTCCTCCCTCCTTGAGAAGTAATGGTCCCCATTGCATCAATAGTATTCATTAAGTGTGGAAATTGTGTCTTAGTTTGATTCTCTTTGAGCCACTCACCTTGGTGGCTAAGTTGGGCCCTTTTAACCACTCGATAAAGCAAAATAGAGCATCCTCTTGTTGTCTTCATCTAGGTATCCACAATCTGATCCTCCTCCACTAGAGCAAAACTCTATGGATCAATCTCATAAATGTCAAGTTGTTATACTATGATTGAAATGTCCAACAATGGTGGATGATTTGGTTTGAGGAGTTCCACATTGAATATTGGATGCAGGCCAAGGTAGGCTGGTAGGTCAACTAAAAAGCATTTTCTCTAACTTTTCTAGTGATGGTGTAGGGACCATATTTTAGAGGCTAAAATTTTCTATGTGGGTTTGGCCACAACCAAACCTTGTCACCCAAAAAAAAATGGTGTGCAATCCTATGTTTGTCATGGCATTGCTTATACTTCTAATTCATCTTCTCTAACATGTCATGAACTCATTGTTGAATGTGTTGCATTTGTTCAATATACTTTATTGCTTTTACTACCTCAGATCTCCCATGAGATGTGTATTCCATGGTGGACAATGGAATGGCTATATCAACTAATGCCATGGGTTGGAACTTGAAGCATAATTAGAATGGATTATTCTTGGTTGAGCTATTTAAGGCTTGATTATATCCATGTTGTATGAAAAGAAGCCCCTCATCCCATGTGTGTGGATGTTTGGAGTGATACATCCAAATCATGTAAACAATCAAGTGGTTCACCACTACTTTCTAGCCATGAGTCTATGGATGGAAGGATATGGACTTCATTAGTTTGATATCCATCATCTTCCATAGAGTGAACTAGAAGATGCTCAAGAACATACTATCTCTATCTAAGATAATGGACTTGGGGAGATTGAAATGGAGACATACATGACTAAAATAAAGTTGAGTAGTTTATTCAGTAGATATATTTTTCTTACAATAAATCATGATAGCCATTTTTAAAAAATGATAAACTATAATAAAAATATAGTCCTTACCATGTTTTGAAGTGGGAAAACCTAAGAGAAAATCCATTGAGATAGATTTCCAAGGCTTGGTTGGTTCTGAAAATGGCATGTACAATCCGTGATTCTTATTTTTTGGCTTGGCTATCACACATAGGGTGAAATATTTGAGGTGCCCTTCCGCATCCTTTCACATATGGAGCTAGTAGAAGTGTTTTTGAAGAAATACCAATGTCTTCTCTACACTAAAGTGCCTAGGTATTCTACTAAAATGTTCTTCCCATATCATCTTCTATTATTATACAACTAGAACATAGATGTGCCACATGTTACAGAGGACATTATCTTACAAATAGAAATGATAAACATGTTTATCTTCTTAAAGCACATAATATATATTAGCAAAGGTAGGATCTACTTCATATAGAGCACTTCAAGTGGCAGTCTCATGTCCACACAGGTCAAGAACTATTATGAGTGTAGTAATTGGTGGGTTACTCAAAAAATATATGGTCATATTTGAACTCCCCTTTTTGTTTTTAATTATCAGATGTAATTTTTAAATATATGTGGCCCACTTTTGGTGCCTCTCATTTCATAGTTTACTTTACATCTAGATGAATTCCAATGGTCTGTGGTTAATGTGGATGACTATCTCTTTCCCCAAGATGTAGTGTTTCCATTATTTGTAGGATTGCATAATAACATAGACTTCCTTGTCATATTTCATGTATTTCCTAACTATATCCGTGAAATTTTCACTATGATATGCAATAGGATGGCCATGTTTCATGATGACCACTCCCATGGCATATTCAGATGCATATTTCATCAACTTGAAAGGTTGATACAAATTTGGTAAGGAAAGAATAGGGACTGAGCAATGTTTGTTCTTCAAATTCTCAAATGCCCTTTGTTGTATTTTTCCCCACTGAAATGTATCTTTGACTCCTGCTTTAGTCACTTGGGTTAGTGGCCAAGCAACATGTAAGAATCCAAGAACAAACCTACAATATAAATTTATAAGACCTAAGAAACTACAAAGTTTTGTGAGGGTCCTTGGTGTAGGCCATTCTTGAATAACTTGAATCTTCTTTAGATCGACATGGACCCATTCCTAGTTCATAATGTATCCTAGGTATTGAATTATTTTCATCTCAAATGTGTATTTGTTGAGATTTTCATACAACTTATGCTCTTAAAGAGTTTTAAGAACCTTACGAACATGTTTTAGATGTTCCTCCCATGTTATATTATAGATGAGTATGTCATACAAGTAGACAACCATGAATGAATTGGTAAAAGGCTACAGGATGTCATCCATCATCCTCATGAAGGTTTTAAGTGTGTTAGTCAAACCAAAAGTCATAAATAACCATTCAAAGAGTCCCTTTTTATATTTAAATGTAGTCTTCTAGTCATTAGTGGGATTCATGGGAATTTGGTGATTGCTATATTTGAAATCAATTTTGGTGAAGAACAACACACCATAGAGTTGGTCTAGTAGGTCATTAATCCTGGGGAGGGGGTAGCAATTCTTTATAGTGATTTTATTTAAGGCTTGATAATCAATGCAAAGCCTCCATGTTCCATATTTATTTAGTTCTAAGATAGTTAGGGTCCCATAGGGTGAAGAGTTTGGCTTGATTTGACCCTTTTGAATCAATTCTTGAATCTACCTTTTTATCTCATCATTCTCCAAAACTGATCTATGATACATAGGACTATTAGGCAAAGGTGATCCTAGGATAAAATTGATAGAATGTTTTACCTAGTAGTGAAGTGAAACTCCCATGGATGAATTGAATAAGTCATCATATTCTCTCATGATTTATCCCATCTGCTTATATTATTGTGTTGATTTTGTAGTCAGGACTACAATATTGACCTTGTTAGATTTCTTTGGTTTGACCATCATGAGAATGAATTGATTTATCTTCTCCATAAATCTCTTACATTTCTTGAAACTAATTAGGGAGATAGATGTTGGAGGTGGTACCTTTGGTACCCTATAACACCATGTTCCAAGAGTCATGGTGATTCTTTAGCTTTGTGATTCATAGATTCCATGTCGATCATGCATGAATTGCTAACCAAGGATTACATCACAAACATATAGATTGACCACATCACACAAGACTTCATCTTAGAAAGGTTTTATTGCATATGAAATAAGACACTGATGGGTGAAACGAAGGTCTCTCCTTGGGCTCAACCATCTAATATTGTATGGATTTGGGTGAGGCTTCATGGATAGATTTAGAACTTTCACAACTTTAATAGAGATTAAATTCTTTTGACTCCCACTATCAAGAATGAAATGTAGAGGCTTACCTTTTACCCATAATTTAGAGTGAAACAATATTTCCTTATCATCTAGCCTTTCCTCATAGGTCTATGATGAAGCAATGATTGAATCATATGGTTGTGATGATCTAAAACTTAGAAGTTTTGATTGATAGATATTTCAAGAACATGAAAACAACACAGTAATAATGATTTCTCTAAGAATATAGGTTTTATTACTCAAGATTGCAATACAACCATATGTTTATCTCTGGTAAGTAATGTCTCATTTCCATTTTTGGTTACATATTAATTTATACACATTTTTAAGGTAAGAGTAGGATGTGAAAGGTCACCAATATTGAGGGAGATTAAGTGGTTTGACTTCCATGAATTACAATGATATAAAATTTAAGGAATTACTATATTTAGAAACTTACTATTTTTAGACTACACTACTAAAATTGAAATTTAGAGAACTTACATTAGGTTTTTTGGGGTCAAAACCCATTAAGAAAATATCACTAACATCTCACCGCTTTCTCTTCATTCTTATCTTTCCAACGGTTTAAATAGGGAGTCAATCAGAGATATGGTGCAAAAGTTATGGCTTCTAAAAGTTCTATCATCAATTGGGGTAGAATCATCACCCGAATTATCACCTGAATTATTTCCTAGATGATTCCTCCCTCCTTGAGAATAAATGGTCCCCATTTCATCAATATTCCTCATCAAGTGTGGTAGTTTTTTCTTAATTTTATTCTCTATGAGCCACTCACCTTGGTGGCTAATCTGGCCCCTTTTGACCACCTGATAAAGCATAACAGAGCATCCTCTTATTGTCTTCATCCAGGTGTCCATAATTTGATCCTCTTCCAATGATCCAAAATTAATAATTTTTTATTGATAGATATTTAAAGAACATGAAAATAACATAGTAATAATGATTTCTCTAAGAAGAGATATTTTATTACTCAAGATTGCAATACAATCATATGCTTATCTCTTGGAAGAGATGTCTCCTTTCTATTTTGGCTTACATATTCATTTATACACATTTTGAAGGTAGGATGAGGATGTGGAATGTAAAAAGTATTGAGGGATATTAAGTGGTTCAACTTTCATGAATTACAACAATATAAAATTTTAAGAATTACTATTTTTAGAAACTTACTATTTTTAGACTACACTACTAAAATTGAAATTTGGGGCACTTCTATTGGGTTTTTAATGATAAAAACCATAAAGAAAACTCCATGCCATATCACCACATTATACTCATTATTATATTTCCAATGGTTCAAAATAGGATTTAATCAGAGCTATGGTGCAAAAGTTGACTCCCAAAAGTTTTGTCATCAATTGGGGTAGAACCATCACCCAAATTATCACTTGAATTATTGCCCAGATCAAAGTTAGACCCTTTTTAGATCTTCTAGTCCACTTAAAGGATAAAAAAAGTGTTTTTTGATTTAAAGGATCTCCATGATAATATATATCACTATTTAATAATCCCTAAACATCATCCTAATCACCTATAGTAGGCCTAAAGCATGACTGTAACAGTCAAGGCAGGGTTGTTCCCCATGAGGACCTAGACATGGAGTTGATATGGTTTGAAGAGTTTTAAGAGAATATCAAGCATGAATATGGTATATGACCTAGGTAAAATTTGATAAAATTTCTAAAATAATAAACTAATCTTAGATAACCACCTACAAGTAGGGATTCTAGTGTCTCTATCCAAACAAATAGTGAGCTTAATCTTTGGAATAGGTCATGAACTATTACAAAGAAAATGAAATCTAAATTGGAAAATTGATGGATGATCAATAATATTATTTTAAAACACTAAATTAGGTTGTATTGGGTCCATAAGAAATGAACTAATCTCCAAATCACCTACAACTAGTATGCTAAACAAGAGTTCCTCTTTTTTGTAGTCATAGGCCTAGTTCTAGGCTTCAAAGGCACAAAAGGTGGATAAAGGGAAAGTATAGTAAAACATGGTTTAAATACACTATGTATGGTATTAATTACCACCACATGACATAATAAATCTCAATTCCATCCCTATAACCTAAAATATAGTCATCCTACCCACCTCATAGCTTGTTTGGTTCATAAAGTCTACCTTGGAAATGGTGTGAGTTAGAAGGTAAAATGGAGGAGTTAGGTTCCCAAATTTGGTACAGAGTACCATCAAGACCTGTACAAGGCTATCCAATATTTAATTTCCAAAAATATCTAGGAAAACCCTCTCTATTATGTTTCAAATTAGGGGTATTTTTCCTTTGTATGGAGATGATAATTTTGATAAAATTGATGAAATTGATGAGCCATAGGCAAGTAGACCTTTTATGATGGTTGGATGAGCTGTAAAAAACCACTAGAGAGTCAAAAAAACCTTTTTATAAGGTTTGAGGACAAACAAGATACCCTACACAAGGAATTTTGTAGTCACCATGGTAAGGAATGATAAGCAAAAGGCTTGGTAAGGATGGTCATTTTCATTTTTAACCTTAGTTGTGATTTATAATTGATTTTATAATGTTTAGGGGATGAATTGGGATGTGATGGATCCATAAGTATTCAAAGTAAGCCATTGGAAAGTCATATGGAGTTGAAAGGTGCAGGCATGCCTAGTTGGAAAGGCTTAAACATGTTTCCAAAATAGGGGCTAAATTCATTTTTATATTTTAAAGAGTTGTTATAAGGATTAGAGAAGGTTTATATGGAATTTAAAGAGGTTTTAGAGTCATCATATATGGATAAAGTCTCCAAGAAACCTATTTCTAATGCAAAATTACTTTCTACATTCAAAGAAGAAATAAGAAACTGAAAGATGGTCAAGGCTAGAAGTACCTGATAAAGTCGTGCGCACCGAAATCAGACATTGAAAGATTCTCCTCTTTGGCTGTGGAGGAATGACACCTGCGAAGAAAAGAGACTAAAACACGGAAAGACGTTAGTCAAAGATATGGTGGGTTGTCAAGCGAATGCCCGATCCCGGAAGTACGAAGACTCCCTAAAAGGATATCAACCCACTGATAAAAAAGAGTAGAAAATTGGACGAAAGTAGATGATAATGACAGAAATAAATGACAAAAAAATAAAGAGCGTACCTGATATGCAACACTGTTTTGCACAATCGCCAGCGTCGGTCTCTGTGGTGCCGGCGTCGGTTAGGAAGGTGCCGACGTCGGTTAAGGTGCCGTCGTCGGTCGGGGTAGTGACCGGCGTCGGTAGGGGCAGGTTCTGGGAAAGTCTGGACAGGTTTGGGACAGGGCTGAACAGAGTCGGGACAGCGCTGAACAGAGTTGGGACAGGGCTGAACAGAGTCGGGACAGGGTCTGATAAGGTCAGGGTAGGGTTTTGGACAGAGTCGGGACAGGGTCTGGGAGAGTCGGGACAGGGTCTGAGAGAGTCTGGAGAAGTCAGGACAGAGGCAGGGATAACAGAACTGATAAATAATAACTGAGAAAGAAATGAAATAAACAGAATAATACTTACCTAGTAGAAGACGCGATGAAAGCCATGATGTGCAGATTAGTTGATGTCATAGTGTTGATGATTGCTCAGAGTTCGCAGGTTGATGGAGGAATTCGCAGGTTGGTTGCTCAGCATTTCTTGAATAGCGTTCGGGGATCCTGGCTCAAATGGCTGGCAGAGGTTGATGAAGGCGGGGGACAGGGACGGTTCCAGAAACGGTTCGTCAACCGTTTCGGGAAACCGAATGGTAATTGATAACAGACCAGGGGAGGGTGATCGACGTCGGCAGGATTGCCGACGTCGGCCGATAGGTGACCGACGTCGGCGACATCGGTCGGGTAAAGACCGACGTCGGCAGATGCATAATGGGGATAGAGTCTACCTTTAGCTCTGTGCTCATTTTTACGTGCTGCCAGGGTCAAGGTTGGTGAAACAAGTGATCGACAAGGGTTCAATAGGCGAAGAAGAATAAGACGGGGAAGGACCAGGGGAGTCGACACGATTTCGGTGTCTACATTTGCCCCTTTTTGTCTTGTTGGTTGTTCTGGACGAACTGCAAGACAAAAATAGGAGTGAGTGCCCCAGGTGAGGGATAAGGTTGATTTTGTCTTGTTGGTTGTTTGAATGAACTGCAAGACAAAATAGGAAGCGAAATGCCCCGAGTAAGGATAAGGTATTCCCCCTCAAAGCAGGAGTCGAGGGAAGGGAATCGAAAATTGGGTGCTGATTTGATAAAGAGCAGATGAAAAAGGGGTGAGGGTGAACGCTACAAAGGTCGTGATTGCACGCATACCACTGCACGAGATGGTCAGGCCAAAGTGTCGCAAGTCAAGGGTCGAGGAGTGCCAAAATTGAAGTAACCGGGCCCCAGCATTTAGTCATCTGCTGATCAGGTCACTCAATCTAAGCTGAAGCTCTAAATGGGTCGTCGCGTTCCAGGTATCTTGGGCTCAGGAAGTGCTCCTAGAAACGCGAAAAAGCCACAAGTAGTGCGGATCAACCGGTGTGTGATCCTATACTTGTGAGGGTCCAAAAAGGTCTGCGCACAATTCTGCTAACCAGTCATGAGGTAGCATACATGCAAAAACAACCAAGGCAACAACGTCTTGGAAGTGGTCGAGGTCGGAGGAAATAGGCATGATCTCCAATGGTTGGTGGTCGATGGATGGATGAATGGACGAAAGGATGCGGCCGAGCTAACCCCAGAAGACCCCATGTCAACTGAGTGCTGCCTACATAGCCCTGGTGATAGGGCCTCAGGCCGATGTAGTTCTCCCTAGAAGGGAGGAAGGGTCAAAGGGATGGTGAGGAAAAAAAAGATGTTGCAGCCTTTTCCAAATGGTGTATTCTGCAACATTGGTTGAGGGGTTTTTCATCCCTAGCAATATTCCATATGCGTGATGGATGTATGCTAAAAATTAATTGAGGTCTATTTATGCTTCAGCAAGTATTGGTTTATGCTTAACATAAATTGGCTCGAGTCGATAGTTTCCATGTGTATTGGTGTCCATAGAAACTAGGGGGAACAGGGTAGGTCATGTTGATGGTCTGAAAAGAGAGTTGAGCTGAGTTGATCGACAAGTGATGAAGGTGAATGTGACCAAAGTGCAGAAGAAGTGAAAAGCATATGGCTCTTTTATTGACAAGGACCAAAAATATAGCATAGATAGGGGTTATGAGAACCAAGAGCCCCATTCATGCGTGACGTCGTTGACCATAGTTATGTTAGAGCGGTAATTGAATCACTGAGACATTAAAGTGAGCTCGAAGTCCCTTGAGTAGGTAATAGGAGGAGGAAAGAGGGTAACCCATTTTAAGAGCAGAGATGACTTTGCCCCTTTTTATAGGAGACCCTGAGACAACTACAAGTCAAGTCTGTGACTCATTTTTTTTTTTTTTTTTTTTTTTGGCGCAGACTGATCAATGCGAGAAGCCTGCATAGAGATGTCATTTGCTGTAGTGGTCAGGTTGTGAAGCTGATTGATGCGAGAAGCTTCTAAAATAATGCTATTTATTGCCAGAGTAGTCATAGCCATCCTTCGAGGGAGTGGTCTAGATTTTTGTTTAATATAAAGGCTTTTGAATAGCTGTCCTTCGAGGGAGCAGTCTATTTATTACAGCAATGATAGTACAGCTGTCCTTCGAGGGAGCAGTCTGCTTGTTTTTGTTGATTTTGATATTGATATAGTGACCATGGATATGTTTTGACATCTTGATTTGTTTTGACAGAAATGTGAGTCATGGACAAGATTATAGAAGGTCAAGGACTCCCTTTTATTAGGACAAAGCATCCATGTATCATAAAAGGGTTATAGGAGTTGTTAAGAGGAATAGGGTTGAAAGGAAGTAGGATGAAGAGGACGGGGATTGCTCAAGGGACGAGCTCAAGTTAAGTGTCAAGTGGACGAATACTCGACTAGCAGTAGAACGGTCGCAGATGCAACGCATTAAGAGGCTCAGGTTCTGGGCGTCCATCAAGAGAAGACAGACGATAAGTCCCTGATCCATACTTGTGCGTGATAATAAAAGGTCTGAGCCAATTAGGATCAAACTTGCCTCGTTTACTTCGCTCCATATTGGTCACATGTTGATTCTCTTTGAGGATGAGGTCTCCGATGTTGAAATCTCATTCTCGCAGATTTTTGTCATAGGTGCGCTTGATGCGATGTTGATAGACATGGAGATGATTAAGGGCAGCAAGACGGTGTTCGTCAAGTAACTCAAGTTGAGCTAAGTGATCTTGACGAAAGTCATCGTTGGAAAGGATATCATGTAGAGAAATGCGGAGAGACGGGATCTGTACTTCGAGAGGTAAGACAGCCTCTGTTCCGTACATAAGAGAAAAAGGGGGTAGCACCCGTAGAGGTTCGGATGCTAGTGCGGTAAGCCCACAAAGTGAAGGGAATGTGAATGTGCCAATCCTTGCCTGTGTCACTGACCATTTTCATGAGAATTTTGGTGAGAATTTTGTTGGAAGCCTCGGCCTGCCCATTTGCTTGTGGGTAGTAAGGCGAAGAGAAACTGAGTTTGATGCCGAAGGAGTCACATAGCTTTTGGACAGTTTTGTTTTTGAAGGACTTACCGTTATCAGTGATGATTTTATGAGGGACACCGAAACGACAGATGATGTGGGTGTTGATGAAGTCGACGATCTTGTCGGCTTTTGTGGAGATGAGAGGAATGGCTTCCACCCACTTGGTGAAATATTCAGTGGCTGTGATGATAGATTGATGACGAAGAGACGAATGAGGGTTAATCTCACCGATGAGATCTAAACCCCACTGAGAGAAAGGCCAAAAATCCTGAGCAACTTATAAGGCATGACTGGGGAGATGAAGCAAGTTAGAGTGCTGCTGACACTTGATGCAACGCCGAACATAATCGCTACAGTCTTGATGAAGGGTAGGCCAATAATAGCCCAGACGAAGGATGCGCTTGGCAATCGAATTTCCACTGAAATGCCCACCACAAATCCCGTCATGGACTTGCTGGATGGCGTGAGATGCTTCAGTGGAGGTTAGACAACGAAGAAGGAGGCCGTCAAAGCCTCGCTTATAGAGAAGACCCCCTAGCATGGTATAGCGAGCAGTACGCTTGATAAAAGCTCGTCGTGCATTACTAAAGAGATTGGGAGGAATGATAGAGAGAGATAAGAAGTCCACAAGTTGCTTATACCAAGCATCTTGTGGGCTTGGGTCTATAGTGTTGACATGATGAATGTGAGGAGAGATATACGAAGGCAACGGCACACGACGCACCGTGACAAAAAGTCTGGATGCAGATGAGGAAGATGGGATATGGGAAGCGAGAGAAGCCATAGTGTCAACAAACTTGTTCATGGATCGAGGAACAGTCTGCAAGAGGAAATGGTCGAAAGATGCAAGGAGAATGTCAGCACGATTTTTATACCTTTGCAAAATTTCATTTTTACAGAGGTATGAACCGTTGACCTGATTGACGACGAGCTGCGAGTCGCCGAAGATGTTGATGGACTTGATGCTGAGAGAAAGGGTGGTCTGAAGTCCCAAAATTAAGGCCTCGTATTCGGCCATATTATTGGTACAATCAAAGTCGAGCTTAAAAGACAAAGGCATGGGCTCCCCTTCGAGTGGGATGAGAATGACCCCAGCACCTCCACCTAGTTGACATTTGGACCCGTCAAAGAACATAGTCATCTGATAGGTGGTGTCGTCGGAGGAAAGCGCAGCGATAGACTCGTCAGGGAATTCACACTGCGAAGGTTGAGTGTCAGGAAGAGGGGCATCGGCTAGTTGATCAGTGATGGTTTGCCCCTTGATAGATTTCTGCTGGATGAATTTGAGATCGAACTCAGCAAGCAGCATGAGCCACTGAGCCATACATTGATTCTGATATGGCTTGGAGTGCATATATTTGAGAGGGTCGGTGTGGGTGATGACAAAGGTTTTGTGACTGAGAAGATAGTGGCGAAGCTTAGTAGCAGCAAAGACTAACACCAAATAGAGTTTCTCGATATGGGTATACCGAGTTTCATAGTCGACCAGTGTGCGGCTGATATAATAAATGGCTTGCTCATGGTGATGCTCGTCTCGGTGTGCGATCATGGCACCTAACGAATGGTGAGTGGCTGAGATATAAAGGTAGAAGGGTTGGTCATCTTTAGGTGGAATGAGAACTGGTGGAGAGACCAGATAGCATTTTAAGGCTTCAAAAGCCTCTTGACAGTCCTTATCCCATGTAAAAATGACGTCCTTCTTAAGGAGATGATGAAAAGGTTGGCAGCGGTCAGAAAGCTGCGAGATAAAATGGCGAATGGACTGGAGCTTGCCTTGCAAACTGCGAAGCTGCTTGAGATTGGTCGGGGGAGGCATTTCGAGGATAGCGCGAATCTTAGCGGGATCTATCTCGATGCCACGGAAGGAAACGATGAAGCCGAGAAGCTTGCCAGAGAGGACCCCAAAGACACATTTCTTGGGGTTAAGACAGACATTGTACTGAAGAAGATGAGAAAAGATGATGTCGAGAATGGTCAGATGGTCGCGGCGAAATTTGGATTTGCTGAGAAGGTCATCCACATAGTCCTCCATGATTTTGTGGAGGAGATCGTGGAAAATGTAGGTCATGGCACGCTGATAAGTGGCGCCTGCATTCTTTAAGCTGAAAGGCATGACTCGATAGCAAAAAGTCCCCCATGGGGTGATGAAAGTAGTCTTGTGCTGATCTTCCGGAGCAATCAAGATTTGATTGTATCCTGAAAACCCGTCCATAAGAGATAGCATCTCATGGCCAGCCGTAAGATCAACGAGCTGGTCAATGTTAGGAAGAGGAAAGTCATCTTTAGGACAGGCTAGATTAAGGTCATGATAGTCTGTGCAGATCTGAATCCCCCCAGTTGCCTTGGTGACTGGGACGATGTTAGAGACCCACTGTGGATAGTCGATGGGCTGGATGAAGGAGATAGAAAGGAGGTGCTGAAGCTCCTCTTTAACAAGGAGGGCAACATGAGGATGCATCTTTCAAAGCTTTTGCCTGATAGGCTTAGCCTCTAGTTTGGTGACAATGTTATGGGTAACGATGGTGGGGTCGATGCCAGGCATATCACTGTAAGTCCAGGCAAAGGCCTTGCTATGGTCGGAGAGGAACTGGGTATAGTCAAGCTGCTCCTGAGCGTCTAAAGATTGGCCGATCTTTAAGACATGAGGAACATCAGAAGAAAGAAGGTTGATGTCAATGGTTGATTCATTTAACATAACCTGGGTCTTAGAAGGGAGGGAGCGTTGGATGAAAGAATCATCAGCGCCCATGTAAGAAAAAATGGCATCATCGTCAACGCAGTGAACAGTGTGAATGGTTGCCAACTCATCTTCGATCATGGTGGGAAGAATGAGAGGGAGAGACTTGGATACCCCATTGAGCTGATAAGTCAAGGGGTCCAGGCGAATGGTGTTTATGGAAAAAAAAGCCTAGGAGGAATGGAAACCACTGACTCCGTAGGTGAAGGTGGCGAAATAGGCGAGTGTGGAGGAGATTGGTCAAGGATTGGTTCAGGATAAAGGTCTACAGGGTCTTGAGTGGGGTCGTGATATCCCAGACCATACCGTTTCTTGGCGTCGTCATCATTGAGCGGTTGGATAGGCTGATGGGAGCCCTGCTCATAGCGTCCGAAACCAAAACCCTTCCATGTACACCTGTAAAGGTAAGTATGTGCAAAGGCGGGGTTGCCAAGAAACAAAAAATCTGATGTGAAAGGTTGGGGTGAAGAAAGAGGATTACCATCAGTAGGAGCTTGATTAAGCCCTCCATAGACGAGGTTGGTGCGGAGGTGAGGGGGACCATAAGGTATGATCATCCCAATCCGATGGTCGTAGCTGGGGCTGTGATGAAGGCGTCCATACTCTTGCAGAGTTTGGAACATGTCTAAAGCCAACAAGCGATACTCTCCCAATGAAAGTCTTTGAAAGACGTCTTCCATGGGATCTGTGGTTGTCGCTTGAAGGGGAGGTGTAAGGGCGACCACCTGTTGCAAACTGGTTGAAGCTTCCGCAGATGGAGGCGGTGCCGAGGTTGATGGCTTGATAGGAATGAGGACATCGTTTGGACGGTAGGTGGTATTGCATGTTTTGAAAGGCGAAGGGTCAGCGGGAATGGTGTGGACTTGTCCATCATGCTCAAACTTCACACAACGGTGCAGGGTGGAGGGGACACAGGCCATGGCATGGATCCAGGGTCGGCCCATCAAGATGTTGTATTGGAACTCTCCTTCGATGATGTAGAAGAGCTCCGGGACTGTGCGTGGACCAACGCAGATATGAAGGATAACTGTGCCAATGGTCGTGGCAGTAGTGTCGTTGAAAGAGCGCAAGATCGCATCAGTTTTGGAGATGCAATTCTTGGGAAGAGCCAACTGATCAAAGGCATGAGTGGAGATGATGTTGATGCTAGCGCCCCCCGTCGATCATAACGCGTTTAATGCGTGTCCGATCGATGTAGGTAGTGATGAAGAGGGCGGCGTCTTGATCTTCCGTGTTGGATGTAGGAATCTCAGAATCACTGAATGTTATGGAGGCAATAGGGGCTAAGGAGTGGACAAGGGCAGCAAGTGGCTGAGGATCCTCAGGTTGGACCTCCGCTGCCTATAGGGCTTGGATGAGGGCCTGACGATGTTGAGGTGAGGTTTGGACGAGATCGTAGAGGGACATCTTCACAGGCATCTGGTGAAGCTGTTTCAACATGGAGTCGTGGATTGGTCCAGAAGAGGAAGAAGAAGAAGAAGAGGGTTGAGGTGCGCCAAGGATAGAAATCTTAGGCTTAAGTGGTTGAGGTGGATTGACAAAAGGGTAGGTCCAAGGAATGGCAGCTTTTTCTTTCGCCTTATCCTTTTGTGACCTAGTGGTGATGTGAATGGCATTGATTTCAAAGATGGGAGGTGAAGATGATGTAGGGGTTGTAACCGGTTGATGAGATGTGGATGGGTTTGAAGAGGTTGAAGGGTTGTGAGAAGGAGTCGGGGGGCGGTCGAAAGTGTCCTCAAAGAGAAGAGTGTCTTTCTCCAGATAACGGCGAATGACAGCCTTGAGGGCACAGCAAGTCTCAGTGTCATGTCCTGGTGTACGATGATATAAACAAATCTTCGTGTCGTCAAACCAGGAAGGTTTAGACCCGAGAGGTTGAAAGGGCTTGATGGGTGGAAGAGTTATGCTAGAAGTTTGCAAAAGTCGTTTCAAGATCAAAGAGTATGAGCCCACTAAAGGGTCCATGTTCATCGATGTATGTGATGTCGGTGACTTTTGCTTGGGCGAAATGGGAGGAGGTTTTCGTACCACCTTCTGGGTTGATGGTGCGATGATAGGTGGAGACGGTACACTCTTCGTGAGAGGTATCGCCCTTTTGGGAGAGGGTAGGCTAGTGGTAGGTAAAGGAAGCAAAGGAGGCAACCGGTTTTGGTTAGAGGTTGGAGCGGGAAGGATTCTGATTAAGGTTGAAGGGTGCGGGCCCAAAATGGAGGGCAATGGTGACGGAAGAGGAGGCGTTCGCCTCTATGGTTTGGCAGTCTTTTGAGATTTAGATTGAAGACTACTATTAGTTGAAGTTTGGGTTAAGTCCACCTTCCCTTGTGGATGAGTGAGGTTGGAGATGGGGCGAACGCCAAGTGATTTGATAGGTTTAGGCAGAGTAGATGAGGGTTTTGGTTTTGATGAAGTTGATGAAGATGTAGACGGTTTGGAAGTGGAGATCGGATTTTTATTGATAGTCTTAGAAGGTTCTGCCATGGGTGGATTAGCGGTATGAGATGAGAGGGCCCGGGCTTGTTGAAGAGCTGTGAGACGGTCCCACAATCCCTAATGTTCCACTTTCCTAGAAGGGAGAAGTTCGAGTCTCTCCACTAGTTGGGAAAATGGCTGAGAAGATGCGGGATGAGGTTTAGGCTCTTGAGAAGATGCCAATGGTTGTGGGACTGAAGGTGAGATGGATGTAGTAGTCTCAGGCTCAAAGCAGGATGAAGTTGTGACAGGTTCATGTTTGGTTGGAGACGAAGGAGAGATAGGTTCTTTCCTGGGTGGAGAAGAAATTGGTGAATGAAGCTCCTCAAGCGGGTAAAGGGCAGGGATGATAGTGCCCTCCACTTGTGGCCGAGGAGTAGGAAAGGTTGGGTCCTCCATGGGCAGCAAGAAGGAAGATGGTGAAACTGGCGGTGCTGGTAAGGTCGAGGCGTCCTCCAAAATGAGAGAAGTTGAGGGAGAACTAGCCGGAGAAAGAGGTTCGTCCACATGTGATGGACTGATGGATGAACTCACCTCTTGTAGTTGGTTAGAAATGAGGGGCGAGACTGTATTGACTGTTTGAATATTATGTTCATGGGTATTGTCAGTCAAGGTCTGGACGTTGTTTTGGGTTGGTGGATGATTAGAGAATGGTTGTTTGAAGATATCGATACCCTGATTAGGAGGGGTGTTAGGATTGTCGAGGATGAGGTCACCCTTTTCCAACATGTCTTGAACTATGTTTTTAAGGGTTTTACAGTTGCCCGTGTCATGACCTTTAACACGGTCGTAGTGGCAGAAGTCATTCTCCCTATACCACGCAGGGATGGCGCGTGAGGGATCAAATTGTGGTGGAGGTCGGATCTGAGGGAGATTGATGGCCCCTTGTTTGACGAGTTTTTCTAGCACAGACACGTATGATTCTCCAAGTGGAGTAAACTGTCGCTGTATGTATCTCTGCTGAAATTGATGAGTGGCGCTCATGGACGTGGATGGTTCAGGTTGATTAGTTGAAGGCGAAGAAGAGGAAGATCTAACAACCACAGCATTTGCTAAAGCTTTAGATTTAGGATTGGATGAGGAGGGCTTAGAAGAAGGGTCATTGGTTTTGGAGTTGGGATTCTTACTCCGCAACTTGACTTTATTCTCCTCAACGGCACGTAATTCAAGTTTACGAGCCATCGTGAAGGCCTCGTCAAAAGTGCAGAAGGTTTGAACCCTCAAGGTAGAAGAAATATGTTTAACACAGGCTTGAGAGAAAAGTTCAATAAGCTTAGGCTGAGGTAAAGAAAATGAAAGTTGATTGATAAGGCTCCTCCACCGAGTGACGAAATCAGCAATAGATTCATCCTCAAACTGGCGAATAGAATAGAGGTCTGTGATGGAGACCTTCTTGGCGATATTGATGGAGAAATGATCGAGGAAGAGCTGAGCCAACTGAGTGAATGTGAGGATGGAATGGCTGGGAAGAGAGCTGTACTAGTCAAGTGCAGCACCCGAGAGGGACATGGGAAACGTGCGTAAGAGCAACGCATCGTCGTGGGCGATAAGGTAACAGGCATGTCTGAATGCCCGTAAATGTTGTTGTGGGTCTTCCTTACTCTGGAAACGAGAAAACTTAGGAAGCTCCCACTGGTTGGGATATGGTCTGATGGGGATGGAAGGATGGATGGGCTCGTTACAGATTTGTTCGTACGAGAGAGTGTTGCGTGAGCCGGTAATAGAGGTCTCTAGGTTGGACATTTTATCCATCAGCATCTTGATAATATCTACTGACGGATTGGTGGATGGAGCACCTCCTAGATTGTGAGGCGCTTGAAAGAGGCTGGAAGAGGTATACGACGTAGTTGGTTGTACCAATAAGGGCGCAACGTACGGATGACTAGTCGTAGGGACGGAAGAAGTGACTAAAGATGGTTGGATGGAAGATATGGCTAGGTTTGATGTTGTCATGGGAAGTTGATTAGAGGTAACATGGGCTAACAGATGGGTAGCCACCCTAGTGTTGATAGGAGTAAGAGTGGGCGGAATAGAGACGACCAGGTTTTGAAAGGGGGTAGAAAGTGGTTGAGTGGACTGAGATTGATTGGGGGCCGAAACCCCGGTGAAAGTGGGCCCAACAACGGAAGGAGAGGCCACACTTGGATGGTTGGTGAAAGGTTGGTCATTGGTTGAGGCAACAGCCTGGGTGTCTAAGGGTTGGATTACGGATGCCGTTGATACGACCGCAGTTGCGAGGAGAGAAGTCGGCATTCCATAAATTGGATTGCCAAAGGGGTCTCGCATTTGGCTATTCGCGAGATAGTGTTGCAGGGCTTTAGTATTGAGGTCCAAGAATCGTGCGAAGTCTTGGTCCCCTTCTGGAATAATAGGCGTTTGGGGCAGAGATGGTCTGGTAGGAGTTCTTTCAGTTTCCGAGTTGAACTCCATTGTAGGGTTGGTTGTAGGCGGGGTAGATGGAAGAGGATGATGCCTCGCGTGATCGACTAGAGCCTTGGCTTGGCTACGAGTCAGAACCATTCAAGGCAAGGGAGAACGTCCTCACAAGCTCAAACAAGCAGATAAGAACCAAAAAGATGAAGACACAAGCAGATCCTAAAACCCTAGAAGTAAATTATTAGGATTATAGTGGCTTATGCCTTAGAATGTGTGTGTAGAGGAAGATTGGCTGAAAAATGGGTCCTAGAAGAAGCAGTCTATGGATGGTTTCAGGTTTTGTTATGGTGCTCAAGAAATCTGTGTTAGCTTCCGTACATGCCTGGTGCTAAGGAGCAAGCTCCCCTCACTTCACGATCCCAGTGGTTAGCTGGTTTCGCTTAGCCAAAATATACTTCCACTAGAGTTTATCCTCCGCCAGAGAATGGAGTGGGCTTCCCCCTTGGTGATGAAATCCAAGTAGGGTCATCGGGACGGGTAAGGTATCCGCTGGGGGATGAAATCCCAGTCGGGCCTTGTCTCAGGTAAGTTTTATGTTTGTTTTGTGTAGGTGGTTTGGTCGTGTAACATCAAGTGATCTAGATTAATTCAATATGCGGTTTAATTACTATGTGTGGTCTAAAAGATGCAAGCAAACAAAGATGAATGCAAAGTGTTTTAATGTCCAAGTCGAAATGTTTGTTCGTATGAAGACGAATGGAGAAAGAGTCGAAGAGTATGACTTTTAGCTAGTCTAGAAATGCAAGAAAGAAAGAAATGTTCATTTTAGTTCTGCTTATGACGTCGTTTAAGAAGAGACGAAAGGAGGCGAAAAGGAAGAAACCTAATGCCTAAATGAACGAAAGAAAGAAAGAACCCAAGGAGGACCTAGGGTCCCACCGGGCGTGCCAGAATGTTTCTAATGCAAAATTACTTTCTACATTCAAAGAAGAAATAAGAAACTAAAAGATGGTCAAGGCTAGAAGTACCTGATAAAGTCGTGCGCACTGCGCACCGAAATCAGACGTTGAAAGATTCTCCTCTTTGGCTGTGGAGGAATGACACTTGCGAAGAAAAGAGACTAAAACACGGAAAGACGTTAGTCAAAGATATGGTGGGTTGTCAGGCGAACACCCGATCTCGGAAGTACAAAGACTCCCTAAAAGGATATCAACCCACTAATAAAAAAGAGTAGAAAATTGGACGAAAGTAGATGATAATGACAGAAATAAATGACAGAAAAATAAAGAGCGTACCTGATATGCAGCACTATTTTGCACAGTCACCGGCGTCGATCTCTGTGGTGCCGCCGTCGGTTAGGAAGGTGCCGACGTCGGTTAAGGTGCCATCGTCGGTCGGGGTAGTGACCGGCGTCGGTAGGGGGCAGGTTCTGGGAAAGTTTGGACAGGTTCGGGATAGGGCTGAACAGAGTCGGGACAGCGCTGAACAGAGTCGGGACAGGGCTGAACAGAGTCGGGACAGGGTCTGATAAGGTCAGGGTAGGGTTTTGGACAGAGTCGGGACAGGGTCTGGGAGAGTCGGGACAGGGTCTGAGAGAGTCTGGGGAAGTCGAGACAGAGGCAGGGATAACAGAACTGATAAATAATAACTGAGAAAGAAATGAAATAAACAGAATAATACTTACCTGGTAGAAGACGCGATGAAAGCCATGATGTGCAGATTAGTTGATGTCGTAGTGTTGATGATTGCTCAGAGTTCGCAGGTTGATGGAGGAATTTGCAGGTTGGTTGCTCAGCGTTTCTTGAATAGCGTTCGGGGATCCTGGCTCAAATGGCTGGCAGAGGTTGATGAAGGCGGGGGAGAGGGACGGTTCCAGAAATGGTTCATCAACTGTTTCAGGAAACCGAATGGTAACTGATAACGGACCAGGGGAGGGTGACCGACGTCGACAGGATTGCCGACGTCGGCCGATAAGTGACCGACGTCGGCGACATCGGTCGGGTAAAGACCGACGTCGGCAGATGCATAATGGGGATAGAGTCTACCTTTAGCTCTGTGCTCATTTTTACGTGCTACCAGGGTCAAGGTTGGTGAAACAAGTGATCGACAAGGGTTCAATAGGCGAAGAAGAATAAGACGGGGAAGGACCAGGGGAGTCGACACGATTTCGGTGTCTACAAAACCATCCTTTGGCTTAAGAAGCTCCCAGACCTCACAAAATGCTTAAAAATGGCTTAAATGGTCATTTTGGAATGCTCATATATTTCATGATATTATGCATGGGACCTTGAGCCATTCAAGGAAGTTAGAGAAGGACCTTTAATATCCCTTAGTGGCATTTTGAATAATATACAATGTGTATCCTGCATGAACAAATACTAAGAGGGTTAGTCACTCCAAAACATTCCAAGAAGCCTAATTTAAACTTGATAAGAGAGAAAAGCCAAATAAATCACTCAAATGGATGTTTCAAGATATAAAATCATTAGTATTATGTAGAGGAATCTCCTAAGGTTCATCTCATGCCACTGGTTCACACTTGCAAGTATAAGGTTGTGCATAATAGGTCAAGAAAGAGCATTTAATGATAAAACAGGGGTCTGTACAAAACCAAAAGCTCAAAATTTGATATGGAACATGGTGTGGATCATGTGAAAATTAATAAAAAATTTATAGTATCTTTCACATATGTAGGATATATTTTTGAGTATTTTTGGTCTTTTAGGCTAAAGAGGCCAAATTAGGCCTAATTGGGAGGCCTAATGGATCAAAAAACATACTTGACTTGGGTTTTGACCCATGAAACTTGGAAAAATCACAATGGATAAAAAGGGTACTAAAAAATGGTCTCATGTAGTATTTTAAGCCTGTATATTCTCCTATACAAGGAGACTTATGTAAAAATAGGGTTACAAAAGGACTAGGCCTAGTGAAGGCTCCAAAGCCAAATGGGGTCTTGGTGAAATATTGATGGTTCCAAATGGATTTTTTTAGTCAAATATAATTAAAATATGCCTTACATAAATAAAAAGTGCATTAATTGAGCTAAATTTGGATTTTAGCTATTTTAGCCAAATTGGGCTTATTGAGACAAAGAGGCCTTGTGACACCTAAGAGAGTAATCAATGATTATAGGTAATGTAACTATTAGAGATTATTAAATAAGGTTTCCAAGTTTCCTTATGATTAAAATTTAACTATCAAATATATCTCATGATCAAACTCTTTCCTTTTTTCACTTGTCAAGGAGTTTCAACACTTAAAGATGCTCGTGGAAGAGTTTTGATGCCACAACAAGGAAGGTGCTCACTTTGGGATGGACACATGTACACATCAATTAATTTATATCTCCTCCACCTAATTTACATGGAAACGTTGTCCCTAACCTATTTTAAAGTGTTCTTGAAAGCCCATCATTAAGGTAGTTTCACAAGAGAGAATGATTGAGGAGATTGTTATGCCACACATGGAGAAGAGGCTAATTTGGGATAGAATGCTATGCAAATTAGCCTCATAACTACTTTTACACCTCATTTATATTATTTTAACTGATACTCACATTTTTACACTTGTCCTTTTTCCTCTTTATCTTCTCTCTCTCTCTCTCTCTCTCTCTCTCTCTCTCTCTCTCTCTCTCTCTCTCTCTCTCTCTCTCTCTCTCTCTCTCTCTCTCTCTCTCTCTCTCTCTCTCTCTCTCTCTCTCTCTCTCTCTCTCTCTCTCTCTCTCTCTCTTCTTCTTCCAAATTCTATAAGTATGAGCCATCTTGGCTATTATAAAGAAGACCACAGCTAGTATGGTGAGGCCCTACTAGTATGACATTGAATTTTGTCTTTAAAAATTTAATACAAGTCTTATTCTAAGTTAAAAAAAATCTATCTAAGTGTGTGAGTGATGTATAGTAGATCTAAGTGATGGTGTCATCCTTACACCTCTTTATCCTTCATGTTTAAGCAAGAATTATAATTTTAAGAGGTCATGTGAAGTGTATGAATGTACTAAGATCCTATTCAATTATGAAATTATCTCTATGGTGTGCAATATACCCCTAGATTAGTTATCTTGTTGATTATCCTATGTATGCCTACCTTCACATTGAAACACTATGTTAGTATCCTTCAATGCCTAGAATTAGTCTTGGAAAGCTTTGTTGCTTAGTAGGAGTGTGATAGTCTATGGGATATGTCTTGGTGTATCACCTCTTGAGTTTAGTTTCCTTTTCATGCAAACTCAAACCCTTTTCCCATAAAAAAGCATTAGATTAGGTGATAATCACTTAAAGTTGAATTGAGGGAGCTAGCCCTCATAATCTAAAGATTAATCTCTCTTATAAAATCCCATAAACTTGAGAGATGATTCCATGTTTCATCAAATTGTAGGAAGCTTCATAAAATATCCCAGGGTGAATAATTTGATGACAAAATTAACCTCCAAGGTTTAGGGAGAAGGTAACTCCTAAAGGTAAGAGGTCAAGCTACTTCATTAGATAGTTAGTTTGATATGTTAACTTGATTGGATGCGCTGAGTGAATGTGATTAGTAGTTTATAGTTTAGGTTGTAGTTATTGGTTTATTTGGATAAGTTAAATAAGGTTTTTTTTATAGGTTTGATGTGTTGATTTTGGTGTGGGTTATTTTTTAGATTAGGTGATGATTTAGTTTCAATGACTCCAAAGGGAGAAGTCATGTTTTCCCAAGTGATCATGAAAGTATAAGGGGAAGGCTAAATTCTCTCATTGACAAAGACCATGATGGAAAGATGGGTGGGTTTATGAACATAAAACCCTTGTCACAATTTTGTTTTTTTTAATTTGATGGTTAAAAAAAGGTAACTTGATTACATGGTGTCAAGTAAGCTCAATATCCCTTGATTTATAAAGGGCAAAGGGGGAAATAGATGGTAGGTAGTGGGAGGTAGGTATGACAACCTTATTATGGGGATGGCTTGGCCCTTTTATAAGTGACCTAGGAACCATGATAGATAATTCATGTAAACTAATTGATGTGGAAAGTCTAATATGAAAATTGATTGCAATTTTCTTGGGATAGCTTTTTTTATTTTGATATAGGGTCTTATATTGCTTGTTTTGATATGTTGGTGAAGTTGATCGATATGGGAAGCTTCAAATGGTTGATTTTGACAAAGTTAACTTATTCATCCTTTGAGGGAGTGGTCTAAGTTTAGGTTTGTTTGTATTTGATATTTATCCTTCAAGGGAGTAGTCTATTTTAAGTTCAAGAATTTTTGATAGTTTTGAGCAATTGTACTTTAAGGAAGCAATATTCATACTAAAGATGTTAACCCAAGTGATATTGTGGTATCCCAAATGTTTATGTGCTTGCTTAGACATGGACCATCTATGTAGGCCTAAGTTTTTCCTTTATGGAGGAAAATCCATGGCATAAGAAGGCAGATGATGGGTGGAAGAGGTGGTTTTAAGTGAAAATGACCATGGGATTCCATCTAATTAGAGATGAAAAGTATCCATGAGGATCATGCCATGGGTAGATCCATGGTATCCATTCTTAGGATTTGGCAATTTTCATGATGGATAATCACATGATCTTGTTTTTAATCAGTTTTCCTTAAAGATAAGGAGATGAAGGCGATTGAAAATAAGGAATGAGCTTAAGGTAGACACAAAATGACATGGAACATGGTTTAACTAAATAATAGACATGAATGCCAAGAATTTAAGAGGTTTAGGCTTTATATGCCCCAAATACATGCTTACAGGGGTGCATAATGTCAATCAAAAAAGTATATGTCCCTCAGTTACTTTAAGACTCTTGGGTAGATAGCGCAAAAGTATGGGTTGACAAAAAGGTGAGGTTGGTTAGGTGATAGTTTAATGGAGGAAGATAGTTAAAAAGATAAAATGAATAAATGTGTAAAAAGTAGTCAATAATGGCTAAGGTTAAAATTATTTGGTTGGTTGGTTGGTGGGTGGAGACCTATAATCTCCAATGGATAGGTTGGTGGAGAAGGGTAATCTCTAAATAAGTTTGTTTGGGGGGAGAAGGTGATTCTCCAATAATTTTGGTTGGGTGAAGGAGAAAGGTAATCCCCAAGAGTTCAAGGTTGGTTGGTTGATAGGTTTATTTGGTTGGTTTAGGTTAAGTGGGTTTGATTACTTGGGTAGATTTGATAAGGTGGGTTGGGTTAATAAATGGTCAAATCTTTATGGAGGGGATGTTACCCAAGTTTGCTTTGTCCATGGATGGTCAGAAGAGGGGGAAATGATCCAAAATTTAGGTGATGGTTAGTAAAAAGGTTTTAGGAGTAGTGAATATGACTTCACCCACTTTCCCAAAAGTTATTAGTGGTTATTGGTTAGTAGGTAAAGTTTTTAGGTGGTGTTTAGGGTTAGATTTCCTCTAGTACACCAAGGCTAGGATAGGAAAAGGTAGTTGGGTCAGATTTAGGTAGGGTAGGGTAGGTTTGATAGGTTGATCTTGTTTTGGGTTATTAGAGAGGTTGGTTATGGTTGAGTGGAAAGGTATGTTATATATGGTTGATTGAGATGGGGTAGAGGTTGGTTTGACTGATTGAGAGAGGTAAGATAAATTGTTGAGTTAGTTTGTTGGCTTGATTGTTTGGTTTAGTTGGTGAGGTAAGGTTGGGTGGATGGATATAGGTAAGGTTAGGTCAATGGTAAGTTTGGTTAGGCTAATGGTTAGTTTGGTTTGGTGAATAGTCATTAAAGTTGGATTGATAGGTTCCATAAAAGTGGTAAGTGGAAAAGGTAATTTGGTTGATTCCATATGGTTGAGTGGAAAAGGGTGGTTGGTTGGCTCTACAATGGTAAGTGGAATAGGTTGGTTGGTTTTTTCCTTGAATGTGTTTTCAAAGGAAAGTTGAAAAGAGTCTAATTGCTTGATAAGTGGTTTAGTTGAGGGTTAGACCATGGTTTCCTCAGTAATGAATGAAGGAGGTTTGATGATTGATTGTTTGATGATATTTAAGTCTAGGTTGGAGGGAACATGGATAATTTCTTTTGAAACTTCTTTGTGATCGATAATGTTTTGGATGATCATCTTAAAAGAGCCACATCTATCTATGTCATGTCCATTAGTGTGATGATAGGCACACAATTCATCTTCTATAAAACAAAATTGGTTTTAGAAGAGAACTATTGATGGATTTGATTGGAGGAAGGTTAATGGTAAAGGACTTCGAGAATTTATCAAGGATTGAAGCATATGATTCCCTATTGGGGTGTACTACCTAGGAAGAGGGTGCACCAATGGCTCATGAGTTTTTGAGATAAATGGTATATTTTATGTGTTTTTTCATTTGAGGGGTTTTATGGGTTTGATATGTTAAGTAAGTTTTGGCTAATAGGTTGGTTGATCAGTTGGATTGATAAGTTGATAGGCTAGTAGGTTGGTTTGATTGGTTAAGAGAGATAAGGTTGGTTGGGTGATTGGATTTGACATGTAATGTGAGGTTGATAAGGTTGACTAATAGTGTTTGATTGATAAATTGATAGGTTGATAAGTTTATTGATTGGCTGGTTTAGTTAAGGTTGATAGAGTTGGTTGTGCTAATAGGGTGGGTTGAGGTGTTTGATATGATGGGTTTGGTAGATGGCCTAAGTTTTGACAAGGTTAGGGTGATGGATGTGGTATATGTTGATAGGTTATTGGTTGATTAAGGTAATGGTTAAAGTGTTTTTTATAGGTTATTCATTGGTTAAAGTTGAAATTTTATTGGTTATAGGTGAGTGTTGATTGGTCATGGGTATCAAAAATAGATAACTCTACTTTGCTTGTCTGATCCATTAACATTATAACTAGTTTAGATGGCAGTTGATAACTTGGGGGTTGATTATTTTTGAATTTTAATGGGTAATGGGTAGATTTAGGTTGATTATAGGTAAGGTAAGGAACATAGCTAGCTTGAAATGCTAGGTAGTGCTTGGATGCAAGAGGGTTGTGGTCTGAGATTTTAGCAAAGCCATGATCTCTAGAAAAGGTTATAAAAGGGCTCTCCATTTGAATAAGGTAATGGAGATGAGGGAAAATGAGGTCAAAATGATGGAAGTTTTATGGTATAAATTTGATTCCTCACAAATCAAATAAAGAGAAAATAATAAAAAATTATAGAAAGTAATACATACACTAAGTGCATTAACTCATAAGATAACTTTTATCTCATGTTGGCTTATGCCTTAGTTAAAATGTGTGAGGGAAGTTTGGCTTGTAAATTGAGCACTAGATAAGAAATATAAGGATGGTTTTAGGTTGAGTTACAGTACTCAAAATGATCTGTATTAGACCAAGTACATGGCCTGGTACTAGGGGCTTGCTCCCTGCACTTCACAAACTTGAAGCTAACCTGGGCCACTTAGCCAAGATATTCCATCTATCTAGGGTTTATACTCTACTAGAGAATGGATTGGGCTCTCCATATGGTGATGAATCTAAGTGTTATTTCTAGGTAGGGTAAGGTTTACTACTAGGTGGTGAAATCCTAGTCAGGCCTTGTCTCAAATATGTTATGGCATATTGATTGATTATGTGGTTAGGTTTTGTGTGTGATAGAAAAGTGAAGCTATGATAGATTACTTGAATTTTTAAGTTACTACATGAATTAAAGTGGAAATAAAACAATGGATTCAAGGTTTTTTTAAGCCCAAATATAAAATTTTACATTTCTTTAGATGAACAAATAATAGAAAGAAAGAAAAAGCATACAATGCTAACTAAGAAAATAAAGGTGGTGGGTCCCAGTTTTAGGTTGTTAGATACCTGAAAGAGGATTTTAGTAGCATTTGGTTATGGAATTTTTAGATCCCAAACTCCTCCTTGTAGCTCTCTTTTTATAGGAAGAAGTTGTCAAATGGAGTGGAAGAAGTTGCTAAGTAGGTAAGCAATAAAGATGCTAAGTTGGGCACCACAAAGATGATTTGTATCACCAAATGGAAAGTTTCCAAATTGAGTGCGAAGCTAATCTCACACTCAATCTAAAAATTACTTGACATAGGTTGACGGACCTAACCATAGATGGTGAGGCTTAACCATCAATGGTTGGACTAACCATTGATGGTTACCCTAACCATCAATTGTCATGGTCTGAGAGGAAAATGGGTGAAAAGTGATTAAAAGGAAGTGGGTTAAAATGGTTAAGTTAGTAAGTTAAAGAGTGGGATAGGTTAACTATTAGATAAGGGTCAAAGGGTGTTTTTACATAAAAAATGAGGTAGTTTTTAAGTGTCTACACATGTTGGATAATTTTTATAACCCCTCCCTTGTAGTTAAATTATATCATATGTACCTAGTCTATTGTGGATCATTCCAAGGAGGCCAAATGATGAAAGTAGTTTCTAGGCATGTAAATAAAGAATACTATGCCACATTTCAACATTTTCATGCTTTGATGGACATTTGTCTAAGTAAAACTTGCATGGTCTATTCCATATTCCTATCCCCTATATGATTAACTCCTTTTCTCAGCTTGACAAGTGTTCTTATGACTCTTGGATTTCAGTCTCCTCTCTTATCTCTCAAATTATATAAGTAGTAGATATTTTGGCTCTTATAGGCTAATTGCACTCCATGTATGGCAAAGCCCTAATAGATTGATGTCGTTTTCCTTTGAACAATAAATATGAATATTTTTTTGAGTTCATTAACATTTGTCTAAGTGTGCAAATTGATGTATGGTGATGTTATGTGATAATATTCTATCCTTGTTTGTCCTTATCTTTTCATGTTTATGTAATATTTCCTATTCTACTAGGTCATATAGAGTGTATCTAGTTTTTTAGTCTCCTTTAAAGTGTAAAATTATTATTGTAGTGTGAAATATTCCCTTTGGTCATCTCATGCATATCAATTCTATATTTAAACAATTATATTATAATCTCTTAGGACTTTGAAGATAGTTTGTAGGTCTTGTTTCTTAGTGAAAGAAGTATGATTGTCTTGTGCAAATCCTTATAGCGTATCACCCCCTTAGATTATATTTATTTCATGCATACTTATTTCCCTTTTCCAACAAGTAAACAATTAGTTTTGTGAAAACTAGTTCAAGGCAAATTTAGAGAGCTAGCCCTTAGATCTATAGGTTTATTTCTACCACAAGTAAACCCACATACCTAGAAGTATTCTCATGTTTCCCAAATATAGAGGATGATTGAACAACCTCCTATAATAATTGGTAAAAATAGGACCCATAATTCATCAAAATCTATTTCATGTTGTGAATTTTGATCTTCCATTTAATCTACTTTTGAGATGCCTATGGATACACGAAATGTGAGTAGTTCTTTTCACCCTCCATTAATGTTTAAAATTCCCTAATTATTGAATTTAAGTTACTATCCCTATGGAGATAGATCACTTACATATATATCACATGGATCAATCCCATCCTAATTACTATCTCCCTAGCAAACATAATTCCATTCCTAATCTAATAGCTATAAAGCATGCCCACCCTAATGATGTAATAACTAATTTGAATTCATCCCCAAATATCACCCATCTAAAGATCACTTCCATAAGATGTAGAGAATATTAATACAAGAAATTTTGTGTAGGAAATCTACCACTCTCACCATGAAGCTACATGTCCCCAACTATGAGGAAAGATAGCCCCATCATTTATCATTTTGGATTAACAGACTTTACTAGTGATGGGATACTATCAAAAGAGTAATTTGATGATCTAGATGATGATTCATGGCTTATTATAGATAATGAGGACCTATAATTCCATTCATAGAAGTATCCCAAACTTCAAAGGATGTTTTAAAATATGCATTACAAAGGGAAAATGATTAGGGAGAGATGAACAAGGTAGGATTGAACCTATAGGGGTTCAAGAACACCCAAAACATCTTGGTCTAGGGTAAAAACCTCTTATCATCAACCTAAACAATATCATTTTAGATGATTATTCAATTCCTGAGGAGTCTTCTTATGATGATAAAATTGAAACAAGTTTTCTTTATAGTCTTTATGAAGGTCTTGCTACCACTAATGTCTTCCATGACACCATCATATCCACCATTAATATCTCACTCCATTACCCTAAATTGATATATTGGGATCAAAATGATGTGAAATAGTTTGATACATTCTAAAATGATGAATCTATTATCGAATATTTGGGAGCACAAGATTTCATGCCATTCAGATATCATAAGAAAGGGTTAACTATTAGTCTTATTGAGTCTGCCTATTTTGGAGACCAACAAACATATATAAATCAAATTGAAAAAGGAGTGTATGAAGATAAATATCCCTCTCCAAACATAGATGACATTCAAATTGCTCTTAAATAATTTTAATCCTATTTAGAATTAGATACAAAACACTCCAATGAATTTGCTTCAAACTAGGATTTACCATCTCCCTTAACATATCTCCTAAACCAGTCACCTTCCCTCATCAAGGAGTTTATTGAAGTCAATTTTGGAGTAGAAGAGAGTCTTAAAATATTCAAATTAGGGGCAATTATTACACTCAAGGAACAATAAATTATCATTGAGCTTATGAAAGAGTATATAGATGTCTTTGCATGGATTTATTTAAACATGTTAGGGCTTGATCCATCCTTGGTAGTACATCCTCTATTGGTTCACCCAAATGTAAAACCAATCAAGAAAAGACTTTTCAAGATGCATCACAAGGTGGATCTATTAGTCAAATAAGAATTGAATAAATTCTTGAAAGCCAAATTTATCTATCTCATTGATTATTTTGACTAGATATCTAACATTGGTCCTATGGCCAAGCCACAAGGAGGAATTAAAATTTGCACTAACTTCTAGGATATCATTAAGGAATGCCTCAAAGATGAATTTACCCTAGAATAGAAAATATAGACATGATCATGGATTCCACTATTATCTATGAGATTTTATATCTCTTGGATGGATTTTTTGGATATAATCAATCAAAATTTCTCTTGAGGATCATCACATAATAACATTCATCACTCCATAGGGAAACTTATGTTATCAAGTGATGCCCTTTGGTATTAAAAATGTAGGAATAACCTAAAAAATAGATATGAACATCATCTTCCATGACATTATGCATGAAATCATCAAATATTATGTAGATTATATAATAGGGAACTCCAAACTCCAATCAGATAATCATATGGTCTTAAGAATAATCTTTAAGCGACTTCAATAAAATAAGGTTAGATTGAACCCAAAAAAGTGTGTTTGGAGTCACCTCAGGAAAATTATTAGCATTCATAATCTCTAGGAGAGGCATTGAGGTAGATTTAATTAAATTCAAAGCTATTATTGAAATTCCCCCTCCTAGAAATCTAAAGTAGCTCAAAAGCCTTCAAGGTAAGTTACATACCATTCATCAATTTATTTCACAATTAGAATAAAAATGTTACCCTTTCACTCATATTTTTAAGAAGGGGACTCATTTCAATTAGAATTATAAGTTTCAATAGGCTTTTGATAATCTCAAATAATATTTGGCTAAGCCTGAAGACTTATGACCACCTATCATGGGACGGCATTTACTTTCATATATATCTACAACAAATTGTACAATAGGTTCCCTTTTATCTCAACACAATGATGAAGGAAAAAACAAAAAATCTATTATACCAATAGACCATTGATCTCATATGAGTTTAATTACATCCCTATCTAAAAACCTTACTTGGTTGTCATCTTTACATCATAGAAACTTTATCATTATATGCTTAATAGCCATGTTTAGCTCATAGCCAAAGTTGATCCTATTAATTACATGCTATCAAAATATGATATAAATGGTAGGATGGCCAAATGGATAATGTTATTAATTGAATTTTACATTGAATATTTAAATAAAAATGCCATAAAATGATAATAAATCATGGATCAACATGTAGTCGCATCACTTGCAAATACCAAGCCTCTAATAATGACCTTTCTAGATAAGTCTATATTGACTACTTCAGAACCCAAAATCTATAAATTATATTTTTATAGCTCTCTCATCTCACATGGGTCAAGAACAAGAATCATTTTGGTAACCCCACAAGGTGACTTAATCCCTAACTCATTTGGCATTGCTTTCCCATGTACCAACAATATCTCTAAATATGAGGATTTAATTACCAATCTCTAACTTGACATCTAATGGAACATCCAACACCTTTAGGTATTTGATGATTCATAATTGATCATAAAACAAGTGAATGAGGAGTTTCATATAAAGGATGATAAATTTATTCCCTATAAATAATTGGTGGATCAATTAAAGAATTTTTTTAAATATATCACATTTGCACAAGTTTTAAGGGGAAGTAATAAAGTAGTTGACTCTATGGAAACTATCAGGTCTTTGATTAACCTTCCAGAAGATGTCCTTGAATGAAATTTTGTCATTAAACACTTAATATTACCATCTCATCAAACCATGGCTTATTTCCAAATTTGTACCCTTTCTGATCCCATTCTACCATGGTATAATGACATTTATACCTACCTTCATAACAAAATATTACAATCAGACTTCAATAATCACCAGCACAAATCCTTCATGCATTGTACATCCTATTACAACATCCTTTGTAGTATGATCTATTGGTGAGGCTATGATGGGACCCTATTAATATGACTAAACTTAGAGGAGGCTACTCTTGTAATCAAAAATTTTAATGATGGAATTTGTGGTGATCATGTCATTAGGATGGCCTAGCTAAGAATTTATTTAGGATTAGATATTATTAGCATATAATGGATCAAGATAACTTCCAATATGTATGCAAATGTGTAGCCTATCAAAAATATGGTAATCTAATTCATGCCCCTGTACAAGAGTTGTAACCTATAATAATACCATGGCCATTTTTCATATGGGGGTTAAATTTAATTGGAAAGATAAATATGACATCATCTAATTGGAATATGTTTATAATCATAGATATAGAATAATTTACAAAATGGGTTAAATCCATGATGATTATCTATACCACAGGTCCTAAGATCTTAAAGTTTCTTTAGAATCAAATCATTTTCTATTTTAGCATCCTAACTAAAATCTTATCAGACAACAACAAGTTATTTAGAAATTAGAAAGTCTAAGATCTATACAAATGCTATCACATTGAGAAACACTTTTCCACGCCTTCATATCCCTATGGTAATGGATAAGTAGAATCCACTAATAAAATTCTTCTTAAGATCCTCAAGAAAATTGTCTATGATGTAATAAGAAACTTGCATTTTTAACTATACCTTACACTTTGGTCCTATAGAACTAGTGTTTAAACACATACTAGGGTTAATCAATACTTTTTAGTCTATAAAACATAAGCAATCTTTCTTATGAAAGTAGATCTCCCATCCTTATGCATTTCTTTGTGACGCATCATTACTGATCATAACCTCAAATAAGAGAGGCTAAAAGAGCTTGAGATTTTAGATGAAATATGTCAAAATGATTTAAATCATGCCTAGTATATAAAAATAAGATCAAAGGCCAATATCATAGGAAATTCCAGTCTCAAAAATTTGAATTTAGTGACCTTGTCCTCAAATAAAATCAAAAGAATATGAATGTAGACAAGGACAAGAAAGGAAAGTTTGAAGTGAACTAGCTTACACATTATATAATTATTTCAATATTAGGATTGAGAGTATATATATTATATACACTCAATAGTTATGATCTTGATGATCCTATAAATATCATGCATTTGAAACTTTTTATACTTGAAATGCTACATAGTCTCCATCTATGAGGCCCCACTCTTGGGGGCATATCTATCATCATTCCACTACCATCCATTCCATTCCATCATTCCCCATATGACCCTTGTCTTAAAAGTGGGTCTATATAATATGATTAAATATAATTAGGAGATACTAATTTTAAGCTGGGGCAAAATCATTGCTAGTCATACAAGGGGAATATCTATTGAGGATTCCTCCAAAATATCTAATTTCATTCTCCATGTAAGAATAATTGTGTGATTTACTCATCCCATCTTGGACATCTTCATATATATCCTAATCACATATTTCATAATGATTATTTCTCCTATTAGTCTCAAAATGCATCCATACTTATCCATCCATATCCATCCCTAAATAAAGATCCACAATAACCTACTAATCTCATCATTATTGGAAGGGTCATTTAATATTCTTACTCTAGGATACATCATGCACTCTATAACTAAATCCTAATTGTTCAATTTAGAACCTAAATACTATTTTTTATTATTGGTTTAAAACCTTATCTCAATTATGATAAAAACACTTTTGGGCACAATCAACCCCAAGCACATATTTAACTATCCCTATTATATATATTATCTTTATTATTCTTATTATCTAGTCTATTGTCAATACCCATTGTCCAACATAATTTCCTTAGGTTGTTTATTAAACTCACTTGTATATAAATTGAACACTATTACCCTAGTCCATTTTATATTTTATGTTATGTATTGTCTTATCTTTTTATATGTGTGTGTAGGTGTGTTATTTTTTGTTACATTTTGAGTTTTGTAAATATTTGTCATACTTAGTGAAATTTTAGTGTCTTATTATCTCATCTTTTTATATTTGGTTCTTTTGATCAAATGAGAATAATGATGGTCTAAGTGACTACCCAAATTCAAAATTGGTAAAGTCACCCAAACTAGAGTTCCCAATCACTATGAATGGAAAATTCCCTTGACTCTTATCATTTTATTAGTACACCTATACTCACAAGTTCAAAAGTAAATATTAGCTTGCACAATCTACATGGTTGAAGTCATTCGCATTCTATTACTAATTCCACTACTAATAACATCCCTTGGTTAATATGGATACACTTCAATATATCATAAAAAACCAATCACCTTTATCACATTATTCATGATTACAAAAAACCACACACCATTCCATTATTTAAACACATTTAAAAATACCATAACAATCATAATACAAATATCTAGTTATTAATTTAACAACTAGTACACTGCCCAATCAAGTCTTTACATATTAAAATCATGGTTTGGGAGGTACCCTAATCAATATAGAGGTTTCCACCACCTCATTTATGTTCTATAGAACCAACATATTCTAGCTCCCTCTAGAGACAATATTGGCTCAAATGATCAACTTGCCCATAGAAATAACATAGGCCATATGGGGATGATCAATGAACCACTTCCCCTATTATATTGGTTCCATAATCTTATTATTCTTGTAAAGTATCTTCTCCTTATCAATCCCTCTAAAGGTCCCTCCTTTAAAATAAAGGGATGCCTCTAGGTCTTGTAGAGCCTTGGGTGCATCTATTCACCCAACACCTTGTGCAACAAAATGGGCACATTCTACATTGTAGTTGGGACCTCAAATACTCTAATTGTTTCTACCATAATATTACCTCCAACAAGTTCGTCACTTGATGAATCATCTATAAAACTTTCACATTCATTTCATACATCTACTCTGATGATAGTACTAGACTACCCTTAAAAATTATTAGAGTATATGCCTACTTGTACTTGCAAAAACTACAATTGTATAATATTGTAATGCAACAAAAATTCCTCAACTCTTCATGTGTGATATAAAACTTTCATCCCCATAATTTTTAGTATTACTTTCCTTAACCTACCAGCAGGATGTGTCCCAATAATAGTCATTACTCTCATACCAAAATGTCCCCACTCACTGAGTACCATCACATCATCTTTTATCTAATTTCAAATAATTGTTTCCCATCCTCGTGACCCCACACCATTCTTATCCTATTGACTATCACTATCATTCCACATCATATCATCACATTATGATCATTACATGACATAATAAAACAATCACAATTTTCTTTATTATTATCAACATAATATTGATTATTACATCATATTCACATGTTTTCAATCCATCAAAAAATCTTTTCACATAATTTATTCAATAATTACATATATTAATTACATATGATCCCAGTTCTACACTATTGATATATCATTTCTTACATCCCACCTTGTGGTGGTGGCCTCAGTGATGGATTCACTAAGTAGGGCTTGATGACTTGGAACCTAGTGTCCTCTTAGATAGATTAATATCCCTGTATTAAGGATCCCTTTGACCTATTATCATCCTATTTTCATATAAGGATCTCTAATATTATGTATCTATATCCATCCTTACCACCTTGGATGTCATGTCTCCTAACCCCAGGGCATCCAATAATATCTAGCCCATATTTTATCCATTCCTATGAGCCATACCTCTACCTCTTGATGCTCTAATTATACCTACAACTACATATTATTATCCCATATTTTCTCTACCTATTCTTGTATCACCCCAATTTTTGCCTCCCATTGGTTCACCTTCTCTAGTAATGATGTTACCTAGGCTAGTACATCTACTATTTGTATATCTCTTTGACTATTTTAACCTTATAAGTGTGAAACCTAGCATTACAAACCTATTATCCCTGATCATGTAATTTATAATTAGTTTAGATAATCCCCAATGCCCTTATTAATCCCATTTATCCTCCTATGATTCTATAGTTAGTATACATTTAACCATTGATCATGTCACCATCTCTACAACCATCTTGATGCACTTCATACCACCATTATCCTCTGTAAATCATGATCCACCTATAACATGGAATAATTACCATTCAATTAGTACCATTGAATTTCATGACTTAAATAATATCCCAAAACCCTTCCTAGAAATTTGATATTCCACATACCATGGCCCCTATTCCCTAATGTGTTTTACTCACCCTTCCCAAATATAACCTCCTATGATAATGCCCCCCATAAACAAAACCCCTTCTTATGGATCCCATAGCTCTTGTAGTTCTTATACATTACCCTATTGCACCCCCCTTTCCTTAAAATGTTTTATTACCCTATCCCTATGACATGACCATGCCACCTCTCCTTATTCAAGTAATCATTTATATGTACCCCTAACACCATGACTTGCCTATTCTTACCTGTGCAACCTCTACACCATACCCTTAGCTTATCCCAACACTCTAACCCATGATATTCCCCATCATGACACTCAAAACCCTAGTTCAACATGTACTTATTCAAAAACACATACATACACAATAAACAATCCAAAAGAAATTCCATACTTGGTTTCGGTTCCCACCTAAGTGTTGATCCTCCTAAACCTCCTCCTCACCATTCTATGTACCCTAATTTTATGCCATCCACCTAGGCCAAACCATTTATCTCATAACATGTTACACTAATTCATATTACACCTTTTATTCTCTTATTATGTTTTTATTACCCACATTCTATTTATCTTAAGTGGTGGTAAAACTTCTACTACCTTCTTTTTCAGTGACCATGTCTTCCTCCTTAGGATCACTAAACTCAACATTGATGATGCTATTTTCAGTGCCCTACATAGATTATTGGTATAAAGGTATGCATACAAATGATGCATACACCTACCTATGAAGAGCTTGAAAAGGCTCTTTAGACCCTACCACCCATCTCAATTATCTTCCTCAACACATAACAATGATAGCCACCTATGTAGTAGACCCACACATATTTTACATTCACTATAGCTAGTAAAACTTGGCTCATAGTGTTAATGACATTTTTACAAAAATCCTTTATATCTCCTTACAAATTTCCCCCACTCTTTAAACATTAATTGTAGTGATACCCACTATCGTTCAACTCTTACTACCCTATTCTATTACCTCACATTGGAAACCTAATAGCATCCTTTGCCTCTTCCTTTGAAACCACCTTCTTTTTATCACCTCAATTTTTTTGATACCTCCATATTATTTTCACTTCATATTTATTCACTTCTCTCACTTTATAACTATTACTCCCAATACACATTGGATTATTCCAATCATGCTTCTCCATTGACCTTTGTCTTCTTTACACTTCATCAATACATCGATCACCTAATTTGCTTGACCACCATCATGACATCACCATAAAACCAATCCTTCCTCAACCATCTCTCTAAACTACCATGACACTTTTATATCCTCCATCTGAGACTCACAATTCTCCTAAACATGTGTCCTTGCTTGGGATATGTCAAAATATTATGGATTTCTTTATCACTCTTTATTTATGGTTGAGACCCCCATTAAGATGTGTCAATAACCATGACATTACCATTCTCATTTCCTATGCATATGTATTTACCAAGGGCATCATCAATAACAAACATGTCATAGATCATACATATTACCACTCTTCCATAACTCCTTCAAATTCAACTCGTCTAGTTCATCTTCATGTCTCTTGTTACTCCCATCATCCTTCCCATTTATGGAGACTAGATATACTTGAGGTCTTTTGAGACTATGTAGACAATGCTTGGTCACCTATGATACCCATGGATAACTTGGATACACCTACCAATCCCTCACTTTCCTCCCTTGGTCACTTAAACACTTATTTTCCTCTATCCACTACTTCTTACTATCTCTTGACATGCTCTATGAGCTACACCCATCTTTAAAATTATCCAATCCTTGTCTTTATAGAACAATTTTCTCCCAACATGTGTCCTTGTTTGGGATATATAAAAATAGTATGACCTTTATGATTTTGGCCCATAGTCCCCTTAGCATGCATGTTTGTCTAGGATATGTCAAAATCTTATGTCATAATCCATCAATTTGTTTATTCCATGGTTCTCCCTTATATACATCCTTACTTGGGATATTTCAAACAAACTTGTGGACCATTCATCACATTTATGATATAACTCTCCCTTGCAGATGTCCTTGATTAGGATACATTAAAAACTTAAACATCTTATCTTATCACTCTTTTTTACAATTGATCCCATTGGGATGTATCAACAACTATGACATTGTCATCTTCCCTCCCTGTGAATGGTAATTATAAATTTGTAACTCATTACTTATGTCAAATTCATCTTCTTCATCATTGATATCACATTTATCATTCCCTTGTCTGTTCACCTCACCTAGAATTCTTCCTTTCAAGTGGCCATCCATCTCATTCTTTTTTGCATGTATCCTTAATGGGTAATCCTATGTCTACAAATTTGCTAACACCCATACATGATCATCTTTCATCTTTTAAATACCATTACTCCTTTTATTCATAATGTCATTTTGAAGAGGGGAAAAATGTATGCATATAATTTTTCTTACTAAAGTAACATATTAAATTATGACTAATCTCATCTAATATCAACACTTAATCCCTATATCCCATACTATCATCACCTCTTCATCCCCTTAATTAATTAATTAATTAATCCTAACTACATGAGATATCCCAATTTTCATGTATTCATATTTTCCTAATATTCTAAATTCTAATTTACCTCACTTTCCACATAATTCTTAATATCCTAATTATTTATTTACCCACTTTATAATCACATTTCCTTATCCCCAAAGAATAAATTTTGGAGGCATACAACCTCTATAACTTTCTCCATTATCAAATTTGAAATTTGAGAGGGAAATTTCCCCTCCAATCCTTTCCAAAAACCTCTTTAAATACAAGGGGAATCCCTAATCATGGTAACAAGGAACAAATCCAAATCTATGTTGTCTTCATTATACTAACTCTCATACCTTATTGCATGCATTATAGCATCCAAAGAAGCCATCCATCTTGAATCCATTTCAAATTAATCCATAATCAAGCTAAGTAGCATTAGAGAATCAGTTGGAAAATATTAGAGGGAAGCCAAGAGGAGTAAGGTGATGGTAATAATCCATTGATATTTTTTATTACTCCTTATATTCTCTCATATCGATGTTCTTTGTGATATTTTAGTTAGATTTAGTATCATTTTGTATTATTTAGATTTGTTTGCTCAAATTTTATGGGCATTTAATTTATATAAAGATCTTAAATATATTCTATAATGAAGTTATATCACAAGTTTCTAGTGATTGTAATATCATTTGTAATGAAAAAATTAGTCTAGACACATTCTAATTTTATTTTTTCTTGTGAGGATTACATCTTGTACCAAAATAAGGATAGGAAAATTATACACATAGATACATCTCTTACTAGGAAAAAGGGACTCAAGCTCTTACTAAATTTATCTATTTACATTTCAAAATAACTACATGGGGTCTAATTAGATCATGTAGGATATGTAGTTTCAACCCCACTTCAGTGATTGATTGAACTATCCACATATTACATTCTATTTTTTTCTAACATATTCTATCAAGCTAGGCTAAATGTATTGAAAGAGAAAATCAAACAATTTTTCCCCCAATTCAAAGAATCACAACTATACGAAAGTAAAATATCTACTAGTGCATAAATAAAAATTATTTATAACCTACAAGATAGTGCAGGATAGGCTCAATGCCATAAGACACAATCATTACCCAAAGATGGTGACAAGTGATCCTTCCTATGACATAGTTAGTGAAGGTGTTGGTCCTATCCAACCAAATTGGAGGCTCAAATTTCACCCATATGACCATTCATACATACACAATCTATATCCATGCTCATAAATTTATGATTCATCAAGGTGTGACTGCTCCTTAACTTTTGTGTTGTATTTATCCTACCATAGTTTAGTTTTGAATTTATTTCTCTTGATCTATTTTTGGTAAACATAGATAAGATTAAGGACTAATTTTGTATTTATATAGTATATATCTTATGTAAATTATTTAATTGATTGTACATTAAAAAAAATTCTCTTAAAAAGTACACTTTTATTAATAACACAATATAAAAATCAATGCTAATCATAGAAAAACACTAGTCCAAATTTCACACCTCATAATTTAAATACAGATCGAATCAAGCCCCAAGAGATAAGTCAATACATAAAATAATAATAATAATTTTTATTGTAAAATTGATAAGTGTTGTTTAATCAAAAAAGATACAAAATAGAAATGAAAAAAATAAATACCAAGGACATTAGGTAGAATCAACACGAATGGTGGTTAGAGGAGGAAGAGTATGGGAGTATCTATCTTCCCCTAGCCTAATATACTTGGAAGATATACAAGTTTAGATACAATATCCCATCTATCTATTTTCTACTTTATTTATTATACTCCACTTTTGGAGAGGGGTAGATAAAAAATCTAGGTGAGGAAATTTATCCTAGCAAGAAGCCCCAAACCACTTACACCATTGTTACTATATCAATAAAAAATTTTAATTCCCATGGGGATATGACATCCTATATGGGTGAGAATACATACTCATAATTCTAGAGCATAGATATCAAAATCCTTAACCTTGGCCTTGAGAGGGATACTGACAATGTGAGAGATATGGAGGCTTACAACTAATAACACACATAACTCTCCCCTAGTCTAGAAGGGTCTATAGGTGGGAAAATTGTATGATTTATCAACCTAGACTTGAATATGAATAAAAAAATTGGAAATGAAAGTAACTTTTTTAGTCACCAATAAAATCCTTTACCGAACTTAGTTATTAAAAATAGAAGAATTTATAGATTTACATAAATTAAAGAGAATATCAACACAAAAAATATGCAAAAAATTATTCTATATATTATGTAAAATGGTCAAGTACCCAATAAGGACTATATTATAGGTAAATAAATCTTGAATAAATGGTTAAAAAAGTGTATGTATCAATTTTTAGGTTAACTGAGCATGGTGGGGGGGGACTAGAATAAATGATTTAAATTATCAGCTTGATGATAGTTAGGATAAATGGGATTTGATAAATTTAGGTTAGAAATTCAATCTCCAATCATCAAACCTTGGTAAATAATGTGCCAGATAAAATTAAATATTTTGAGCTCGATGTGGGATTTCTACATATTGGAAAACATTATAGCCTAAATGACATTTGTAGAACTTTATTTCCACTAGTGGTTGAGGGTTTCACTCTAAATATGTTTTAGATATAGAATATGGTACCCAATATAGGATTTGTATCACCATAAAGGAGTAATCATATGTTAATTTTATTCTCTCCATGAAGGGAATCTAGTTGAAAGACCAGTTTTATGGAGGTAATCATTAGATATGGAGTTCTGAATTTTTTAATTGACTATGCATCCTTAGGTTTTATATAGTTTTTTATTCTCAATTTATCCCACAAGAGCCACCCTTTAGATACTTTTTATAAAATGTCCCCAATGGTATTGATTTTATTTTTTAATAGCCTAAGGTTCTTAATCCAAGGAATCATATAAAAAAATGGTGTAAACATTCATGATATGAGATCACTATATGGAATGGGAATTAACTAAGATACTAGTTATAAATATATCATGAGTCCATATGAGGTTATTTTTTATAATATCCTAACATTTACATATGATTATAACCATAAAGGTGTCACCCACCTAAACTAGTACATGATAAAGAAGAAAATAATGTAACCCTAGGCCTTTCTAAGAATTTTAACCCAAGGTGGTTCCTTGGGTGATACAATGCTTCAATAGTACTTACATGATCCATTATTATCTAGGATTTTTATTATCGATTTCACACTTAGATCATAACCATTGATGATCCCAAGACCCCCAACTTATTTATGTCTATATAAAATATTTGAGGAAACCATGTGGACAATATTATAACCTTGTGAATTAGCCAAAAATAAATCATTCAACAAATTTTCCAATTTATCATAGGTAGATTTATAAGGATTACAATAAAAATTGTAGTATACATGAGTAGTAACCAAAAATTTGTGAAAAACGTAAAAATTTGCTGCCAAGGAGAGAGGTTTCATGATCGAGTAGGAGATATTTCAATCAATGCTCTACATAAAATATGACCAAATCTTAGTAAGTGAGGCCAAAAGGAAAAAATAATGCCCAAAAATTTAAAGTTTCAAACTTGGAAATATCTATTACCATTGATATCCTAACATACAAGAAGGTTTGGTGAAGAGGGATTTATTATAGCATTGAGTCTTTTTATACTAGATATAATACCTTGACATTAGAAAAAAATTCCAAGACATTCCATAGAATTCTAAACTAAATCCTCTTCCAAAAATGTGAGAAAAGAATCATTCACAAAATGTCCATTAATGAGTTATTAGTCACACTAGGGGAGATGCACACTTCTAAATTAGTAGTTGTAAAAAAGAAAACTAAAACCATCCATAGCCAACACATATAACAAGGGATCCAATTAGATACCTTGTCTTATAGACCTAAACATAAAAAATTTCTGGTATTACACTCTATTAATTGAAATGTAAGCTCCAACATCCTAAAATAACATATTAATGATATTGATAAAATGAGGCCCAAAACCTTGAGCTTGTAGCATAACAATAATAAATTGTCACTCAATTATGTAGTAGGATTTCTCAAATACAATTTTTAGAAACATGCCTTCTTGACTAGAAGCCCTCACCCATTCCATAACTTCCATGACTGTAATAATATTCTCCATAATATACTTTTTCTAGATGATCCTAGTTTTCTTACTTCTAACAATAAGGGAAAAAAGGTATTTCAAATTGAAGGAAAGGGCTTTGGCTATGGTTTTGTATGAGACATTCATAAGGGTTATTGGTCTCCAATTTGTAATAAGCCAAGGATTTGGGATGAACTTTATGTTTCTTTTATTAATGAGGGTGCCCAATGAATTGGATAAAAAATATTTAGAATGGAAGTTTTTGAGATAAAGATGAACAATGTCCTAAAGGACCTGGTAAAAATCATAAGGTAAACCATCAATCCCATGTGTTTTATTAGAGGCCATCTGCATGGTTTATTCCTTCAGATCATTCATAAAAATCCATTTAGGGTTTAGACATCTTGTATGGGACAAATTGAAGGCATTGTAAAAGTGTTGATTTCATAAATTAGAGAGGAAGGATGAGTAGGAAAAAAACCTGCTAATGATGAACAAATGTGTGTATAATGTTCGAGAGTGTGGATAATGTTTGGGAGTGTGGTAATCCTTATATTAACATTTTTAATGGATTTAAGTAGGTTTTCATTATATTTTCAATAGATAATGTATTGTAATTATTTTTTATCACTATGCCCTATCTCAACCAATGAATTATGGATCAGATTTGAGTTCTCCAAGCCTTGTATGCTTCCTCAATCTTGAAATTATGTCTCAATTGAGGAGTTTTAGTTTGAAGGAATTCACTATAGGATGCCTTGAAATAATGTTTTCTAATTATAGTAAATTTATTACCATAAAATTTTAATCATGTGGTACTTTAGTGATGTCATCAATGCACTAATCAATAAATCTATCTTTACTTAAAACAAGTTTAAATATAGGCTTACAATTGCATTTAACCTAACCCACAGATATGAAAGTGGTTATATAATTGTGCACAACACTAAGGAACTTAATATAGGTTCATATAAATGTGAGAATTGTATATTATAAGTTTGCAAAAATTTGATGACTATGATCACCATATTAGATATCCTCACTCTAATATAAATACTATGACGTTTGTCACTTTGAAACTATACTTATTTATTTTTCTGTAAAATGGTAGTAATTTCTAAAACTTAAGGAAAAAAAAGTGAGTTAAATGAAATTTTTTTAAGGGTTAAAGGTGATAAAAATATATCCTTATATAAGATCCATAATTTGTGGAAAATACTTGATAAAAATACATAAAAATTAGTAATGGAAAAATTGGAAATCACTTAGAGATAAATAAAGCCCTAGGTCATACATCAAAAGTGTTACATGGGAAATAATAGTTTCATAAATTATAGTTACTCTAATGATTTATTGATCTCTTCATAGCTATTAGAAGTGTTAATCATGATTTCTATGAATGTTTTAGAAAATCTTATCATGAAAGTCCTCTTACAATGTCTTTTAAAAATGAATTGCATTCTTATCATGTTTATATAGATGATTAAATTCAAATTAGAACCCTAATTGAAAGTGAAATTGAAACTAAATAAATTATAAATGAAAATTATGAGTTAAATATCACATGCTCACCTTGATTTAACATAGACTAAATAGATCACATAAGTGTGTTAGGAATGTTTTCATGTTGTTGTCATCAACATCAAAAGGGTGCATCTTGTGAAGGTGCATGGTGAGTGATCATTGAGGTGTGGAACAAGGTGAGTTTTTAGTTGTCATTGATGTCAGTGAGATTTTCATTGATGTCATTAAGGTTCTCATTACATCTTTTGAGTCTTGATTATCACAAAGGGGTATGATGGTCAAGTGAGAATTGAAGCATGGTTATGAGGCTCTAGGTTTGCATGAGGTCATGAGAGAATGTTGATTATAAAGATATTTTTGTATTGGTGTGAGAGTGTTGTCTTAAGAGTGTTCTTGTTTGATATCATTGAGGTAAGTTTTGACCATTTTTGACCCTCAGGTCAAAATGGTCAACCCTACATTTTAAACTTGACATTGACATAGGCTATTGGGTCATTTTATGCCTTAATTTCTCCTTCACGAGTCCATATTTATCCTTTAAGAATCATTTAATGTTTATTTGAGAGGTTTAAGGTACAATACTTTTGGAAACCTAATGTTATTTTACGCCTTATGACCCTAGTCATGGAAGTCAAGTGTTCTATATGGTAAAATGGGTTATTTTTGTCATGTCATGTGTTTTTAATGTTATATTACCCTTTTTTAAGTCTATATCACTCCCCATAAAAGGTGAAAATTTAATTTATAATGTTTACCCCACTATCATGTGTTTTATTACCCTTTTCATGTCTTCAAAAGGTGGTTTCTTGAGTGATATATCATGTTGGAGGGAAATAAAAATGTTTGATATGTTTTACTAGGTCTGTACATTCATACAATAGCTATGTGAGCACCTATAATTCACCTTCTATCAGCTTTTATGGTAGATGTGGTAGTTTCAATCCAAAACATGTGTTTACTCCTTAATATGTATAGGCATACTTTCAAAGGTTTTTTATAGATAATCCCATAGGTGAATTTATACCCTCAAAGTGAAATTATAGGATTTAGATGAGTCCCAAATCCATATGGTTGTATAAACCTATCACACCTCTCCATCACTCTCTTTGGGCAGCTTGTATAGCATCTTAGGTTTTCACCTAGTATAGAGAGGAGAGAGAAATTCATGATATGATATTTTGGGGGGTGAAATTATGTCTCTTGACTATTACATCGTGTTTGTAGATCCATCCCCTATACTCTATGAACAAATAATAATAATATATCCACTCTAATGAGTTCATCTATTTGTGCAAGGTATAAAGATTGTAATCATTTTGGTATTTTTTTGGATTTCTTTTGCAAACAAATATTTATTATGTGTTCTCAAAGACCCCATGGAATACCTCCATTTCCCACACCCCTACCTCATATTAGAGGTATAATCACTGAGGGGGGGGGTGAATAAGTGATCCCAAATAATCCATCTTCAATTATAATCCTTGCAAATTCTCAATCAATTACCATAAGCATACATATCATTTATATTAGTGTGTTTCCAAACAAGTTTTCACTTTTCACATTCAAAAGGAAATGAGAAACTAAGATAAAATGGTTAAGGGTTTGTACATACCTAGATGAAGTCTTGCGCACCAAATTCAGACGACTGAAGGATCTCCTCTTTGGTTGTGGAGGTGACACCTGTAGAAGAAAGAGACTCAAACACAGAGGTTGTTAGATAGCTAGAAAGTGGACTTCCAAGTGAAAGCTTGGTCCTAGAAGTGCAAAGACTTCTTGGAGGGATGACAGTCCACTGATTATTACAGAGAATAAGTAAGAGAAATGAAATATTAAAAGACTAAAAAAAAGAAAGTAGAGATAGATGCGTACCTAAATTGGGCAAATCTATTTTCCATAGTCACCGATGTCGGTGGTTCTGCTGGTGTCAGTTAGGGAAAGGTCACTGACATCAATTAGTATGCCGACGTCGGTAGGGGAAATGGTTGATGTCGTTCGGGGTAATGGCCTGGGACAAGTTTTAGGTCAGTTTGGTCAATCAGAATGGTTTTGGGAAGCTCTGTGGGACTTTGATGGCTTGTGCTGGGTCAATAGAATAGAGAGTATGGTCTGAAAAGGGACCAAATGGATGACAGGGGAAAAGAGGGAAATAAGGGTGAGGGAAGGCTTTTCAACCTCTCTGAGAAGAACAGGTTGAGTTGTATCAAGAATGGTAGGGAATGGATAGTGGACAGAATGCTAAAGTATTTAAAAAGATAGTAAAATGAAACTAATACAAATACTTAGCTATGGATGGAGTTGGCAGAGGTGCAGGAGGCCTATTTTTGCTGTGGCTGGTGATGGAGATATCATGCAATCCTTAATCCTGTATGGGATGGCTGGTGTAGGACCTCTGAGCCTGGAGAGTGTTTTCAAAATGATGATACCTATAAGAAGTCAAGAAGTAAGAAGGCTGGGAAGCAAGAGCAAGAGAATTCATGTTTGCAGGGGGAGAGCAAAAGCAAAAAATTAGTTTTAAAGGTAACCGATGCCGGAAAAACTACCGATGTCGACCACATACTAACCGATGTCGATGGCTGAGGAATGGGAATAGAGGTTAATTTTAGCCTTCTGCCTATTCTTATAATTGCCAGGGTCTAATTATCATTAAAAAATGGTTGAGAGAGGCTTAAATGAGTGCGAGAGGAAGGGTTAAGATGGGGTTTAGGTAATTAAGGCTTGGCATGGGGTAAGGGCATCCAAGGAAAGGTATCCAAGGTGGAGTGAGGTGGCATGGGTGAAGTGGCAAGGGGGCTATTAAATTAAAATATTTGATTTTTATTTTAATCTAATAATTGAGTGGGTTAGGAATTGTGTTAGAAGGTGGACCAAGGGGACCAAGGGGGGAGGATGACCAAGGGATAGACATGATTTTGGTGTCTACATTTGCCCCTTTTTATCTTGTTGGTTGTTCTTGGTGAACTGTAAGACAAAAATAGGAGTAAGCTACCCCAGGTATGGGATGAGGTGTTCCCCCCTAAAAGTGGGAGTCGAGGGAAGGGAACCTGATATCGAGTGTCGATTTGATAGAGAGATGGATAGAGAGGGTGAAGATTGAGTGAGAACACTACAAAGGATGGGATTGCACGTATACTACACCATGTAATAGGTAGGTCAAATTGTCATGGTCAAGGGTTGAGGAGTGCCAAAATCAAAATAATTAGTCCCTAGTGTTTAGTTGTAGCTATTTGGGTTATTCGATCTAAGCTGTAGCTCTAATGGGTCATCGTGTTTTAGGTATCTCAGGCTCAGGAAGTGCTCTTAGAAAACATGAAAAAAGTCACAAGTAGTAGGGATCAACTTGCTCATGATCTAATACTTTTGAGGGTCGATGACAATTTGCTAACTAGTCATGAGGTAGCAATGGCAATCAAAACAACTAAGGCAGAGTTGTCTCGAAAGTGGTCAAAAGAGATAGTCACGATCTCCAAGGTCTGGTGGTCGAGTCAGGTGGAGGTAAAAGTAATCTTAGGGGTGCCCCAGGAGGCTAAGATAACTTTTAGTGTGAGGACTAGCTAATTGGGGCATGATTTTGGTCATGTTAAATTTGGAGGTTTAAATGCGACTGACGTTGGTTATAAAACTGATGTCGGTGGCCAAAATGGATCGACATCGACAAAAATTGGCTGACGTCAACAGCCTAGGGCACGCTTCTACCGATGTCAGTGGCCTACCAAATCCAACAAAATTGGATTGGTATCCCATCAAAAGTCATTTGTGCTTATTGACTCAGTGAGAAAAAGGAGCTCTAGAGTGATTAGGTGAATAAGTCTTGAAGTTGACCGGTGCAGCAGTGTGAGGTGTCAGGATGAGATTGGGTGAGAAAGGGAGTGAGTTGGAGCCAGATTAGAGGTTACAAAAGTTGTTGTGGGCTAGCAAGAGTGTGGAGAGAAAGTGACATAGAGGAGATGATAGAGGGTAGTAGAGGACCCACAGGAGGTCCACCACTAGCGGCACCCATCGTGCCACCATGGCGGCGATGATGGGATGAAATAGGAGGCTTAGTTGAGTGGTTTAGATTTGATTTTAATTCTGTTTTGTGTTTTGAATTTTTTATGGTTTTAGTTAGAAATTGAGGGGGAAGGGTAGCTAAGAGGGTGGGTGAGGGGATTAGGGTAGGTTAGGAGTCATTTAAAGGGATTTTGGGGGGAAAAGGGGTAAGAAATGGGGAAGCCCTAATTTTAGGGCTCACCCCATTCAGCCCTAGGGCCAAACCAGTCACCAACATCAGCGGGTTCACCGGCATCAGTTGACCAGTGACCGGTGTTGGTCACTAACTTGCTGATGTTAGTCACTAAGTTACCAATGTCAGTTATGTGAGTGCCATCACCAGCATGCTAACTAATGTCAGTGGCTACCTGGTTAGAAAGATTGTGAAATTGGTTAAGTCAAAGGGTCGAAGCTATGCCAAGGGCTTCCCAAGTGTCAGGATAGGCATATATGGTCAGGTAGATTGGTCAAATAGGAAGAGTAGTCACTTGTTAACATGAGTTTGGTTTTGGGTGGATGCAAGTGAGGCAAATGTTAATGCTATGAGATCACCTCCTAACATTACTGACACAGATGTGCAAAGGTGTTACTGTCGAGGAGTGGGCCCACATGATGGCCATAGGACTAGGTGGGCTGCGATGCTACTGCCAGGTGGCGAGAGATGTGAGCCTCATGGTGGCATTGATCAAGCAGTGGGATCATTCCACCGACACCTTCCATTTGCCCACAGGAGAGCTATTAGAGATGATCAAGGACATGTACCAGATTTTGTGGCTACCAGTACATGGAGTAGATCTATATGTGTGCTCAAGAGAGGTGCATGATATCCATATGGTCACACTATTTGGAGAGCATGTCACTGAGATGAGCTACCACTCAGCTAGTTTTACATATGAGCCCCTCTATGCTGTAGATGAGGATGCACATCAACTAGTGATTTTGATGATGTTAGGCATCACAGTCTACGCATTACCATGACTAGAGTTTTGACAGAGATGGTAGAGTAGTAGATAGTGTTTGCCTAGGCATCTATCTTTTTATCCTAGTTATACAGAGAGATCTAGGGGATCAGTCGGTGGTGACATTATAGTTTATGTATTAGCCACCTCCTACACTGCTAGGCATACGAGCACATAGTGGTCACATGACCTCTCAGCCTCCCAGTGGTGATCCAAGCCAGCTTCAAGGTGGGGTTCAGATGATGGCATGAGGTGATGGTGTAGACTCAGGTGGATAGAGTAGTCAGGGACATCAACTACTACCGAGGGATATTGGAGGCCTTGATCCCAACAAACATCATCTAGAGACCATACCTGGGGTATCTAGCATTTAGGGACCAGACAGAGTAGCTAATTGGGGTGCAGAGCTTGAGATGGGTCAGGGGCAGGTGAGCTAGTGAGCTCGAGAGAGTGCAGCACCAATTTGGGCTATTTTAGGATGTGCCACCTGCCTTCCCGTAGTATAGATGGGATGATATAGAGGCACTACTCCCACTACCAAAGGAGACAGAGGGGCCCAATTTTGAGGAGCTACTAGCAGGCCTAGGGATAGCAGATGTAGGATGTATAGAGGCTTATATGGCATGGTGGGTAGGGCAGTATATAGGGGTACAGGTGGGTCCATAGCCTGATCTATAGGTAGTCACCAGGGATAGGGACACTGTGAGATAGGAGAGGGATGCTGTCATCTAGGAGAGGGATGCATCATGAGGATGAGTGACCATTTTAGAGGGCCAGGTCACAAGATTATAGGGATAGGTGGCAGGGTTGGTAGGGTAGGTGACTGCTTTAACAAGGCAGATCACCATTTTATAGGGACAGTTGGCTGTAGCCCTGGCACAAGCATTGGTAGGGTAGGTTTTTAGGGGATAGGCCCTGATTCAGTAGCCATCTCAGGGGCCAGCACAGTCAACATCAATGTAGCTAGTGTATTCACAGCCTCAGGGTTCAGTGCAGGGCACGACAGTAGGTCAGATGGGTCCACTGCAGATTATACCTATATCTAGGTATAGGATTGTGTTGGATGAGATCACTTATTATGAGCGAGCTATCAGGGAGTTCCCTTAGATACAGTGATACTTAGAGATGAGGGATGAGTAGAGTCGCTAGAGGTCTACGTCACGTGTGACCACTTTGGGCGTGCACAGACGTCGCAGGTCAAAAAGTAGAGATGATAAAGCATCGTCACGACTACCACCTCCACCACCACAGCCATAGCCTTGAGGCTAGATTTTTGATATTTTGATGTATATACTGGCCTGTGAGCCGTTGACACGAGATGTATGATATTTTGAGAGAGAGAGAGATAGACACAGATTGTGTCATTGTACAAAATTTTGATATATATATATATGATGGATGTGTTATGAGAAATGTTTTGGATAATGTTTGTAGCATTCAATATTATGTTAATGATGCATATTTTGATATTATGTTCATCATTATGATGTTATGATGATTAATGTGATGATGTTGATATGATGATACTAAAGATGAGAATGGTTATGTGATGATGATGTTTATGTTATGACTTTTAGATTATATGATGTGAATGATGCTTAATTTTTAGGATGATGATGTTGTGATGGCTTTTAGAATATATGATGTGAATGATGTAAATGATTATACTAATAATTATGGAGATATGTGATTAGTTGTGATGTGATTGGCAGGTGACGAAAGAAGGTGATGAAAGGAATGGATGAGCTAACCCTAGAAGACCCCATGTCAACTAAGTGCTACCTACATAGCCCTTGTCCTAAGGACCTCAGGCCAATGTAGTTCTTCCAAAAAAGGGAGGAAGAGTCGAAGTGGTTGATTGTTTTTGGTCTAGGTCAAGTCATGGTCAAAGACAAGGTTTGTCCATCAGGTAGATGAACAAATAGATGTGGTCGAGCTAACCTTAGAAAACATCATGTCATTTGAGTGCAACCTACATAGCCCTCGTTGGAAGGGCCTCAGACCAATGTAGTTCAGATGAGGAGACAAAGTGGTCAAGAGTTGGTTTGGTCATGAGAATGATTTAGCACATTTCATATGTCTGATGGTTCATGCTTGAAATGATGAGGAGAAGAAGATGTTACAGCCTTTTCCAAATTGTGTATTCTATAACATTGGTCAGAGTTTTTCATCCCTAGAAATTATCCATAAAATGAGTCTATTTATGCTTCAGTAAGTAATGGTTTATGCTTGACATAAATTGTGTGGTCCATAGTTTCCATGTGTATTGGTGTCCATAGAAACTAGTGTGAATAGGCTATGTGAGTGATCTGAAAAGGGTTGGGTTGATTTGGTTTGACAAATGATGTGGTTGAATGTGACCAAAGTGTAGGCAAAAAGTGAAATGCATATTCTCCCTTTCATTGACAAGGACCATAATGATAGCATAGATAGGAGTTGTTAGAACCAAGATCCCCATTCATGCATTACATCGTTGACCATTGGTTGTGTTAGAGAGGTAATTGAATCACTTTGACATTAAAATGAGCTCGAAGTCCCTTGAGTAGGTGATGTAATAGGTGAGGATAGGGTAACCCTTTTTGAGTAGAGATAACCTTGCCTCTTTTTATAGGAGACCCTAAGATGACTATAAGCCAAGTCCATGACCCCCCTTTTTTTTTTGAGCAGACTGATCAATGCGAGAAGTCTACATAAAGATGTCATTTTTCTTTGTGGTCATTTGTGAAGCTGATTGATGTGGGAAGCTTATAAGAAAGTGCTATTTATAGCAAGATTTAGTCATAGGCATCCTTCGAGGGAGTGGTCTATATTTTTGCTTTATATGTATGAGGGGTTTTGAATAGCTGTCCTTCGAGGGAGTAGTCTATTAGCTATAGTAATGATAGTACATCTGTCCTTCGAGGGAGTAGTCTGCCTTTTGATTTTGTGACCTTGGATAGTTTGACATCTTGATTTATTTTTGACAGAATTGTGAGTCATGAACAAGACCATAAAAGTTCAAGGGCTCCCTTTTATTAGGACAAAGCATCAATACTGTATAAAAGGCTTACATAGGACTTGTTTAGGGGAATAGGGTTGAAGGAATGAGGATTAAGAGGATGGGGTTGCTCAAGGGATGAGCTCAAGTTACATGTCAAGTGAACGAGTACTCGACTAGCAGTAGAATGGTCACAGATGCAAGGCATTAAGAGGCTCAAGTTCTGGCTGTCCATCGAGAGAGGACAGATGATAAGTCCCTGACCTATACTTGTGCGTGATGATGAAAGGTCTAAGCTAATTAAGATCAAATTTGCCTCATTTACTTCACTCCATATTGGTCACATGCTGATTTTCTTTTAGGATGAGGTCTCCAATGTTGAAATCTCATTCTCGTATATTTTTGTCATAGGCTCACTTGATGCAATTTTGATAGACATGGAGATGGTTGAGGGTAGCAAGACAACATTTGTCAAGTAAATCAAATTGAGCTAAGTGATCTTGATGAAAGTCATTGTTAGAAAGAATGTCATGCAAAGAGATGTACAGAGATGGGATATGTACTTCAAGAGGTAGGACAACCTCTATTCTGTACACTAGAGAGAAAGGGGTAGCACCCATAGAAGTTTGAATGCTAGTGAGGTAGGCCCACAAAGCGAAGGGAATGTGAATGTGCCAATCCCTTCCAGTGTCGTTGACCACCTTCATGAGAATTTTAGTCAAGATTTTTTTTAAAGCCTCGGCCTGCCCATTTGCTTGTGGGTAGTACGGCAAAGAAGCTGAGCTTGATGCCAAATGAGTCACAGAGTTTCTAGATAGTTTTGTTTTTGAATGACTTGCTGTTATCGGTGATGATTTTGTGAGGAACATCGAAATGATAGATGATGTGGGTGCTAATGAAGTCAACAATTTTGTTAGATTTTGTGGAGATGAGAGGAATAACTTCCACCTATTTAGTGTAATACTCAGTGGTGGTGATAATGGACTGATGACAAAGAGACAAGTGAGGGTTAATCTCACCGATGAGATCTAAGCCCCACTGTGAAAAGGGCTAGAAATCCTGAGCGACTTGTGCTATGTACCTAGGGATATGATATATTGAGGTATATGGGTTGATGGAGATGCCGACATGTGGCACACATCCCCTTAGTTATATGGGTACAATATATTAGGATAATAGAGTAACTTGTGGAAGTAATACATTGGGTAATAATCGGCCTACATTGGATTAGGAGGTTACCCATCCATGGGTTAGATAGATGTATATATATATGAGATGATTATCATGGGAAGGATATCAATCAAGTAAGCATTGAGTCTTCTATTGTAAGAGGATATTGGAGGTTGTCCCCTCGAAGAGACATTATGGAGTTATTCCTTCCTAAAGGAGTATTATATGGTGTTTCCCTACCTTAAGGGTATTTTTGCATATATTGAATAAAGATCATTACAAGTGGTACCACTTGTAATGATCTTTATATCAATATATGCAAAAATAACCTTACCACTTGTAATGATCTTTATATCAATATATGCAAAAATAAACTTAAGGTAGGGAAACACCATATAATACTCCTTTAGGAAGGAATAACTCCACAATGTCTCTTCGAGGGGACAACCTCCAATATCCTCTTACAATAGAAGACTCAATGCTTACTTGATTGATATCCTTCCCATGATAATAATCTCCTATATATATACATCTATCTAACGCATGGATCGGTAACCTCCTAATCCAATGTAGGCCAACCATTACCCAATGTATTACTTCCACAAGTTACTCTATTATCCTAATATATTGTACCCATATAACTAAGGGGATGTGTGCCACATGTCGGCATCTCCATCAACCCATATACCTCAATATATCATATCCCTAGGTACATAGCAACTTGTAAGGCATGGCTAGGGAGATGAAGCAAGTTAGAGTGCTGTTGACACTTGATGCAACACCGAACATAGTCGCTATAGTCTTGATGAAGAGTGGGCCAATAATAGCCCAGGTGAAGGATGCGCTTGGCAACCAAGTTACCACTGAAGTATCTACCACAAATCCCATTGTGGGTTTATTTAATGGCATGAGATGCTTTAATGGAGGTTAGACAATGAAGAAGGAGGCCGTCGAAGCCTCTCTTATAGAGAAGACCCCCTAGCATGGTATAACAAGCCATGTGTTTGATGAAAGCTTGCCACACATTACTAGAGAGATTGGGAAGAATGATATAATGAGATAAGTAGTCCACAAGTTGTTTATACCAAACATCTCGTAGACTAGAGTCTATGGTGTTGACATGATTGATGTTAGGAGAAATGTATGAAGGCAACGGCACATGATGCACTATGACAAAAATTATTGATGAAGATGACAAAGATGGGATATGCGAGGCGAGAGAAGCCATGGTGTCAGCAAACTTATTCATGGATCGAGGAATAGTCTGCAAGAGGTAATGGTCGAAAGAGGCTAGGAGAGTGTTAGCATGGTTTTTATACCTTTGCAAAATTTCATTTTTATAGAGGTATGAACCATTGACTTGATTGATGACAAGTTGCAAGTCGTCAAAGATGTTGATGGACTTGATGCTTAAAGAAAGGGCAATTTGGAGTCCCAAAATTAAGGCTTCGTATTTAGCCATATTATTGGTACATTCAAAGTCGAGCTTGAAAGACAGAGGCATGGACTCACCTTTGTGTGGGATGAGAATGACACCCGCACCTCCATCGAGTTGACATTTGGAGCCATCAAAGAACATGGTCATTTGATAGATGGTGTCATCAATAGAAAGCGTGGTGATAGATTCATCTGGAAACTCACATTGAGAAGGTTGATTGTTAGGTAGAGGGGCATCTACTAGTTGGTCAACAATTATTTGCCTCTTGATGGACTTCTACTGGATGAATTCCAAGTCAAACTCAGCAAGAAGCATGAGCCAACGAGCCATACGCTAGTTTTGGTATGGCTTGGAATGCATGTATTTAAGAGAGTTAGTGTGAGTGATGACAAAAGTCTTATGATTGAGAAGATAATGGCAGAGCTTAGTAGCGGCAAAGACTAATGCCAAAAAGAGTTTCTCGGTATGCGTATACTGAGTTTTATAGTTGATAAGTGTTCAGCTGATATAGTAAACCACTTACTCACGATGTTTCTCATCTTGGTGTGTGATCATGGCACCTAACAATGGTTGGTTGCTGAGATGTAAAGGTAGAAGGGTTGGTCATCTTTAGGTGGAATGAGGACTGGTGGAGAGACCAAATAGCATTTAAGGGCTTTAAAAGCCTCTTAGCAGTCCTTATCCCATTTAAAGGAGACGTCCTTCTTGAGGAGATGATGAAAAGGGTTGGCAGCAGTCAGAAAGTTGTGAGATGAAGTGATGGATGGACTGGACCTTCCCTTGTAAGCTGTGAAGCTGCTTGAGATTGGTCAAAGGTGGCATTTCGAGGATAGAAAAGATTTTGGTGGGATCTATCTCGATGCCATGGAAAGAAATGATGAAACCCAGGAGCTTGCCTGAGATGACCCCAAAGATGCATTTCTTGGGGTTAAGGTAGACATTATATTGAAGAAGCTGAGAGAAGATGATCTTGAGAATGGTTAAATGGTCGCGATGAAGCTTGGATTTGCCTAGCAGGTCATCCACATAGTCCTCCATGATTTTGTGGAGGAGATCATGGAAAATGTAAGTCATGGCACGCTGATATGTGGCACCTACGTTCTTCAAGCCAAAAGGCATGACTCAATAGCAAAAAGTCCCCCATGGGGTAATGAAGGTAGTCTTGTGCTGATCTTCTGGTGTAATCAGGATCTGGTTATATCCTGAAAACCCATCCATGAGTGATAGCATCTCATGGCCGGCCGTGAGATCAACAAGTTGGTCAATGTTGGGAAGAGGAAAGTCATCTTTGGGATAGGCCAGGTTGAGGTTACAATAGTCAATGTAGACGCATATCCCCCCAGTTGCCTTGGTGACATGGATGATGTTAGAGACCCACTATGGATAATCAATGGGTTGGATGAAAGAGATAGAGAGACGGTGTTGAAGCTCCTCTTTAATAAGGAGTGCAACATGAGGATGCATCTTTCAAAGCTTTTGCCTGACAGGCTTAGCCTCTGGTTTGGTGATAATGTTATGAATGGCAATGTTGGGGTTGATGCCAGGCATGTCTTTGTAGGTCCAGGCAAAGGCCTTGCTATGGTCTGAGAGGAATTGGGTGTAGTGAAGCTGCTCTTGGGCATCTAAAGATTGACCAATCTTTAAGACGTGAGGAACATCAAAAGATGGAAGGTTGATGTTAATGGTTGATTCATTTAACATAACCTGGGTTTTAGAAGGGAGGGAACATTAGATGAAAGAGTCATCGGTGCCCATGTAGGTGAGAATGGCATCATCGTCTATGTAGTAGACAGTGTTGATGGTTACCGACTCATTGTCTATCATGTTGGGATAAATGAGAGGGAGAGACCTAGACACCCTATTTAGCTGATAGGTCAAGGGTTCTAGGTGGATGGTGTTTATGCAAAAAAAACTAGGAGGGATGGAAACCACCGACTCCATAGGTGAAGGGGGAAGAATAGGTGAGCTTGGAGGAGATTGGTCGATGGTGGGTTTGGGGAAAGGGTCTGTAGAGGCTTCAGTGGGTTCTTGGAAACCTGGGCCATATCATTTCTTGGCATTTTCATCATTTAATAGTTCGATGGAATGATGGGAGCCTTGCTCATAGCACCCAAATCCAAAACCCTTCCATGCACACCTATAAAGGTAGGTGTGAGCAAAGGCAGGGTTGCCAAGAAATGAGAAGTCAGATGTGAATGGTTGAGGTGAGGAGAGAGGATTCCCATCAGTGGGAACTCGATCTAGCCCCCCATAGATGATATTAGTTCAGAGGTGAGGAGGACTGTGAGGAATGACCATTATGATTTGATGGTCATAACTTGGGTTGTGGTGAAGCTATCCATACTCTTGCAGAGTTTAGAACATGTATAAGGTAAGTAAGTGATATTCCCCAAGTGAAAGTCATTGGAAGATATCTTCCACAGGGTCTTTGGTTGTCACTTGAAGAGGTGGTGTGAGGGCGACCACTATTTCCAAACTGGTCGAAGCTTCTATGGATGGAGGCGGTGTCTAAGTTGGTGTCTTGAGAGGAATGAGAATCTCATTTGGTTTATAGGTCATGTTACAGGTTTTAAAAGGTGATGGGTCAGTAGGAATGATGTGGACTTGCCTGTCATGTTTGAATTTTACATAAAGGTGCAGTGTAGAGGGAACACAAGCCATGACACGGATCCAGGGTCATCCTAATAGCATGTTATATTGGAACTCTCCTTCGATGATGTAGAAAAGCTCTGAGACTATGCATAAGCTAACGTGAATATGGAGGACGATGGTGCTAATGGTTGTGGCAGTGGTGTCATTAAAGGATCACAAGATTGCATTGGTTTTTGATACGCAATTCTTGGGGAGGGCCAATTGATCAAAGGCATGAGTAGAGATAATGTTAATGTTGGTGCCTCCGTCAATCATAACTCGCTTAATGTGGGTTTGATTAATATAAGCTGTGATGAAGAGAGTAGCATCTTGATCTTTTGAGTTAGATGTAGGAATTTTAGAATCACTGAAACTGATAAAGGCAATGGGGGATAATGAGTGGACCAGGGCAGCTAGCGGTTGGGGGTCCTCAGGTTGGACCTTCACTACCTACAAGGCTCTGATTAGAGCTTGACGATGCTGGGGTGAGGTTTGGATGAGGTCATACAAGGTCATCTTCACAGGCATTTGGTGAAGCTATTTTAACATAGAGTCATGGATTGCCCCTGAAGAAGAGGGTTGAGATGCACCCAGGATAGAGATTTTAGGTTTTGGCAGTTGAGGTGGCTTGACAAAGGGATAGGTCTAAGGAATAGCAACTTTTACCTAGTGGTTATGTGGATGGCATTAATTTCAAAGAGGGGAGGTGAAGGAGATGGAGGGGCCATAGTTTGTTGATGAGATGTTGATGTGGTTGAAGGGGTTTGAGGGATATGGGAAGGTGTTGAGGGTCTGTCGGCAGTGTCCTCAAGAAGAAGAGTGTCTTTCTCCATGTAACTGTGAATGACCACCTTAAGGGCACAATAATTATCAGTATCATGTCTTGGCATATGATGATATAGGTAAATCTTAGTATCATCAAACTAGAAAGGCTTTGACCTGAGGGGTTGGAATGGATTGATAGGTGGAAGGGTTATGCTAGAGGTCTGCAAAAGTCGGTGCAATATCAAAGTGTATGAGCCCACTAAAGGGTCCGTGCTTGTTGATGCATGAGATTCCAATGACTTTTTCTTAGGTGGTGTTGAAGGAGGCTTCTGTACCACCTTTTGGGTTGATGGTGCAGCCACATGTGAAGATGACACTTTCTTCGTGAGAGGTGCCAAATGTTTTAGAGAGGGTAGGCTTGTGGTAAGCAAAGGGAGTAATGGTGGTAACTTGTTTTGGTTAGGAGTTGGAGTAGGGAGCACTCCTATTATGGTTGAAGGATGAGGGCCCAAAATGGAGGGTAATGTTGACAGTGGAGGAGGAGTTCACCGCCATGGTTTAGCAGTCTTCTTTGGTTTGGTTTGAGGACTACTGTTGGTCAAGGCCTGGTCCAAGTCTACCTTCACTTGTGGGTGAGTTAGGTTAGGGACAGGGTGAACATCGAGTGACTTGATTGGTTTTGATGTGGTGGATGAGGGTTTTGGTTTTGATGTGGATGGTTGATATTTTGAAGGTTTAGAAGTAGAAGTCTAGTCTTTGTTGGAAGTTTTGGGATATTTTATCACGGGTGGGTCGACGGCATGAGATGAGATAGGACGGGCAAGCTGAAGAGCTTTGAGTCACTCCCATAATTCTTGATGTTCCACTTTCCTCGAATGGAGAAGTCTTAGTTTCTCCACTAATCAGGAAAATGGTTGGTAAGATGTCAGATGAGGCTTTGGTCCTCCAGAAGATGTGGATGGTTGCGGGGTTAAAAATGAGGTAGGTGTAGTAATCTCAGACCCAAGGCATGATGAAGTCAAAACTGGTTTATCTTTGGTCAAAGAAGGTGGAGAGACAGGTTCTTCTCTTGGTGGAGAAGGAACCAGAGAATGTGGCTCCTCAAGAGGGTAGAGGGCATGGATGATTATGCCCTCCACTTGTGGTTGAGGAGTAGGAAGGGTAGGGTCCTCCATAGGTAGCAAGAAGGAGGACGGTGGGACCGGTGGTGCTGGTATAGTCGAGGCGTCCTCCAATATAAGAGAAGTCGATAGAGAACTAATAGGAGAAGAAGGTTCATCCACGTGTGATGGACTAATGGGTTGACTAACCTCTTGAGACTGTGATAGAGGTCGGTTAGGGATGAGAGGTGAGATCATATTGACTGTGCGTATGTTATGCTCTTGAGAGTCATCAGTCATGGTCTGCACATTGTTTTGGCTAGGCGGATGGTTAGGAAAAGGTTATTTGAAGATGTCTATGCTTTGATTGGGTGGCGCATTTGGGTTGTCCAGGACGAGGTCACCCTTATCTAGCATGTCTTAAATGATGTTCTTAAGAGTCTTACAGTTTCCCGTGTCATGGCCTTTAACACGGTGATAATTATAGAAGTCATTCTCCCTATACCATGTAGGGATGGTGCATGAGGGATCAAATTGAGGAGGTAGTCAGATTTGGGGGAGATTGAGAACTCCCTATTTGACAAGTTTGTCTAGCACAGATGTGTATGACTCTCCTAGTGGAGTATATTGATGCTGCACATATCTTTACTAGAATTGTCATGTGATACTTTGGGATGTGGATGGTTTGGCCTGATTAGTTGTTGTTGAAGACTTAGGTCTAATGACTACAACATTTATTGATGCCTTAGATTTGGGATTAGATGAAGAAATTTTAGAGGAAGAGTCATTGGACTTGGTATTGGGGTTTTTACTCTATAACTTGACTTTGTTTTCCTTGATGGCATGTAATTTAAGCTTCTTGGCCATCGTGAAAGCTTCATCAAAGGTGCAGAATGTCTAGACCTGCAAGGTAGAGGAAATATGTTTGGCACACACCTGAGAGAAGAGTTCGATGAGCTTGGGTTGGGGCAAAGAAAAGGAGAGCTAGTTGATTAGGCCTCTCCAGTGATCAACAAAATTGGCTATGGATTTGTCATCAAACTATCAGATAGAATATAGATCTGTGATTGAGACCTTTTTGGTGATATTGATCGAAAAGTGGTTGAGAAAGAGTTGGGCTAGCTGGGTGAATGTGAAAAGAGAGTGACTGGTGAGGGAGCTATACCAATTGAGAGCAGCACCAGAGAGTGACATGGGGAATGTGCATAGAAGTAATGCATCATCATGTACTATCAAAGAACAAGCATGTCTGAATGCTCGCAAATGCTACTAATGGTCTTCCTTACTCTGGAAATGAGTAAATTTAGGAAGCTCCCACTGACTGTGATATGGCCGGATCGAGACAGAGGGGTGGATGGGTTCATTACAAATTTGGTCATATGACAAGACATTGCGTGAACCTAAAACTGAGGTCTCGAGATTAGACATTTTGTCCATCAACATTTTGATTATGTTTGTTGACGAATTTGTGGGTGGAGCACCCCCTAGGTTGTAGGGCACTTGGAAGGTGCTAGAAGGGGCATATGACGTAGTTGGTTGCACTTGTATAGGTGCAATATATTGATAACTAGCCATTAGGATAGAAGTGGAGGCCAAGGGTGGTTGTGTCATGAAGGTAGAAGGCATGACTAGGCCTGATGTTGCCATAGGTGGTTGGATAGTGGTAACATTAGCCAATGGATGAGTAGCCACCCTGGTGTTGATGGGGGCGAGAGTAGGCGAGATGGAGACAACTAGATTTTGGAAAGGGGTAGAGGTTGGTTGAATATTTTGCAGTTGATGGGGGGCCAAAACCCTAGTGGAAGTGGGCCCAGAGATGGAAGGAGAAGCCACACTTAGAATATTAGTCATGGGCTAGTTATTAGTCGAGGCAACGACCTGGATGTCTATGGGTTGAGCCACAGACACTGTCGATATGGCTATTGTCTCGACTAAAGAGGTTGGCATCCCATAAATCAAGTTACCTAAGGAGTCTCACATTTGGCTTCACGTGAGATAATGTTGAAGGGATTTGACATTGAGGTCTAAGAATCTCTTGAAGTCTTGGTCCCCTTCAGGGACAATGGGAGGCTGAGTCGGGGTCAGTTGGGTAGGAGTTCATTTGGTCTCTAAATGAAACTCCATTAAAGGACTGGTTATGGATGGTGAAGGCGAAAGCGGTTGTTTCCTCATGTGGTTGACAAGAGTCTTGGTTTGACTGCATGTCAAAACCATTCAAGGAAAGATAATACATCCTTACTAGCTCAAACAACCAGATAAGAACAAAAAAGAAGATGGAGACAAGCAGACCCTAAACATTAAAATTCCTAAGAATAAATTATTAGGATCATGTTGGCTTATGCCTTAGAATGTGTTTTGGAAGTTGGCTTGTAGAATGGGTCCTAGAAGAGGTAGTCTAAAGTTGGTTTCAGGTTAGTTTCGGTGCTCAAGAGTCTGTGTTAGGTTCTTTATGTGGCCTGGTGCTAAGGAGCAAGCTCCCCTCACTTCATGAGTCCAGTGATAAGATGGTCTCGCTTAGCTAGTATATATTCCCCCTAGATTTTATCCTCTACTAGAGAACATAGTGGGCTTTCCCCTTGGTAGTGAAGTCTAAGTGGGATTACTGGGATGGGTAAGGTATCTGCTAGGTGATGAAATCCTAGTCAGACCTTGTCTCAGGTAAGTTTAGATGTTTAATTTTGTGCAAGTGATTTGGTTATGTAACATAAGTGGCCTATGCTTTATTCATGATGTGGTTTTTAATTACTAGATGTGAGAGCTAAGTATGCATTCAGGAGAAATGAAATGCAATCTATTTTAAGCCCAAATAGAAATGTGAGTTTGGATGCAGACAAATGGAGAAAAGGTTGAAGAGTATGATTTTACTACTCTAAGATGCAAGTAAAGAAAGAAAAAGAATGATTCTTTTTAACTTTGCTAATGGTGTCTTTTGGAAGAGATAGAAGAAGAAGATGCAAGGAGAGACCTAATGCACCTATATGAAAAGTAAGAAAATGAACCCAAGGAAGACCCTACGGTCCCACCGGGCATGCTAGAATGTTTCCAAACAAGTTTTCACTTTTCACATTCAAAAGGAAATGAGAAACTAAGATAAAATGGTAAAGGGTTTATATGTACCTAGATGAAGTCTTGCGCACCAAATTCAGATGACTAAAGGAACTCCTCTTTAGATTTGGAGGATGACACCTGTAGAAGAAAGAGACTGAAACACAGAGGTTGTTAGATAGCTAGAAAGTGGACTGCCAAGCGAAATCTTGGTCTTAGAAGTGCAAAGACTTATTGGAGGGATGACAGTCCACTGATTGCTACAGACAATAATGTTGCTTAAGAGAAATGAAATATTGAAATATTGAACAAAAGAAAGTAGAGATAGATGCATACCTAAATTGGGAAAATCTATTTTCCATAGTCATCGATGTCGGTGGCTCTGCCGGTGTCGGCTAGGGAAAGGTCATCGATGTCAGTTAGTATGCCAACATCGGTAGGGGCAATGGTCGATGTCAGTTAGGGCAATGGCCTGGGACAAGTTTCAGGTCAGTCTGGTCAATCAAAATGGTTTTGGGAAGCTTTGTGGGACTCTGATGGCTTGTGATGGGTCAATAGAATAGAGAGTATGGTCTGAAAAGGGACCAAATGGATGACAGGGGCAAAGAGGGAAATAAGGGTGAGGGAAGGATTTTCAGCCTCTCTGGGAAGAACAGGTTGAGTTGTATCAAGAATGGTTGGGAATGGACAGTGGATAGAATGCTAAAGTATTTAAAAAGATAGTTAAATGAAACTAATACAAATAATTAGCTGTGGATGGAGTTGGCAGAGGTGTAGGAGGCCTATTTCTGTTGTGGCTGGTGATGGAGATGTCATGCAATCCTCAATCTTGTATGGGATGGCTGGTGTAGGACCTCTGAGCCTGGAGAGTGTTGTCAAAATGTTGATACCTGCAAGAATTCAAGAAGTAAGAAGGCTGGGAGGCAAGAGCAAGAGAATTCACATTCACGAGGGGAAAGTAGAAGCAAAAAATTAGTTTTAAAGGTAACTGACACCGGCAAAACCACCAACGTCAGCCGCATACTGACTGATGTTGGAAGTTGAGGAATGGGAGCAGAGGCTAATTTTAGCCTTCTGCCTGTTCTTACAACTGCCAGGGTCTAATTGTCATTAGAAAATGGTCGTGAGGGGCTTAAATGAGTGCGAGAGGAAGGGTTAAGATGGGGTTTAGGTAATTAAGGCTTGGCATGGGGTAAGGGCATCCAAGGAAAGGTATCTGAGGTGGAGTGAGGTGGCATGGGTGAAGTGGCAAGGGGGCTATTAAATTAAAATATTTGATTTTTATTTTAATCTAATAATTGAGTGGGTTAGGACTTGTGTTAGAAGGTGGACCAAGGGGACCAAGGGGGAGGATGACCAAGGGATAGACACGATTTCAGTGTCTACACAGTGAACAAGAAAGGTAATAAATATCATATAAAAAACACAAGATCTATGTGGGAACCCCTCTTGGGGAATAAAACCCACTCTCAAGCCTAAAAATATATGGATTACTTATCCTATAAGATGATCATGAATAAGAGACAGGTTAAGTGCTTCTGACTAGAATATAGTGAAACAACTATTCCATAAGGAGCCTTGCCCCTAATATGATAATCATTCTAGCCACCTATTTGGTAAAGTCATTCTAATATACAACCTTAATCAAGTCCTTCTAACCTAAATCCTTTAGTGAAATACTTATTTCACAAGGATCCCCTACCCCTAAGGATGATTAAGTCCTTCTAACCTCCTATGAAATGAACACTTCCACCTTTTAACTGATGTCTTCAACACCTGATGATGGAATTATGATAACAAAATACCCTTAAATTCTTCATACACTCACAATGCATCTAAAACCACCTTTTTGAGTACTCTACACTTCTTCTCTTATGGTCAATTAGGAAACCTACAAAAACTCTATCACAACATCATTAACATGACCAAATTGTCATACACACATTACTCAATCTAATATTTTATTCAACCCATCCATTAGACACAATTTATCTCTTTATTCCTCAATTCTTTACTCTTCACAACACTCTCAAGACTCTTCCAAGTTAATAAACCATCACATTTGGTTCCACTATTTATAGAACCATCATGATTGTTATGTTCTTGGTCGGCCATTAAACATGCCTTAACCCTTAATGCTTTTCTCACACCAAGACACATCTCAATACCATCCACATATGTCATCCATGGCACTCATGGGTCACCCATTAACAACATCTCTTTTCAATTAGGCCTTAATAGCCCTTATAGGTCTCATGGAGACCTATTCACCCCTTTATCACCTCATCAAGCATAACAATAAAACAAGACCTATTTCAAATGCATATTTCCACTCTATATGACCCCTTAGTCATCCTCAAATGATTAAATTCATTATTTCACTCTATTTTATAAGCTCAATCAACCCAAACATTGACCTTGTACATAGAGACACCATGAATGAACACATAATTAACTCATTAAGAATTGTTCATACACAAGATAGATTGATCACACCTAAAAAATTCTTAGAAATTCCTTATGGAGTATAAAACACTCTCCAATGTTTAATTCATCATGAGATATCTAAACACCATCAAAACAAGCATAAATATCCTTCTTGAGTCACTTACAGAACATAGTCAAACACACAGTCAACTTTGGAGCTCAATAACTTTCATTGTATTAATATTCATACCTCTTGACTAGGTCAACTAGATGTGCCATGGAGTCTGTTGACCAAATTTTGGTTCTTCAGGCCAAAATTGGGGACCCCTATATGCAAAAAATCATCTAAGTCTATAGCTTTGGCCAGGTCTAATACTTGGTTTTTATTCAAAAGAAGTGTTCTTTGTCAAGCCCCAACAAATGTACAAGTCTAATTATTTCAAAGGGATTGTTTTGGTCTTTTAATAAGTGTTTATTATTTTGGGTTTTTGTCTTTGACTTTTTGTTTAAGAGCCAAATTCTTTCAGACAATTTGTCCCAGATAAATTTTCTGAAGGGAAACTTGTAACTTTTTGAAGGAATTGTTTTGAACATTTTGTCCAAAACAACATTCCCAAAGGGTATATTTATCATAAGAAATGGTCAACTTAAAATTTTCCAAAGGAATTTTTCAAGCTAAAGGACACTTTCAACTTTATCAAAGAGTCATTTACAAGAAGGCCAAAAGGTACTTTTCAAAAAGTTCAAAAGGCATTTCAAATTTCTCAAAGGGTATTTTATTTGGAAAGTGGACACTTACAAATCTTCTAAAGGGTCACTTGTAGTTTTTCCAAAGGGGTACTTGCATTTTCAAAGGATCATTTCATATTTCTGAAGGACACTTTCATTTCTGCTAAAAGATACTTTGCAATTTTTCCAAAGGGCATTTCAACTTTTTTGAAGGGTAGGTGACAACATTTTTTAAGGACATTTTTAAACTAAGTGGATACTTTCAAGTTTCCTAAAAGGCATTTTAACTTTCCTAAAGGGATGTTTTCAAAATCCTAAAATATTATTTTCATGGGAGAGTGGACCATTTAAAAACTTTGAAGGGTATTTTCCTTTCAAAAGAGACACCAATTTTTTCAAAGGGTCACTTGAAAGAATTCAAAGGGTATGTTTCCTTTAAAAAAGGGTCATTTCAAAGAACCAAAAAGGGCCAAACAAAAATTTCAAAGGAATTATTTTAAATAAATTATGTGAGGTTCTTTTAGAAAACTTGAAAAGGTGCCAAAGTCCAATTCTTTTAGACATTTTGTCTAATATAAAGAAAACATGATTTGCTTCAGATTTTTTGTGTATGGAAATTGTTTAAGGCATAAAGGACAAAGTGAAAAGCTCAAATAAATACTCAAAAGGTAATGGCCCATAGAATTTCAATTTCAAACTATGAAAACTAGCCATTGGAGTTTAAAATAAAGGATCAGTGAGAACTGAAAGGTGAGGATAAAGGTAATAAATGACAATTGTAATTGAGGTTTTAGTTTAGTTGTAACAAATGTAACTAATGCTTTTGGTTAAATTAAAAATTATTATAACTAAGTCATTTGATGACATGGCATAGTTAACCACTTCTCTCCCATGTAAATTTAATTGATTCTTTAAGGGTGACACATGTCTAAGTGACCCTTGAGCTTCCTTTGATTTTTCCACCTCTCAAAGGCTATTTATATGCATTCTTTTGGCTTGTTCAACATCCTCTACTAGTTATTGGGGAAAACATAGCCAAATTTGTACTTGAAGAGATACACAAGTGTGACTGCCTCTCATATGTTTTAATATTGAGTAGTGATGGAATCATTGTTGGTCTAGTCTAGTGAAAGATTATCTTTTCTAGCTTGTACTCTTGATGCTCTACCAATTTATAGAAAGAAGATTATTACAGGTCTTTGCTAGTATTATTTTTTAAGTGTAGAGATATCTTAGATGTGATTCATGACTATATATTTCTTTGGATTATTCATTTCCTTCTTAAGAATCATATACCTTCTTAAATCTAGAATATGAAATATTGATGTAGCAATGGATCCTAAGTTGTGAGTCATATGCAAGAAAACACCTTGTTTTGTCTTTAAAGTAGTGGTTTTAGTCAATTAAGAGGATACCAAATATTGGTGCATCATCATTTGTTTTCTTAGTTATTTTCTTGAACTCTTTTCATACACACTTGATAGATTAGAGATAGTTTTAAAGGTGCATCAAGGGGATCTAGCCTCTAATCTAGAGATTCATCTCAACAAAATAATCACCCACATCAAGAGAGATTATTAACTTTTTCCACTTGGATGAGGAGAATTGAGCATCTCCTCAAGGGTGAAAATCTAAGTGTGAACAATTTCTAGCATACCCAGTGGGACCTCTAAGTCTTATAAGATTTCTTAAGATTAGTGCTAGTCTTGGCATTGTTTAAGACAAAAAACATTTACATTCAATATATGGTGACTCCATTAAAGAATTCAAGTCTTTGGTTGATGATCAATACTATTTTCCATGCCAAATGTGACCATTATGTCTGTTGCTAAAGGTGTACCCTTTGAGTTTATGGAATTACCTCCATATTCCACCAAAAGGTTCAGGTTTGTCAATACTAATCCTTAAAAAAGAGATTTTATGTTTAAATATTCCAAGTTTGTATTAAATTCCATTCCTAATACCTATATTTATCATTACAAAATGTCTATAAGATAACATTTTCTTCCTTTCACTAGGGCATCTCCCTTGCATCTTGCCCAATATGATCAGATTCCAAGAGCTTCTCTCAAAAGTGTCTCATATTTTAGTGGAGATGGTCCTATTACTACCATTGAACACATTCAAAATATAGTAAACTTTTGTAATATCCATAATATCACCCCATAAAATGTATCTATTAGGTTTTTTCGCTTGTCCTTCAAATTAAAATTATTAGATTGGTATGACACCCTACTTGTAAATTCTATTAGCTCATGGGATGAGTTAGGGACCCTATTGATTGATAGATTTGGGGAAAAGAGTGATCAGTTATCTTTAGTTGAGAAATTGACCATAATAAAGAGGGAACCACATGAATTCATGCAAGATTTTAATACTAGGTTCCAAAAAACTTGGGATAGAATCCCAATTCTTGTGAGGCCAATTGAAAACTATGCATTTTTGTACTATTTAAAAGCATTAAATAGTGACATTGCCATGATGATTAAATCTATGGGTGGAAACACAATACCTAACACATATTAAATATCCATAAATGCTAATAATTTCTTGTTTAAGTGGGAAAGATAGCTCTTAGACCTCCAATTCCACTATTCTCTTATTTGCATTCTCCTAGTCAAAGTGCATTACCCGCTTTAGCTCCTTTGCTTGGTCAATAAAAAATTGCCATTACCCCTAATAATTAAATCCATGAAGTTAAAATTATACTTCAAAGTGTTACAGATGAGTTAGTTTCCCTCAAAATACAAAAATTTCAAGGTTATAGACCATATCAATCCTATAATTAGTTTGGATAAATAAATAGAGCTCCTTTTTAGGGCAATAATCAGGGACAAGGCCAAATTACCCATGTCAATCCTTATCAAATCTATAATCCTAGTGATCCTTCATCCTCCAAAGCCCTTATACCCACTCAAAATAATTTGGTCCAGTAAAAACCCAAATATCCATCTTTTGAACATGGTCAAGAACACATTACTTATGAAAATGAAATGTACAATGAAGGTATGGTAATGCAAGGCAATTAATCTTTCCAAGATTCAAGTTTTGAATGATATATGCAAGGTGGGGGGAAAAATGGACAACCTCATACTAATTCTACCCTCATAAACATTTAGAGGGTGAGTTTTGTGCCATTATTTTTCTTGAAATACAAGCAATCAAAATACGAGTGTTGCCTCTATTATTAGGTCCAAAAGGAGGGTTGTCGATAAATCTCAAGGAGATAATCAAGGACCTATTTTGATTCCTACATCATATCTTATTTTTAGTGGGTCTAAAATATCTCCTAAAATGTAATAAAATTGTAGGATTCCAAATTCTAGGACAAGTGATACAACTCTACCTCCATAAGCTACATCATAAAGTGCAAATGTTCATAAAGAAAACCCCAAGGTGAGTAAATCTTCCATTAATGTGGTAGACCAGATGAAGAATCTACATATGAACATCTCATTTTGGGATTCTCTAGCATTACTATGGCAAAAATATATACTCCAAAAGTAATTGCATGGATTGGTCAAATAGGCTGGCCCATCTAGAAATGACAATGTCATTCTAGTCAATGGAACTCAATCTATAGATGGTCAAGTGAAGAAAGATGAGAAGACTCCTCATTTTTACCTATTTTTAATTATTGGTGATTTATTGGTTCATAATTGAATCATTTATAGTGGAATAAGCACATCATTTATGCTAACATGTATAGCATGTAAACTAGGGCTCAAGTATAAGTTGATGACTAAAGGAGCTTTGCAATTGGATGGATCACCAACCAAGACCTTGGGGCTAGTGAAAGGTTTGAATTTGAACCTTCATGCTTGTCCTACTTTTTAAATATCCCATGATTTGGTAGTATAATATTTACCTCCTTATTTATCTCTTTTCTTGTCAAGGGACTTTACATCCAAGATAGGTGGATATTTGGTAGCCAATTGGTCCTACATGCTGTTTAAGACAAAATATGGCACTAAGGTGAAGATTGAGTCCAAAACTATTCATATAGATAACTTATAACCATACTCACCTAAGGTGGTTAATGTTAACTATGATATCATTGATGAAGAGGAGCTTCATATTGACTAATCTCCATCATCTTCCCTTGAAGGAGTTTTTGATTTATTCCTAGATGAGTAGGGAAACGACAACTATAAGCATGATCCTTACAAGTTTATTGAATAATATGGTCTTGGATTTTATTATATGCATGATAAGGGTTATTTCATGTCTAATTTGATGAATCCAAGTCATAATGTGAATGGATTATGGTAGCTTTTATTTCATGGGTCTAGAAGCACGATTGGGGTAGGTGGTAGAGCTATGTTAGTTTCACCTTTAAAGGAAAGGTATTTTTCATCCTTCATATGTAAATTATCATGAAACTTTAATGTGATATAGTATAAGGCTTTCATTCATGTCCTTGAATGGGAAAGGAAAAGAGGTGTCAAGGAATTGAAAGTGTTTGGTGATAGCGAGCTTATTATGAATCAAGTTAGAGGGAAAAATTTGACCAAGAACTCCTGGCTCAAATCCTATAAGCATAGATTTTGGACCTTGCATAATATTTCATGGCCTTTAACATTAGATATATTCCAAGGGAATATAATAATCATACTAATAGGTTGGCATCTATTGGTTCTTAATTTGATGTTCCAAAAGGCATAAAGGAAGACAAAAACCATCCCCATATAAAGGTGATTATGAGATCATCCATACCAAATAATGTCACCAATTGGTAGGTCTTTGATAGTGACCATAAAATAGCACTTTTTCTATAAGAAGAGGCTAATTTTTCTTCCAAGAATCAGTCTAAACTATAACAATAATATAGAGGGCATATTTTGTAACTAAAGTCTAACAATATCCCCAAAGGCCTAGTGACTCTTGAAAGCATATTCAATGAAGATAACCATATTAAGAAGGAGAAGGTAATCATGTCAACTAAGAAAAATAATTATGAAATGTTATAAATCTTTAAAGATAACCTACTTGCACTTGGGAAGGTATGCACTAGTCAAGAAAAACATGATTTCATTGAATTATGCAAGGACTTTAGTGATATTTTTTCATGTGAATACAATGATTTTAATGGTTTTGACCCATGCTTGGATCAACACACCATAGAGCTAGATAAAAATTCCAAACCCATAAAGCAAAGAGAAAGGCCAATCAATCACAAGATTTAGCATCTCATAAGGAAAGAACTCACCAAACTAATTGAGTCTAAAATCATCTTTACCATCAAGCATTATTCTTAGCTAGCCAACTTAGTCCCTATTAGAAACAAGAATGGAGAGATCAAGTTATTTGTGAACTTCAAGGACTTGAATAGAGTGTCTTTGAGAGATCATTATCCCCTCCCTTCCATGGAGTAAATTCTAAAAGTGGTGGTAGGTAGTGAGAGGTTTTCCCTCCTAGATGGTTATTTCAAGTACAATTAGATTTTGGTGAAATAAAGTGACCAATACAAAACAAACTTCACCACAAAATGGGGTACATATCCCTATAGAAAGATTCCATTTGGATTGTCACATGCTAGAGCTAAGTTTCAATGTGTGATGAATATGGATTTTTAAGGATTAATCATTGACATTGTATTGGTATATCTTGATGATGTGATAGTGTTCTCTAAGGAGACAAAACATCATTTGAATCACCTAAGACAAATTTTTGAGAGGTGTAGAGAGTTTGGGATATCTCTAAACCTAAAGAAGTGTGTTTTTTCTATTCATGAAGGCAAACTCTTAGGCCACATTATTTCTAATAAAGGTCTTTCTATCAATCTAAATGGGTAAGTTCTATTTTGGAATTATATTTGACTAAGCATAAAAAGGGTTTACAAAGCTTCTTTGGTAAGATAAAATTCATTAGGATGTTTATTCCTAATTTTGCTAACCTGGTCAAGCCCTTGATCTCCATGCTAAGGAAGGATGAGATATTCACTTAGACAAGGAGGAAAGAAAGTTTTGAGGAGATCAAGAAAGCCATTGCCCAAGATCCTACTCTTGCAATTCCAAAATTTTATAAGGACTTCAATTTATACACTTTTGGGAATGAAGAGGTAATCTTTTTAATGCTTACTCAAGCTAATGATGAAAATTTTGAATATCCTATTGCCTTCTTTAGTCAAGTTTTGGAAGGATATGAGATAAGGTACACATATGTTGAGAAACAAGTGCTTTCAGTCATAAGGAGTTTTAATAAATTTAGGCATATGTCATCTAATAAAAAGATTCACATTTTTGTGCCTCATCCTAGTGTGAAATAATTTTTGTTGAGCAGATATTTGAATGAGAAAAGGGTAGGTTGGATTACTAAAGTGATGGAGTATGATGTGGAGATCAAAACAACCAAGCTAATGAAGATAAAATGATTGTGTGAAAATATTGATTCAAACTTGAAAGAGAAAAGGGAAGTTGTTTTGGCACTCCATGATAACCATCCACAACTTTACCTGTAGCCATGAGGAGTTAAACACAAGACATGATTCATTTCCTTCAAATTGGTGAGTGTCCGCAAGGTCTTGATAGGGCCAAGAAAAGGTACTTTAGGAAAAAATCCATTCCTTATGTACTCGTTAGTGGAGTGATATTTAGAAAGGACTTTTCAAATGTGTTGTTGATATATATTTATTTGGATTAGATTGACAAAGTGTTGCATGAGTTTCATGATGGACTAACTGGTGGTTACTTTTCTCTAAGAACCATAGCTTCTAAGATTATGAGAGATGGTTACTTTTGGAAAAGCTTTTTTAAGGACATTCATGCTTGGTAAGGAAATGCTAAAAGTTTTGTCTTTTTGATGGCAAATAAAAGCTATCTACCTTACATCTTCATCCAATCTACGTTGAGCAACCCTTCATGTAATGGGGTTTGGATTTCATAGGTTTGATCAATCCTCCTTCTATTGATGGTCACAAATGGTGTTAAAAACCACTAATTATTTTACAAAATGGGTAGAGGTTGTATCTCTTAAGGAGGTAGATGAAAACTCAATCCTAGACTTCTATGAAGGTATAGTAACTAGGTTTGGAGCTCCTTCAACAATCATTTCAAATAATGCATTAGCCTTCTTAGGAATAAGGAAAAGTGAATGGTATTTGAAGCATGGCATTTATCTTATCACCTCCTCTAACTAATATATTTAAGGGAATATACTATTTGAATCCATAAACAAGAATTTGATTAGGATCATAAAGTGAACTATGGAGGAGAATCAAAGGACTTGGCACACCAAGTTAAAGATAGCCCTTTGGGCTAATAGGATCACCCCAAAGAGAGAAATTGGGAACTCACCATAAACACTTATATATGAAAGGGAGGATAGGCTTCCTATCTCACTAGAGTTACCAAATTTAGACCTCACCTATTAGCTATAATTGATGAAGACTGAGAGCATGGGAGTCAGATTATGTGACTTGATGGAGCTTGAGGAGATAAGAGATCAAGCTATGCAAACCATGACAACTCACCAAAAGCAAATAAATAATTATTTTTACAAGATTTCCATTCCAAAGATTTTCACAGAATGAGACATTATCCTAAAATGGGATAAAGATAGGGCCAAACATGGAAATCACACAAAGTCTGGTGGTTTGTGTAGTGGACCATATGTGATCATACAGTGAAAACAACATAATGCTCTCACACTCTCAAATTTTGATGGAGAGGAGATGCATATCCCAATCAATGAGATATATCTAAAGCATTGTTACTGAAGTTATTTTTTTATTTTGTACATAGTTTCCTATTTTCCTTGTGTTCCCTAAGTGTTGATGCACATGTGTGAGTTTGTTTTTGTCTTGTTTTATTTTTTATTGGTCTTGCTATTATTGTGTGGTGTATTTCCTTGTGTTTTATTTTGGCATAATCTTTATTAGTCACCTTCAAGAATCCATTGACTCGATTGGCCCTGAGTTGCATAAGGATACTAGTTTCGTTAGTTAAGTAGGAATACTACCCCTATGAGTCACCATTTTTTTGAATAAATTTTGGTCTTTTATGCCAAAATTGGGCACCCATATTTAAAAAAAAATCATCTTAGTCTATATCTTTGGCCAGGTCTAGTATTTATTTTTTCTTCAAAAGAAGTGTTCTTTGTCAAGCCCTAATAAATGTATAAGTCTAATTATTTTGAACATGTTATTTTGGTCTTTTGATAAGTGTTTATTATTTTAGGTTTTTATCTTTGGGTTTTTGTTTAAGTGCTAAATTCTTTTAGACAATTTATTTGAGATAGATTTTTTGAAGGGCAACTTGCGAATTTTTAAAGGAATTCTTTCAGACATTTTGTTAGACACAACTTTCCTACAGGTTATATTTCTCACAAGAAATGGTCCACTTCAACTTTTCCAAATGACTTTTTCAAGCTAAAGGATACTTTCAACTTTCCTGAAGGGTCATTTACAAGAAGGATGAAAGGTACTTTTCAAAAATTCTAAAGGGCATTTCAAGTTTTCCAAAGGGTATTTTCTTTGGAAAGTAGACACTTACAAATATTTTGAAGGGTCACTTTTAGTTTTTTTTAGGGTCACTAAAATTTTCAAAGGATCGTTTCATTTTTCTAAAAGACACTTTCATTTTTTCTAAAGGATACTTTTCAACTTTTTTGAAGGGTAGGTGACAACTTTTTTGATGGAATTTTTTAGGCTAAGTGGACACTTTCAACTTTCCTGAAAGGCATTTCAATTTTCCCAAAGGGATGTTTTCAAAATATTGAAATATTATTTCCATGGGAGAGTGGAACATTTCTAAAATTCGAAGGGTATTTTCCATTCGGAAGAGACATAAATTTTTCAAAGGGTCACTTGCAAGAAGCCAAAAGGTATGTTTCCTATTAAAAAGGGTCATTTCAAATAACCAAAAAGGGCCAAATAGAAAATCAAAAGGAATTATTTTAGAGAAATTTTCAAGGAATTATTTCAGAAAATTTGACAAGGTGCCAAAGTCCAATCCTTTCAGACATTTTGTCTGATACAAAGAAAACATGATTTCCTTTGGATTTTTTGTTCATGGAAATTGTTTAAGGCATAAAAGACCAAGCAAAAACCCTAAAGAAATACCTGAAAGGTGAAAACCCATAGAATGTCAATTTTAGACTATGAAAACTAGCCATTATAGTTTAAAATAAAGGATCAATGAGAACCTAAAGGCAAGGATAAAGCTAACAAGTGGCAATTTTAACTAAGGTTTTGGTTTAGTTGTAATAAATATAACTAATGCTTTTGGTTCAGTTGCAACTCATTTTAACTGACTCATTTAATAACATGGCATAGGTCACCGACTTCTCTCTCATGAAAATGTAACTAATTATTTTAGAATGATACATGTCCAAGTGACGCTTGAGCTTCCTTTGATTACTCCACCTCTCAAATGCTATATATAATAATTCTTTTGGCTTGTTCAACATCCTATACTAGTTATTGGGGAAATTCTATCCAAATTTGTACTCAAAGAAATCTTGAAGAGATACATAAGTGTTATTACCTATAATATGTTGTATTGAGTAATTATTGAATCATTGTTGGTCTATTCTAGTGAAATATTGTCTTTTCTAGCTTGTACTCTTGATGTTCTACTAATTTACAAAAAGAAGATTGTTGTAGGTCTTTGATAGTATTCTTTTCTAAGTGTAGATATATCTTAGAAGTGATTCATGATTGTATCTTTTTTATTATTCATTTCCTTCTTAAGAATCATATACCTTATTTAATCTATCATATGAAATATTGATGTAGTAATAGATCTTAAGTTGTGAGTCCTATGAAAGAAAACACCTTATTTTTTCTTTAAAGTAGTGGTTTCAATCAATTGGGAGGATACCAAATATTGGTTAATCATCATTTGTTTTCTTAGTTGTTTTCCTAAACTCTTTTCATACACACTTGATAAATTAGAGATATTTTTAAAGGTGCATCAAGGGGAGCTAGCCCATAATCTAGAGATTCATATCAACAAAATTGTCACCCATAGCAAGAAATATGATTCCATTTTGCCACTTGGATGAAGAGAATTGAGCATCTCCTCAAGGGTGAAAATCCAAGCATCAACAAAGTCCTCTTTATCTTTAAACTTTATACCATAAATAAATTCATCTTGGATTAAAAGTTATGTTGCAAACACTATGTACTTGTTTTTCCTTTGTAAATTTGAAATACCAATGATCACAGTTAAACTTTGAACACTTAGACCTCATCTCATGTCCTCCTAAAACTTTGGAAAAAAATCACTCCTTTGACTTTCCTAAAATTATCTTGATCATTACCTTTCATCACTCACCATTAGATCTTTGTCTTGAATATTTGACTCTTCATCTTGATTATTTGACTTAATGCACTCCATCAATTTCATATACATAGCTTAGTCTTTATTTATGTTAAACATTGGAAATTTTGAAATCATCTTACTCAATATGCACCATTGATCTATATTTTTAAGAACATCCACTCATCATTAGATCTTAGAAGTATCTTGATCTTTACTCCTACCTATTGTTAAACTTTGAACACTTGGCATCATGTCACTACTTCCTAACATCGTGGAATAAACACACTCTATCGATCTTCTATAAGTAGCTCAAACTTTAAATTTGTTAACCAAATATCACATTGATCTCTTTGACTCTAAACACACCTTAGATCTACATATAGAAAATATCATGAACTATTGGATCTCCATTTGGTCATAATTTTTAACATCATGTAAAATAAACTAAGTATGGGAACCATTGCAAACTTCCTAAAAGTCCAATTTTACTCCTTAGTAACTTTTACCTTGATCAATATCATGATCTAAAATTTTCACTATATGATCTTTGTTCATAAGGGAATCCATCCATATATTGATAAGCTCCTAAACCATTTGCATGTGCAAGATATTCCATTAGAAATTACTTACTTAGCTCTTACTTAAAATTAGACATTTAATGATGCTAAGCTCATATTCATTTCATGGCATCTATATTTGATGTGATGAAATATGGACCATTGCATATATCTTGAAAATTTGGCTAAGAGTCAGAATTTAGTGAACTTTTGTTTGAGGGACCAAATTTTCACCTTAATAACTTTTGTTGCACTATAGTACATGACATAAAACTTGGACCATATGATCTCCTCACATAAGATAATCTATCCATATAACAATCCACTTCAATAACCTTCACATGTGAAAGATATGGTATCATCAATATGCCTCCTTATATTTATCTATCATAGAACCAATTATGTCTATATGAACATGAAAAAAAATTAGATGAATTCTACTCATGTACACAAGCACTAAAAGCATATAAGACATCTGATAAGACCCCTTGCACATCCTTAAATCACCATACTCATCCCTAATTATCTCTAACCATATTAAACCTGAACAATAATCAATCCTACTTCAAGCATGCTAGGACAAACACATTGCACACTTTGTCATTGACACTTAGTTTATCAATACAATTCATCCACTCACCAGAGTATCTCCATGATATCATTTATAATTCTCTAATAATATCCCCCTTTATCATTAATGTCAACACCCATCAAATAACTCACCTTTCTTCTTTGTCTTCAAGCACTCTTACAATAGTAACTTTCTCCCCCTTTGACACAATGACAAAGGGGGAACCAAATGATCTTTAAGACAAAAAAAAACCACCAATAGGAGATGACCACCTTAGAAAGATGATATAAACTCCCCATTGCCTTGGGCTTACCTCTTCTTACCATGACACCTTCCTCTTACTACATGCCAACACACTCTTCTTTAACCAAGAACTATAACCAATGAAGAAAGAACACATAAAACAATAAAATATAATGGAACTCACCAAGACACATATAAGAGGAACTCACCCTAAGATCTTTTAGCCATTGTACCTATTGAGCATCTTTAAATCTCCACACACCATGAATAAACACCACATAGGCTTACTAGTATTCTCTCTCAAGATACCACAAGGACCACCAATAGAAATTCATGACACTCACCAAAATAGAAACATGCTCTAACCAAATCTAAGAAATCACCTTGAAATATGTATGCCTTGCTCTTCTTGATCAATTGATAAAAAATCACTCTTCATCACACTAGGCCTGTCTAGTCTCCTTATATTCCTACATAGAAATTGTAGAGCCCATATAATTTAGTAGACACACCTTCATGATCTTATCCTCCATATCTAGATCAGTCTCATATGCCCCATCAAGCACACCAAGTTTCATTACCTAGCTCATACTCTACAACAAACTTTGTTCACAAACCTATTAGCCAATTAAGTGTCCATATTAAAAAAACATGGATAATATGAAAACTAAAATCCTTCAAATCTCAATGAATCTTGATTTGAAAACCCATTTATCCCATTCAACCCATCAATAATACTCATATCTCAAATCAGAAGGCAAACCATTTTTATAGCATAGCCCAAAACCCTAGAATCTCAAAATAGACAAGGTCAACAAACCTCTTAGTCAATGCCCACATCTAAAACTTATTGAACACCTAGATATAACCATCACACACTTCTAGACCAAGATTTGATCCTTCATAAATTTAGGAACCTTGACTTCCTATACCATGGATTTGACCTTTAATAAGACAAATAAACCTGAGAGTGCATAAAAACTTCCAAAAGGCACAAACAAGATCATCAAGATATAGAACCATCTAGAACACATCACAGAGAAGTTAACAAACATTTATGATCACAAAAATCTTCTTTACATTTCCATCAATCTCGTTATGCCACCTGAGCATATCCATTTTGACCCTGCAGACTACTCTAACTGAAAGATACCTAACTTTTACTTTTTGGGACCTTCTTTATACTGATTGGAATTATGATCTAGATCAAACACATTGACTTCCACAATTGGAAATATCCATACCTTACCTTTATCACCAAAAATCATTGAACACACCTTGAGCACACATACTTTCTTTTCCATAATAAAGATGTATCCTAAGAAGCATAGGTAGAGACACCCTACCTCATAATGTCCTAAAACAATGTGAAACTAGGAGTTTCCCATAACTCCTCATATTCCTTCTCTTACTGGTCATATAATACTTATATATTTTCTTCTTCTTCTTAGTCTTAAGATAAACAAATTGCTCATCCACTACAACATTTTCCTTCTCTTTTAAGATTTGATTGACAATACATGGAGACAACATAGATTCATGACATACCTTTTCATCTGAATAATCTACTATGTAGTTTAGAAACTCATCACAAGGAACTAACTGATGTTATTTGTATGATACTTATAAATAATATGATGTTCACTTAGATTCATACATACCTTAAAACTAGATTTAATCAGCACCTTGGTCTTCTCTTTGAGCTTGGTCTCTTTATTCTCAACATGAGCAGACAATGAGAGCCCTCAGCATTCTTTAACTTTTGTAGCATTCTCCACCATAGCAAATAGATTACTTGGACTTGAAGACTCATCATGACTCATATTTGCCACCTTTGGTTTCCAAGAGTTAACTTGCTATTTTTCTTAATCTCTAGGAGCCTAACTAAACCTATTAGGACTTGTAGGACTTTACTTGTAGAACCTAACAATATGACAAATCTTCTCACAATTGTATCAAACCATTCTTCTTTAAGTGAACTCAAATTTACTTACTTTAGATGGAAAATGTTTTGTAAAGTCTCCCATATCATGATAGTTGAAACACTCAACCTTAATCACACCTCTTGACTGATGACCCCCATCATAGTTCCATGCAAACTCATTTCTAATAGGTCTCTTGAATTCTCTATCTGTATGCCTAAATTGATTACATGTGTAATAGTAATAATTAAAATTTGCATACCTCATGGAATTTATTTTTTTGATTTTATTTGACTTCATTCTTCTAGTACCTTCATTACTTTTTTGATGGTTTATCCTCAAATTTTGATTGTCCTTGTTTACATTAGTCTTCATCTTGTCTTGAGTTGTATTCTCTAGTTCTTTTGTATATCCAAGATCAGTTCTATCTATTTTATACTTTTGATCATTTATAATATTATCTATATCACTTGAGATCTTTTTAAATATTACAAATGACTTCAATTTACTAGATGTCTTTTCTAACTCAACTTTCAATGAATCAATTTCAATTACATACCTTGAACATTCATCTTCTTTAGCTTTCAAGATTGTAGACATGATTTCCAATTGTCAAATGAGATGCTTGACCATATCTTCATTATCCTTGGCATCTTCATTCATTATTTCTTCAAATACATTGAATTTATCATCATAGTCATTGATTTATGACTTCATATTCTTGTTAATTTTCTTCTCAATCTTTAGTTTATCAAGAACATCCATCAATTTAGTCTCATATTCCACCTCATCTTTATCATCATCTAAATCACTCCAAGTAGACTCCTTTTGATGTGATTAACTTCCTTCCTTAGACATAAAGAGTGATTTATATCAAATAGGTTAATCATATTCATAATCATACTCAGAGTCACTACATTCACTCTCATTTGATATACTACAGTCTTCTTTAGTGTAGAAACTCTTCTTGTTCTTGAAGGACTCCTTGTTGTCATACTTTCAGAATCCTTTCTTCCTCTTATCAAACTATTATGTCTTCTTATCTTCATCTTGGTCTTCACCACTCTTTTCATCATAATTATTTTTATACTTATGAGGGCACTTATTATAAAAATATCCTACCTCTCCACAATTGAAGCATTTGAAAGGTAGTTTATCCTTATACTTTCCTAAACATATTTTCAATTTCCTTGTAAACAAAGTAATTAGTTCATCCTCATCAATATCAAAAATTTCATCCTCCTTGGGTTTATTACCTTGTAACTTCTTCTTTGGCTTCATTTTTGTCTTGAATGTTAATTATTTATTTGTTGGTATATAATCATTAACTCTCATCTCATAGGTAGTAAAGATGTCATGTAATTCATCTATCTTCAATTAGGTAATATCATGACTTTATTTTACAATAGATAATTTAGAATCAAACTTGAGAGAGAAAGACCTTAATAAATTTTGAACTATCATAGGTTATTCAAGCTTCTCTCTAAGACATGTGATGATGGTCATAATCTCATCAACTCTCTACAAAAAATATGCCATCTAATCTTCTTCCTTCATCTTGAGACACTCAAATTATCTTTGGTGATTCTAAAACTTTGCCAACTTAACCTTTAAACCTCATTCAAAATATTATTCAATTTATCTCACATTTTTTTGTCACAAGTCTAATGGATTACCTTGGTGTATTTGGTCTTTAAAATACCATGAGTGATAGCATTCATTACCTTAAAATTTTTGTCAAACAACTTCTTATATGTAACACTAGATGGAGGAATAGTAGGTGAAGAATAACCATGCAAAACATATTTACAAATGTCAAACCCTAAGGACATGATGTAGGTCCTCATTATTTCACTCCAAAAAGAATAGTTAGATCAATTGAACATTGGTGCTTGTTTATTAGATAAACCTTCTTGATGCCTACCCATATTGTACCTTAGATCACCTTTGATCTATCAAGCCTTTATCAAAGGAACTATTATGATAACAATTATTAGAGGTGTAATCACTAAGAGGGTGGGTGAATCAATGACCTTAGATAATATAACTTCAATTATAATCCTTGCAAACTCTTAATTAATTACCATAAGAACTCATTAAGTATACATTCATTTATATCAATGAACAAGAAATATAATTAATATCACACACACAATACAAGATCTATGTGGGAAAACCTCTTGGGGAATAAAACCCACTCTCAAGTCTGTAAACACATAGACTAATTTTCCTATAAGATGATCACAAACAAGAGACTAGTCAAGTCCTTTTAACTAAAGTTTATTGAAATAACTATTCCACAAGGAGCCCTACCCCTAAGATGATCAATTTATTATGACCATCTATTTGATCAAGTCCTTATGACCTACAATATCATTCAATTCCTTTTGACTTAAGGCCTTTAGTGAAACCTCACATGCCTCTTTAATGCTCCTTATTCCAAGGTCATGATGAAGATAATTATGGATTTAATTTCAAATATTGAATTAATCCTCAATCACACATATTCATCTGAAGATGGATGGTTTAGGTTAATTTTGACAAATCTCAAAAATCTATAAATAGAGAGACCATGGACATGAATTTTAAGCTCAATTTATATAAATTTATTATGCAAAATTATCTCAACAATCCTTTGCAATAGACCATTTATTTTGTTTTCAAGCTTCATTGATAGGTTAGTTTAGTGATTTAGAATCATGAGCCTAGGTTTTATGGAGTGTTATTGAGACATTGGAAGAGTTTTCCACCTTTATTAACAAAGACAAGGATGATTGACCAAGGGAAAACATGGTTTTGAGCCACATGGGTATGGTGAATCCATTTGGGAAGGTAATATGATGTTTCTTTCTTTCATTTTTTTTTTTATATCCTTTGTAATTCCCATAGGAATAGATAAGCTTAGTTAGTTCTTTATTCATTTTTTATGATTTATGGACTAATGTTTGACTATCTTGCTTTATAATCTTCTCTACATCTCGGCATGCTTGGTGGGACAAGATGCATCATACACATGAAGAAGATCATTATGTAGCTTTAAAATCTTTATTTGGATCATTAAAACTCTTACAATTTGGTTTTCTAACTTTGTTTTGCCATTTTCCTTTACCACATTTTTACACGGTAATCGATATTGGTTAGTAAAACTGTCATCAGTTAGATTACTATCGTTGGTCACTATTAGTATAACCGATGTCGGTCATTGTGTTTTTTTTAAAACACAAACCTAAGAGCTATTTTTTTAAAGTTCATTATTTCAAACCCAAAATATCTTCAAGGATAAAGTACATGCTAATGTTTTTGTTATAGGACCAAGCTTGACATTTTCTAAAAACATGTTTAGATCACCTTTTGCATGCTTAAAAATGAATTAGAAACATTATTTTGGTGCTTAAAGTAACATTTAAGGTACTTAAATAAGTGTTTTTAACATTAATTTTCAAAGTTACAACTAAGACCAAGGGGTCAAATGAGCACCACCTCATTTTCCATTTGGGCTTAAAAATGAACTCATCTTTCCAAGTTTTTTATATTTACTTAGTTGTTTAAGTTAGATTTATTTTTACAAAAAGAGGAATGCCACATGTATGCTCTTTAATTTATCCCTCTTAGGAAACCCTTGGAATCAAAAGTGCCATTCCTATTATAAAAATACTAGTCCAAGGCTTAGAAAGAATGTCATCTAAAGTGCTCCCCAAACAGTAAGATGTAGTGGTTGTAAAAAGGACTATACCTTTTTACAACTAGCCAATGCTATAGTCACCTAATTTATATTATTATTTTTTACATCATTTGATGTGAAATTCATTTTACAATTGATTCCCCTAGAATGATAAAAAACCAATTAGTTTTAGTCAACCCTATTTTTCCATACCCTTGCTAGGATTTAGATGATTATACTTAGTGTATTTTGGTCATTATTTGCTTGGTATGATTTGAGGCTAAAACTTGTTTATTTGTTCATAAGCCATGTCAAAATCATGTATTTGAGTTAAGAAGGGTAGTGTTATGCTTCCCAAATCATGTCAAATCTTTTTTGTCTTTGAGTCTTTAAAACATAAAAATTGACCACATCATTTGAGCATGTTTGTGCCATTAGGTTGTTCAATTTGTTTCAATAACTTGTTTACCATTGTATCAAAAACCATTTATTTAGAACCATGCCATGTACACCATTTATACCTTGTTTATGCATCTTTATGATGTCTGCTCTTGTCTAGCTTGTTTGGTCTAATCCTAATCTTCAACATTACATTTTCAATTAACCTTGTCAAGTTTAGATCCAAACATTGATTGATTTATATTTAGGCCTCAATTTATGGAGTTGATATATAGATATTTTTCTTTTGGGTTGCATAGCTTTGATTAAATGATTAACCAATTTTGAACACTATTGATTGTTTATTTGTTTGAGTGCCTATCCTCATCATTTTTTGTGACATTTTTTGGGAAAACACAACCTTTATTCAAAAACCTTTGATGTTAGACATTTGACATTAGGTTGTTTTATGCCAAATCTTGGCACAAACTAATTTTGAGATTCAGCTTCACCCTTTCAACTAAGGTTGAACCTTTTATATTTTAAACATCCCTTTTCAAAGTTTGCATAACTTTAAGTCTTTCTATTTTCAGAGCTTTCTTCATTAAATGTAGATATATCTAGCTACACTTATGGTACCGTCATGGATAATCCAACTTATGATAGAATGGCTGCACAAAATGACTTTTATGACTTTAGTCAAGACCCCTATGGTAAAAATATGGTTTGTGAGATAGATTTATATCCACCTCACAAAAATCAATCATGGGAACATAGTCAAGATCCAACTTATGATCCAACTCATGATTGGAATGATTGGGTTTATCAAGAAGACTTAGATGCTTTGGCATGTATAAGTAATCAAACTTCACAACGTACCAAGATCACCATTTTAGGACATCCTCCTTTGGTTTTCATGAGTAACCAAACTAAGAAGCATCCAGTCATTACCATTTTAGGACCTCTTCCTTTGGTTTGCATAAGCAACCAAATTAAGAAGCATCTAATTGTTACCATTATTTTCCCATAACTAGTTTTTGATGAACCTATTATTGAAGAACATCCATTTTATGAACCAATTATTTTTTATCCCTTCTTCAATAGTCTAATATTTGGAGAGTCCATTATTAAACCACAAACCATTGTTCCTGCTAAACCAAATGTTCCCCACTTTAGAAATTTTGTGCCGATCTTCAAGCTTAAAAAGAACCATTAATTCTTCAAAAGCCATCTTATGAGGATCAAAATGTGTTCAAAATTGATCTTTTACAAGCAATTGTGAACCAACACCAACATGTTATTTTTAAAACACCCATTTGTGACAAGATAAATTATGATAAGTTACCTATTCATATGTTACCTATTTTTAAAGAGCCTAATCTCCTTGACAAGCTAGTCCTGGTAGAGTTGTCTCTTGATCTTTTCCCACTTGTTGAGGAGTCTCACTTTGACATACATGATTTTGTCAAGACGTCCCTTGAGTAGTTCCCTCTTTTTGAGGGGCTTCACTTAGACAAGTCAGTCTATGTTGAACCCTTCCAAGATGAATCATTTTTTATTGATCCCATTATGCCATCATAGGCTATTACTTGTCAAAAATTTACCATTTAAAAAAACATTATCAAAATAACCATATCAGATGAAGAATAAATATTAGAGTCTGGTTCCATTTTTGAACCAACATTGGATTTAGAATCAAAAACAAAATCAACATTATATGTGACATTGGATTCATAGTCCCTTGCTTTAGAATCAGAGTCAAAAATAGATTATAGTATTGGTTTTTACAACATTGGTTACAATTTCCTTGTAGATCAATTTGAATATATTTGTGATCTTTTTACAATTTTTGAGGATGATTACTTCAACATCAACACAAGTTCTCCTAGTATATTCTATGAGGATTGTGATGCCTTTCACCATCCCATTAGAACCACCCAACATAGCCCTTATATTGAAATTCCACCTCCCACAAGTTTTGGTTAGGATTGATATAATCATACTTTGTTGAACTGCATCCATGGTGACATAGCAGTTGAAGAAGAGTAAGGAGGTCAAGACCACATTTATTTAGAATAATAACAATCTCTTAGTGAAAGCTTTTTGGAGGTGCTAGGGGATAAGCAAAGATCAAACTCAACATCTTTTAGTGACACTTTTTAAAAGTCACTAGAAGACAATCAAAGTCAAATGTCAACATCTCTTTATGAAACCTTCTCAGAGGTGCTATGGGATGAGCAGAACAAATTCATTGGTGAAAACCTCATCGAGGTACCAATAGTTGAGCACAAACATTCTTCATTATTTACTAAAGATGATATCAAAGAACAAATCAAAATAGCTTCTAGTATATAGCATAATTAGATGGTAGCTACTCTCAAGATCAAGCAACAAAACAATCTAATGGTTCTATCGAGAGCATCTTCAAAGGTCTTCAGCCCTACCACAACCAAAATTATGTCAAATTTGGAATCAACAACATTACATGTTACTGAAAGTCCTGATCTCCATTTGTTTGCCATTCATTAAAAAATCCATTATCACCCACCTATTTATTACCCACATATCTCATTTATCCTACCATTATTTACCATCACTGGAAACACTTTTCTTTATCAAGGTTATAAGGATATCTTGTCTCAACATTTGAAGGAAGTAGAATCAATGATCTATGAAGATCATGAACACATTATTGAGATCCAAATCAACAAGAAGTTCTTAACAGAGTAGTTGTTTTGAAAGGGTGTTGGATAGCAGCTTATATAGTTGATCATTTTTTTGTCTCACATATTGACTAGGACGTGCATCTCCCTTTCAAAAAGAGAAACAACACCATTTTTAATATACCATTCACCCATTTACCATTACCATGCCTCATCTCTTGGGGACAACCCTATATACCCTTTTTAGGCATTATTATACCATTGAGATCCATGAACCATGTTGTTTGAATTACATTGACTTGAGGTCCTTTGGGACTATGTAGGCAACACTCAATTTTTATTGAGGTTAGCTCGATCACCCCTTTCCTATGCTCTCACCATTTTATAAGTAATTGTTAAGTTTCAATAATCTCATCATTTTAAAAGTAACTTAATCCAACATTCTCACCATTTTGTGAGAAATTTGATCTAGTCATTGTTTGGGGGCAGCTTTGTTTCCACTATATCCAATTTTATTCTGATCATTTCATTATACCATTTTTATTATAACATTTCTTTACTATTGACTAAGGCTTATTTTTAGTCATCATGTTTATCCCATTTTGATCTTGGTTCCTTTGGTTCATCTTGTACCTTTTTTGGGGGGGATTTTGATCTAATTTCAATAGTTTTTGAATTTAGTGTTGAAGGACAGTTTATGAACATAGTGTGACATTTGATATGGCATGTTATCTTTCATCTATAATCTTATTTGGTATCACTGATTATAACCACCTATGGGAAAATTAGTGTTGTTTTGGTACCCCTGATTATAACCACCTTTGGGTAAATCATTATTATGACATTGTTTCCTAATTATAACCACCAATGGGAAAATTAGGTACAATGCCTTTTTATCATGCATTGCCACATCATCTGGTCATTACTACTATCATTTTTCTTATCATTCACCTTTTTTGTGAGCTTGTTATGACCTTGTCAGTTTTTCATCACCTTTTATGTGGATAGAATTACTATGACTTGGGATTATTTTGGGGTTATATAGGCCATGCTCAATTCATTTCAAGGTCAACTCAATCCCTCTTATCATACACTCTCACCGTATTATGGTGTGATCTCACCATTTCATGAGCTAGACTATTTTGTATCTCTTAATCTTTAATCAAGTTGAGATACTTAGAAAATTCCAAAAACATTCATAAAACCAATAAAAAACTCAAAAACATTTTGTGTGTTTATTTGATTTTAAATATGGTCTTTTGTTTTCCTATCTGGTCTTGCTTCTTTGTTTTATTTTTTTCCAAGTATATCTTGATGGTCCACATGGATCTTGATTATTTAAATCTTGGTCTCATGTTGTTAAGATGTTCTTGCCCTTTTTTTTTAAACATTATTATTCTTAATTAAGTCTAGGCTAATCATATCTTGATTTCAACTTAGGTTCATTTGTGTTTATCTTTTTCTTTGTCTTTGTTTTTTTGTTTAAATGTAAATTGTTGTAACTCTAGTTTTGGTTATTATTTTACCATTATCCCTAGTTATAGGTATTCACATTTGAAATGGCCTAGTGCAATTAGAACCTTATGTCATTCTAAGTTATTCATACTTATGATGCCTAATTTATTTTGCTATAGCAAGCACTTTGTGCTCAGATCTCAAAGTCTTAACATCAACATTATCTCCAATGAACGATTCTCAAGAACACTTTACAAAACTTAGGCTCATGATATGGAATTAGGCTTCTAAGTAATAGGTATTTTAGGCTTCTTTGTCTATGCTTAGATGTGCATCTCTTTTCATACATTGTGAGTCTAATCAATTTTTGGTCATTTTTCATCATTCCTCATTCCATTCTCTCCCAAATTTGGGTGAACTACATTGGCTTGAAGTTCATATTGGAACATGAGTCCATGAAACTATGTAGGCAACACTCAATTTCTATTGAGGTCAAATTGGCTATATCCATTCTTATTTTCATCGCTTTCATCACTTTGTACATTCTGATATGCTTGGTTTTATATGGATTTCTAAGCCATTACACCATCGCATGTACATTTTCAACTGATCATTTTAACCTATCTTTTCAGATATATCTTTGAGATATTTTTTCTTGCCAATTACCCATGCTGGGGCACAACATAATTATTTATTATTTATCAATGATAGATATTTTCCCTACTAGTAAAAAACTATTTTATCATGATCAAATCTACTCTACTGGAGTACTTATTATATTCTCTTTGGAGATCCCATTCTAGAAGTGATTTCCTTACTAAAATAGAACACTCTCTCTTTTACTCTAATTCCAAGCTCTCCAAATTAATGCCTATGATGGTAATATGTTAGTGTGAAACATGTCTTGGGATTGATCAATGTCATAAGCATACAGCTTGTACTCTCAAATTGGGAATGTTTAAATTGTGTCCCTTACATTTATGGATTATATCTTTCCCATTCCCCCTATCTTTTAGGAATATTATACTCCTAATTTTATTTTCATCATTTATGGTAATCACATGTGAAATAATTATCTCATCTAGATGTAATCTATTCCATGGTTTAATCTTTCATTTTCTATCTCATTTCAAAATTCCATCATTTTCTTCTATCCTAGTATGTCCTCTAAAGGGGGCATCATCATGGGTCTGTTCCAATTTCTTCTTGACAAATATTTTATTTGAAAAGATGTTTCTTCACCTGAATGTCTCACTACACCTTCTCAAATAGGGGGAAAATGTAGACATCCAATTCCTAACACCAATTTGTGTTTAAATTGTCAATCTTACTCAATTTGCCCTCAAATGCACATTTTAGGTCAAAATCCATAAAACATGCTAAATGGTTCAAAATTTTCACTTAAAAGTGCCAATTAAGGTCAAAGTATCCCTAAATGTGTCAATGTAATTTATAGGCCAGGTAACATTGATCAATTCATTTTGAGTTAAAATGATGATTTCACCTTTTGTGCTCTAGATCACTCTTTTCACCTAAATCCATTGGTACATGCCATGTACCTTTGTTATTTTGTGTTGGAAACATCCTAAATATAAATGTAGTTTTGGTTAATCTAAAATAACCTTCTAATTCTTCTAGAGTCAAATTATAACTCAGTGATATGACTTTCTGACCATTTTGATTAATTGATTGCCAATTTTCAAATAATTGCACAGATATTGATTAACCTTGTTTAAGGCTAATTAATCCAAATCAAGAGCTTAAGTAGATTTTCCATGAGAGTTGTTGAATATTTATTTTTGGAAATTTATTTCTATTAACTACATCATTAGGTGACATCATCTCTTAGAAAGACATCCCTAGGCCATAAATGCCACAAATATCAAGATTATGGGTCACCCATGCCTCTTCAATTCCCCTTCTTCCAAGGTCATGATGAATATAATTATGAATTTAATTAAAAATATTAAATTAATTCTACCACACATCTTCATCTCAATATGGATGGTTCAGGTTGATTCTGACCAATCTCAAAAATCTATAAATAGAGAGGCCATGGACTTGAATTTTAAGCTTGATTTATGCAAAGTTATTATGCAAAATTATCTCCACAATCCTTGGAAATAGACAATTTATTATGTTTTCAAGATTCATTGATATGTTATTTTAGTGATTTGTAATTATGAGCCTAGGTTTGATGGAGTGTTCTTGAGACATTGGAGGAGTTTTCCACCTTTGTTGACAAAGACAAGGATGCTTGATCAAGGGAGAACATGCTTTTGGGCCACATGGGTATGGTGAATCCATTTGGGAAGGTAATATGATTTTTATTTCTTTCATTTTTTTCTTTCTATCCTTTGTAATTACCATAGGAATAGATAGGCTTAGTTAGTTAGTTCTTTATGCATTTTTCATGATTTATGGACTAATGTTTGACTAACTTGATTTTTAATCCTCTCTACAACTGTTAGATCTTTCTTACAAATTTGGTTGTGTTAGAACTTAATGATCTTATATTTGAGGGACTAAATGTTCACCTTAATGACTTTTATCTTGAAAATTTACATGACCTAAAAAATGGACCATATAATTTCCTCACATAGGATAATCCACCCAAATAAAAAATTGATCCTATAACCTTCATATGTGTGAGATATGACATCATCAATATGCCTCCTCAAATTTATCTATAATAGAACCAATTATGTCTAGATGAACATGATGAATAACTAGATGAATTTCACTCATAAAAACAAGCACTCAATTCATAGGTAACTTCTAATCAGACCCATTGCACATCCTCAAATCACTATACTCATCCCTAATCATCTTTGACCATGAAAAACTTGAAGAATAATCAATCTTACTTTAATCATATTAAGACAAGCACAATAAACACTTTTTCATTGATACTTAGGTTATCAAGAAACTTCATCCACTCATAAGGACACCTCCATGACATCACTGACAACTCTCTGACACCTCACACATCTGACAGTGCTTAAAACTAGAAAATGCCAAGCTTTATCCTCTTTACAAAGTATGAGATGAGTTCCCTAAAGTTATAATATTTTGGTGAAATTAGGAGAATATTTTGAGGATGTTTGAAACGTTTTATGATTTCTTTGGCCTTTCCCATGCTTAATTTTCCTCTCATATCTATCAATTCATTCATCATTACGCACTAATTCTCCATAATCCCCTTGAGGTCAAACCCATAGTTCCATTACATCAACGATCATGAATAAGGGCTTGTACTATGTATAATGTCTTGAGTTCCCCCAAAGGAGATATCTTGCTTCCCCTTCATGTGTAAGTTTTGAAAATTTTGCATCATTTAGCCAAAGAGGGGGCCTAAAATAGATAAGGTTAGCAAAAGGACTTCTCACTTGGTTAAGGAATCTACCAAGTTTCTTGAGAACTCAGACCAGAGGCAAGTTCCAATAGTGAAAGGTAATTTGAGACAAATAAGAAGGAATTCAAGATAATAGAAAGATGGAGGGATTTGAGAGATGCATCATGACATGATAATATAGTATACATCCTCCATAGAGCTCCAAAGGTGTAAAGTGGTAATGAATGCCTATTTGATAAGTTGACCTCATACATAGCTAGCCCTTAAGCCTATTGTAGTAGAGGGATAAAGAGGAGAGGCCATAACATGATGAGAAAAGCAAGGATCAAGAACACATGCCATTTAGTGAAACCTGACAATCACTCAAAATTCATGCTTCAATCAGGGTCTTGATGCTTAGAGGGAGGATTAGTGTAAGAGTTGGATAGCAAGTGTGATTGCACTATATAATTGGGACTATTTATAGAATTCCAAAGGCATCTACAAGATCTCCAATATAACTTAAATCATGTAACATGGTGTTGTAATGGTAATTAAATGTCTTAAAAAGCCTAAATATAACCTTCCCCACTTTAATGATGGCCTCACAAGGTTGCAAACCACCCTCTGTGTCTATATAACACACATTCCCTCTTTCGAAAAGTTAAGATTTCCACATGAAAATTAAGGTATTCTAATTTTTTAAGGTTTCATTTTGAGGCCTTGTATGATGTGTTATATCCCCTAAATATTAATGTTAGCTTAAAATTAGTTCTAGGTTTCTCCAAGATACATTTGAATTGGCCTTATAGGGAGTTTTCCTCTCCATTTCAAACCACATATATACCACTATCTATTCACTCTATATCACTATCATGTATTATGTTTACCCTTGTTTTTCCTATTATCATCCCCTTATCACTCCATATCCATCTTTATATACCCACCATCCTCCCTTCTAAGGCTAGACCATGTTGGGGATCCTCCATACTCCCTTGAAAACCCATATAGTTGATAAAACCAAAAAGTCTTAAATCTTTTTGAACATGAACCTGATCAAGAGGCAAATTATGCCTATAGTCAGCCTTTAAAGCCACCATAGTAGAGTAATGAAGAGGCATGATAGAGGAGGCCTTTTAAAAGAAAGAGTAGATAAAAGAGAGAAAACTAATGATAAATTTTAAACAAAGATAAAATTCCATATAAACACATGAACTGACTTAGGGCACTCATCCTAGATTACATACTTAAAAGTTCAGTCTATGCATAGGGCTATACTCCTATATGATTGAGTTTGAAAGAATAGTTAAGGTCTTAAATTCAAAAATTTAAAAAGATAATGTACTTCCTAAAGTTGAATGACCAGAGGTCTCAAATGAATGTTGGGGTGATTTAGGATGGATCTTTACCTTATACTCATCAGGTCACCTTATCCACCTCATATAATCCATGTAATCACTTACAACACCTTAGTTGGCATGTCCTTGGCATATGAATGAAGTGGTTGTAGAGGTTGTGATTTATGAGGTTTTTAGGTGTCTCTTGAATAATTCAAGGTGCCAATAGTTCCAAGAAGCATTCACATACAAACATATGACCTTGAATTCCTCAAAAGGGTCTAATGCAGGTGTACCTACAATTAATAGGGTAATCATAAAAGATAAGGTTGTAGAGAACAAGATCCACCATGGTAAGTGTAGGAAATGAGTGGTATATATAGACATATTCTTTACCTAAACACTTTATTCCATCATAAGTATAAAGGGAACCTACATATACCTTGATTGGCCTAGGCCTTAACATGTTTATGAAGTTGAATAAGAAGTGTGATTGATCAAAGGTTAAGGGTAATTGTTGAGGTGATTGAGGGAAATTTTGGACCTATAGATAACTCTCAAAGGTGAGATTTATAATGAGGATGTCTAAGACACTAACTCCAAGAGTGACTACCTAGTCCCACTCAGTCAAGGATACATAGATCTACACCTATAGGCTAGTCATGAGAGTGAGACCCAAGCTAAGATGGGTAAGAGAAAACCTAGTATATTTGGTATTGATCAACCTAATAAGATGAAAATATCTTCATGGAAACATTATAAAGATCTAATACTTTTATTTCAAAGTCTATTTTAAATCTGTGGGGTGCTCCAAATCAGAATCAAGACCTACAACTAGGCCATAGTGCCTCAAAGATCAAGGTGGTATGATGTGATGGGAATAGGAATATGACCTCACCCTTGAAATTTGGATGGTATGATAAGCTTAATGAATGTATTATCACACTCAATAGTTCCCAAGATGATGGAATTAGTTTCATAAAGTTCACCATAGAGGTGACTGTATGTACATCTCCTAATCTAATACATTTACTTATCCAAGCATGGAAACCATGGATTAAGAGGTGGGTGGTATCAGTGTTTGTCTATGGTAAGATAACTTTAGGATTAAATGGAAGTATATATAGGTGTAAATATAATTTTTGATACATCATGACCATCCATTCATGGTTATATACTCAAAATGATGATAGGGTGAATCACATACCCAGTGTTGTTCTTACTAGTACCATGAATAAACCTTTCTTTGTGAAGGTTTCAGAGAGATGAGTGGATTTCATATTTAAAGAACAATTATAAAAATATCTAATCAAACCACATATAACATTCAAAAGATAAATAGAAAAGGTAAGTGGGCATGTAGTTGAAGACCATACACACAGTCATCAATAGATGCAAGTTTGAAATAAATGAACAAATTAAGGATGATATAAAGTTAGTACAACTTAGATATTTGATATATGAGATCCTCATGACCTAAATAAATCCATTATATCTCCAAAATTATATGACAAATATTTAAATTAACCCTTGTTTTTTCTCAAACTTAATGTACTCATGCTAAGGACCCAACAGACTAACTCATGAATGAATGATGATGAAGGAGGGAGATGACATGGAATAGCCTTGGATTAGTATGTGATGATATTAAAAGTGATAAAAATTTTGGGTTAATAATTTATAATGGATTATATCACCCAAGATATACCTAAGAAGGTAAATACACACAGTTAGGCCTTTTAGGCCTAGACTAGGCCTAAATCCCTAAAGGTGCCTAATCTCATTTATAACACCAAGTGGACCTTCCAATGAATTATATAATATTAATATGGAGATATGAATTTTTTTATAAAGGTTTGTAGAAAACACCTCCACGTTGGTCAAATTTTTCCTAAAAACACTCCAGGCCTATCCAGAATGCAAGAACTAGTCAATAGGCCATTTTATTTCACTTGGAACTATATGGACATATAGCATGGGAGGCCAAAGATTCTAAAATAGTTAGAGGAGGTCATATATCTCAAATTTGTGTAATTTTATTAGAGTTTGTATGTCACATTTTTATGAACTATCCTTAAGGGTTCAAACTAGTGAAAACACTTCCAAACCCTTAGTTTTGACCTGATGGAGAAAATCTAGTTGCTAATGCTTCAAGAAGGGATTTTTTAGAATAAATGATATTTTAATAATGTCTAAGACTCATCTAGGATCCTTTTACACCATTTTATCCATACAATTATTGTATAAAATAATACAAAATAGTAGTTTGTACAAGATTTTGTGTGTTTTAAGGGTTTTATGCATGATTGGAAGATGTTAATCATTAGAGATAAAAGTTGAGGAATTGTTCCACCTCCTCAAGTCATAATTTTCTAAAAAATATTATAAATTTCCCTACTAATACCTATAAAACCACCAATATTACATGACTAAGGAAATTGAACTGGTTAGATTGGAAAATTGGAATCGCAAGCTCCTAAGGCATTTCTAAGCCTATTTCATGATTGGAGGTATTGTGTCAGACATGAGTTATATTAATACACATTTTTTCAATAATTATTGTAGTTTTAATGTAGGTAAATGTAAATACTTAGGAAATTAGGCCTAATTAGCTTATGTTGCCATCAAAGAGATCCAAATTGGCATTAAGAGACTAGTATAATAAGTCAATGCAAAATTGACATGCTCGATAACTAAATCTTAAAGGGCATTTAATATGAATTCCATAGATATATTATAGTAATAAATTAGTTTCTTTGTTGGAGAAGTGTGGGTTGCTACGTAACTATGGTGGTCTAATTCATCTTGTAACTACCATGTGGAGTAATTGTGGACTATTATAGGCATGGAAAGCCTTTAAAAAGTGTAAATGAGGATGAACCATCCTCCATTACTTGTTTCCAATTCAAAAATCCCATTTAAGGAGCCTTTAAGGAGCATTAATGTAAGGATAAGATTGGAGGAGATTTATATAGCTGTTGTAACAACCTCTTTGAGTGGATTTGGCCATTATCCCCTTATTTCTCTTTCCACTATTCTATATATTGAAGTATTATAAGCCTTTATTGGTATCCCTTAGGCTGGTATGATGAAACTCTACCAAAACTTGTACTTGTACACCTCTTGCAGTGATGAATAAAATATTTATAGTTGTTTACCAATATGTACTTAGTGTTTTGTATTTGTTTGATATGCAAAAGAGGTTTTCATTTTCCCTTTTTAGGTCCAAGTTCCACCTAATTTAAGAAAAAAATTCCTTTAAGGTCATCTCATGTGTCTTGATGTTGATTTCTTATGTATGAATTGGATTGTTGACTGTAAGTGCCTTCAATCAGGCCTTACCCTCATTGATGTCTAGCTTAAGTGAATCAAAATGAACTCTAGGTGAGTCATTATTTCTTGGAATATTTTTATTTAGTGTCTTTTTCATTTTCATAATCCATTATTTAATGAAGGGTTCAATTTTAATGAGTATATGGTTGAATTCATGGTGCATCACCACACTTTAGAGTAGGTTTTAATTTCTATGCAACTCCTTCACCCTTTTCATTCCCCATAGAGTTTATATCTTAGAGAAAGAGCACTAAATTATAAAATTATGTGAGTTAACCCCTTAAAATATATAGGTTTTATCTAATAATATGTGACCCATATCCTTAGGTTAATCCCATGTTGGACTAAGTTTGAGTAGAGGACTTGAACAATTCTCTTCTTAGCTAGGGCACAACCTAGAATTCCAATAGTTATGGCACACCCAGTGGGATTAGCTTAAAATTCCTTGAAAATTTGATTTGACTATGTTGAATTAAACCTTAAAACCATATTTTAGAGCTTCAAACACTACACCATTTGATTTTTAGTTATAAGGTTGCATTAGTCATTACAATTCTTCATTTTAGAGGTAAGATGGGTTGTCATTCATGGTTTCATTCATTCTCATGTTCTTCATGGTGAAGGATGGATGCATATGAGGTAGTTTCATGTTAACCACCCTATTATGAGTTAACCTATGACCCTCTCTATTTCTATCATGGCACTTTACAACCCTATCCTACTCCATATGAATCATATATTCCCCTTTATCAGTCGTATGATGAGTTTCCCTGTGACCAGGACTATCAACCTTATTGTGAGTCTCATCTACCCCCTCTATAGCTTGATTACCATATTTATAAGTCATGGAATCATCATGACATTATTTACAAACTTACTCATACCCCAATCCATTCCATATTTGTCTTTAATTAACCCCTATTAGACCAAGAGAAAAACATGATAAGCATTGATACATTGAAGGGGTATGGAAAAGAGATCCAAAAACATGTCATTAAAGGAGTTATAACTTTATTGAAGTATTAAAAATAAATTTTTATGTCCTTAATTAGGGGAGGATACCATATAAATAATGGTGACATGATTGAAATAGATGGACTCATCTCCAACATTGAGGAGAAGTTAGTAACCCATGAAGAGCAACAAACACCCCATCACCCATATTGCCTTCCCTCATTCAACCCATGTCAACATAATAATGGGATTCATGTCACATCTCATAATACCTCACCAAATGAGTTAAAATTCATCACTTTTCCTCCTAACTCCTCTCAACCTTCCCCTCATGAAAATTAGTTCAAGGGAGAGTCTAGTAAGAAAGGAAAGTTTGTGTTGAAAGAGTGAGTCATCATGAGAAATCAAGATATAATTTTTAAGCCACCCTTGATAGGAAGATTGAATATATAAAAAAAAAATTTAGTAGATAGTATCATATACAAAAATTAATCAAACTTAGCTACACATTACTCCTTATATGCCCCAAAAAACACTACAATCTATGAAAGAAAAATCCTAAGCCTGAGTTTCCATCTTTGAGTCAAGTCTTATAATAAATAAATAAGGAGAAGTCAAACAAATATAAGGTTACTCAATCCTCACCCTGAACTCCTCAATATTATAAGTCATTTACATCTTGGAAATCCATTTAAAATAGTATGTAAAAGAAAGAAGAGAGCATGGTTGTAGAAGATAAGAAGCTAGATCAAAGACATGTCACATATATCTCATCTCTCTTAGAGTCATTACAAGACTATCCTATGATACTCCTTGAATAGGTAAGTATTTATCTCTATGTTGAACTCATAGCTTATGATTATGAATTATCATATTTAGAAGAGGAGCTCATAATAGGGACACCACTTGCTAAAGAGGAACATTTTTTTATTTTACAAAAGTGCAGGGGATAACAAGTTGTAGGATCTTGATGAACCACAAAAGGAAGATGCTCAAATTAGACAAGGTGAATATGGCCTCTAAGAATTTATAAATGATATGGAAGCTACACTTCACCATGACAACCATCAGACACTTATAATAGAGGTAGAAGAAAGTTGTAGACTAGTCAAGGATCTTGGAGAACAAAAAATAATGAAGGTTTGTAAGGTTATCAAGTGGTTATTGAGGATGATAGAGTTTCAAGAGATCATCCAAGTGATCTATTTGTTATTTTAGGATTAGGATACAACCTCATTAAATTAGGTTATGATATGGTGTATATTAGAGAATATGAGCTCACCAAGCAAATAAAAGGTATCTCCATTAACATATCATCTCAAGTGGTTGCCACAGTGGAAGATGATTTGTTTAGGATCCTCAAACAATGTTACCAACCCCTTATTCTTGTTCCATCAATATATTTCAATAATAATTAGTATGTGCAGCTTGTAAGGCATGATGAAGAGACACTTGATCTATTAGTAGAAGGTAGTCAACTAGAATAAGTGTTGTTTGGGCTAAAAGGGAAGCCTGAAGAGGTAAATCAAAAGCAACAAGAGGTAGAATTTGAAGGACCCAGTGATTGTGTGTTCATTATCCATCTATTTACATAGGATGTGGTATTTACGAGCATCATAGGTGACCTAGTCATCAAGAGGACTACTCCACCAAGTCTCCCATTTATAGAGTTGCTTATTTCATTTCATTCCCTACCCTATAGGAAGAGACTTTAACGAAACATTCCCTTTGATCTAGGAGGGAGAAGGTACACTAAGGTTAATTGTATATATTAGTTATTTGATTTGTTTGTCTTCTTTTCAATAAGTGTGGTACACAAGTTTTTGTTTTGTCCCTTTGTTGGTTCTATGTTCTATTTGGCGTGTCTTTTAGGAGTAGGTGTTAGGTAGTTTATATTGTTTGTCTTATTTTGTTGTAGTCCAAGGAGTGTCACAAAGTTCAATCAATTAAGAAACCCATGTTGTATTCCTTTAATGAATGTCATACTTGAGCTTTTGGGTTCTCATGACTAGTAAGTTGGTCATCCCTAGGAATCACCAAAAATGTTTACCAATTTTGACCCTTAGGTCAAAATGGTCAACACTACATTTGAAACATGGCATTTTCATAGGTTCTTAGGTCATTTTATGCCTTGATTTGTCCTTCATGAGTCCATTTTATCCTTTTAACATCATTTAAGGTTTATTTGAGAAGTTTAAGGTAAAATACCTTTGGAAACCTAATGTTATTTAAGGCATTATGACCCTCATCATGGAAGTCAAGTGTTTTATGTGGTAAAAAGTGGTGTAACCCTCACCTTGTTTACACCTCAGGTTACCTTACCAACATGTCACTTCTTCATTAGACTATATTATTTTTCTTTTGATGAACTTTTCTCTTATCTCAATGCCAAGATACTAGTTGAGTCACCAATGCTCTTATTGGTGACATAGCTCTATATAGGAATCAGGATCATCAATGCAAACTTGCTCATTTTTAAAACAATGTCATTCACTACCATGATAGATATAAATCTTTATCAAGAACAATACAATTAGCTCATGGTTTACCTGTGACTCTTAAGATCAATCCTTCACTGAATGAAACCTTGAAAATCATCATAACATGTTCTTATATCCATCCCAAGAGATACACCACCACCATTCTTCTTTTCTCAACTGTTTCAACCCATTCCATTTTAGTCAAGATACACATTTATATATCTAGTTCACTTTCAAATACAAGTTGAAATCTGGACTGTGTTATCATCTACATAGAATGCAAACAACCTCACTGCTCCTTTAGCCATTACTTGATCAACCCAATTCAATAGGGTTTATTATGCCTCTCAGATTCACTATGCATAGAGTTCTTAACTATAGCACACGACACACACTTTGCCTTTATTGTATATGGAAGCTATGGAAAATGATCTTATTTGTATATACCCAAATACATAACACAAATAAATCTTTACCATTTAAAGTATCCATGAAAACTTTGCAAGACCAACTTTGTGCTACAATAACCTCCATCCACATTACATTCCTCCACACTCTGTTTACACAGTTTACTTGTGGTCCATTCTTATAGTCCTTCAATAGTTTCTAGACTATGTATGTCATCCAATCCTTTGTAATTTATCTTGATACGCTCCACACATCTTTAGTCAATTTCACTCTTTTAAGCCTCTTTGGCATTAAAGAATAAACACAGAGTTTAACACAATCAATCCCTCTATACAAATGATGCTATAGAAAACTATTCTCAGACTCCTACATCTCCCATGCATTCATTTATTACGTTGAGTGATCCTTGGATAGTGGACTGTGAGTGTGTTGAAAGCCCTGCCACATACCCTGTTTCTTGACTCTCACAACATTCCACACATTCGCAATTTCCTTATCACAATTTAATTAAGTTTCAAATTGCTCTCAGAACAATGTCTAAAGGTTTTAATGTGTTAATCTTGTATCATAAAATGTTCATTGCCTCCTTAAGCTCTAAACAACACACACATAGGGCTCTGTACTGTATAACCAGAATTCTACCAATGAAATCATTATTGCATAATCATTACCATGAAGATCGACATCCATCTTTCTTAAACAAACAAGGATACTTACAATTCAATACATGATCTAGATCAATGGCTTCCAAAGCCTTATTTAGACACTTCATTCCTTCTTCTTGTCCTCACATCCAAATATTCTCTCTGTCCTTTTCTCTTAAATTCTTGATCTCCTAGTTGTCTCTTTCTTTCCTCTCTGAATGAGGTGCTCCCTCTCTCTCTTCTCTACGTCCCTCTGTCCTCTTGAATGAATTCTCTTTTTCTCTTTTGAAGATCCTCCTCTCTAACCTCTACACCCAACTTGGGCTCAAGACAGAACAAACATGGTTTGTAATCTTCAACAATATACCAAGGTTGAAAGATTTTCAACCACTCCTCCTTTATTTGCTCAATAACTTCAACGTAAGAGATTCTCCTTTAACCACTTTCACTCTTTTACTTTTTACATTGACTTTTTACCTTTACTTTTATAATTACTCCTCATCAACAAGATTTTGGAGGGAATATACAATAATTTGAATTTGAATTCAAACATGACTAGAGCTTGCATGCCTAGTGAAGACTGATCCCATCTTAACCATGTCTTGCAGGAAGATGTATGTAGATGCTCCTACATCAAAAAGGGTTTATTTTTGTCATTTCATGTAGTTTTAATATTATATTACCCCCTTTTTAAGTATGTACCACTCCCCATAAAAGGTGAAAAGTTAAGTTATAATGTTTACCCCACTCTCATGTGTTTTATTACTCTTTTCATGTTTTCAAAAGGTGGTTTCTAGAGTGATATAACACATTGGAAGGAAATGAGAAAGTTTTCAATGTTGTACTAGGTCCGTACATGCATGTAATAGCTGTGTGAGCACCTAAAATTCACCTTCCATCAACTTATATGGTAGATGTGCTAGTTTGAAGCCAAAAATAGGTGTCTTGTCCTTATTCTATATATGTGTACTTCCAAGGTTTTCTTCTAGATACTCCCCTAGGTGTATTTATACTCCCCAAGTGTAGTTATAAGAGGTGGATGAGTCCCAAATACATAAGGTTGTATAAAACTATCACACTTCTCCATCACTCTCTTTGGACAACTTGTATAACATCCCATGTTTTCACTTAGTATGAATAAGAGAGAAAAATTCATGATCTAATATTTTTGGGGGTTAAATTATGCCTCTTGACTATCACATCCATATATTGTGTTTACATATCCATCCCCTATGCTCTATGAACAAATCCTAAAAATTTGGCCACTTCATGAGCTTGTCTATTTTTATAGGGTAAGAAGATTGCAATGGTTTTGGTCTTATTTTAGAGTTTTTATGCAAATTTTATGTTTTAAAATAAACCATGGAACACCTCCATTTCCCACACCCCTACCTCACATGTGTGTGAGTGCTTAAAAATATCAAACTAAAATCTTTATCCTCTTTGCAAAGTATGAGTTGAGTTCCTTAAAGTTATAGGATTTCATGCAATTAGGAGAAGATTATGAGGATGTTTGAAATGTTTTAAGAATCCTTTGGTCTTTCTTATGCCTAATTTTCCTCTCATAGCTATCAATTCTTTCATCATTAAGCACTAATCCTCTATAATTCCCTAGAGGTTACACTTATAGTTCCATTGCATTAACCATCATGAATAAGGGATTATACTATGTAGAAGGGCTTAAGTTCCCTTAAAAGAGATATCTTGATTACCCTTCATGTGTAAGGTTTGAAAAAAAATCATCAACTAGCTAAGGAGGAGGCTTAAAAGAGATATGGTTAGAAAAATGACTCCTCACCTAGTTAAGGGATTTTCCAAGTCTCTTGAGAACTCAGAATAGAGGTAAGATCCAATAGTGAAGGGCAGTTTGAGATAAATAAGAAAGAATTAAAAATAATATAAATATGGAGGCATTTGAGAGACTGTAGTCATATAAAATGCAAAAATTGATAACTTGAGTGTGGCTTGTGACACCCAACCCATGATCCATCTTGTTTTCTCTCATGACCCTCATAGTCATCTTTTCTCTGATTCTCAATCATCTATAGCCTTCCAAATTTATCTTAGCTAAGTCAAACTCCCTTTTCCATGACTAATCCATCCCCTTAGACCCTGATAGCTTAGGATAATAGTGACACACTTGAACTATAGCACCGGTGCCAGTCATGTCCACTTTCGGTGCTCTTGCCTAAATGCATTTTTGGTCCCAATGGTTAGTTTCTCTTGATTTCCCATATTTCTCCTTGTTGGCCTAATGTGAGCACATTCAACCCATGACCAATAGATCTCTATAAAAACCCATTCAAAGATCATTTGGAGAGGGTTGGAAAAAATCACTAAGAAAGCACAAATACAAGCAAGACTATTCAAGTAATCTTCCTTATTCTTTGTATACAGATAGCCAATACACCTACAAGCTTATTCAAATACTTAAACCAATCCCCAACCACCTTAATCACATCCATATTATTATTTTTTATGTTCATACACTTTATTATAGAAAACACATCAAGTGGGAGAATTATATATAGAGTTATCCCTCTTTGGAGTATTGGTATGTAGGCAGCATTCCCAGACAAGGGGTATGGATACATTTTTAATGAAGTTTACACACACTAACCCCCCCCCCCCCCACTTTTTCAAAATTGGTCAAATAATAATGGATTATAGGTTTTAAAGATAAAATATTATCTACAAGGAGCTCTATATACTTCTAGCTATCGAAACTTCATAGATAGGGTCACACAGACATAGCGAACAAAACCTAGAAAGCTTAGATCTATAGGATGACAATGAGACATGTGTAATAAATCATCAGTGCCACTCCTATCCACTTTCAAAAATCCTATCTAACCATAAAATTAAGGTCAGATCCTAGTTAATGATAGTGTCCTAGTCCTGCACAATAAACCTCAAACCCTGTCTCAATTATATTAGTCAGTTTATAGATAAGTTTTATTTTCTTGCTCTTATTACTATTTTTAAAAAGGTCAAAATTCTAATCTAATTTACACAAATTAGTATCTTAATTATTACATATTATTTATTAATATTTACTACTCAAGACCCTTTAACTAAATTAGGTATAATACATCAATATTATCAAATAGGTTAAATAATTTGGTGAACCCGACTTACTTGTTTGCCCATAAAAACCCTAAAAACCATAGGGTAATTTATTTACTAATTTTCCCATATTTTCCTAATTTTTTACCTGCATAATAAAATCATAAATTAGCATTAAATTTTAAAATTTCATAATAATTTTAAAATAATTTTCTTTTAAATCCTAGTTACCCATATTAGGCCTCAATATTTTCCCAATAATTTTCTAATAATTTTCTATTTTTTTACTAGCTTATTCAAATCATAAATACACTTCAAATTTTAAAATATAATAGTATTTTGCAAAAATATTTATTTTCAAAACCCTAGTTACATCTACTAGGTCTCTAAAAATATAAATTTTCCAATTAATTTCTAATTTTGGCATGCATATTTCACTCAAAAATTCACTTTAAATTTTAAAATTTCAGTCATTTTTCAAAATATTGATCTTTCAAGCCCTAGTTTCTTGTATTAGGTCCCATTGCTTCTTGAGGTATCACCTTACATATTTGTGAACTTCGTATCCCTTTTATGCACTTTCTAATTTGCTATTTTTAGGACTTTACATTTCTTATATTTAGTATTTTATTTATATCACACTTTGCCTATTGCCAAATTATTGAAAATAATTCAATCAAACTTCAAACTATTTTTCTACCATAATAATGGCCCAATATAGTGGTTTTGATGAAACTAATAAAAGGTAACTTCAAGAATCCTTAACTAAACACCCTGACATGCAAGGTGATATGCTTAAAATACTACAAGAATAACATTAAAGAGTGAATAATTGTCAATCTTACCAAACTTGCAAACCAACCAGTTGAAAGCGACACTACGAGGTAAACTATGTCACAATGACCCCCAATACTAGCCCAACTTTCTTTTTCACCACTAGCTACAAGTAGTACATCTTTGTCTCTTGATGTGCTAGTCCTTATGCAAGAGATAAAAATACCTTCAATCCAAGGTGCTACATCCTAAGAAAAGTGCCTCTAGACCTACACAAGATTTGGATTCTTTTGCTCTACTGCATACACCATTGGTATGCCACATTTCTTTGACACCCTTGACTCTAAGTTTTTATTCAACCTAAGCTCATCTCTATATCATGACAAGGGTGATTCAGAGACACATTTGAGAGCCTTTCATGTAGCATTCCTAGACTATGTACTAAATGACTATATACTTACCATGTATTTCTATAGAGCCTAAAGGATTATTCTTTACAATGGTTTTATAGTCTACCAAATCAATCAATCAATGCATTTAATCCTTTAGCTAACATTTTTCTAGATCATTTTAGCATTAACATTGGTGATAAATTTTCTTATGGTCAAGTTAAAAAATAGAAACAAAGGGCCAATGATCATCTCATAGATTGTTTTCTTTGATATAAGACTATATTGGCTAAGATGACTAGCCCCATGGTTGATCAAGAGTTAAAAGATCTCTTCAAAAAGATTCTTTTACCAACTTTGCATGAATCAATAATGTTTAAAAGATTCTCTTCCTTCACTGAATTGTGTCATAGACTAAAGGAAAGAGAATTCAAGTCAATTTTAATGGGCAAACTCAAGTACATAATTATCTTGGACATAACAAAAAAGAGTAACAACAAAGTCCCATACAAAGTAAAGGTTAATAACAAAAAGAGTAATAATCAACCTATAGTCAATACAACTTTAGAGCCCCCTCAGTGAGTGGGTTTTATCAACACCTCCTTGGTGTACCTTTACCAATCTAAAAAAATTTCCAATTAGAGTTTTATATTAGCTATTAGAATGTAAAATCATATCTCTCCCTCCTATACCAAAAGTTGACCCAAGAAAGCCTCTTCTATGGGATATGATCAACATGCATTTTTTAAGTTTCACAAGGCACCAAGCCATAAAATAAATAGATGCATCAATTTGAGACACAAGATATAGGATTTATAGATGGTAATCATATTGATCTTGGCACTTTAGTTGAGCCTCCTTAGGAAAATCAAACACAATACAAATATTTTAAAATCTTTCATATCCTTTTCCACATAATTATAAACAAGAGACAAGGGATACATCAGAGGTTCACCATGCATATCATGCACATCCCTCACTAGATATATATAGGGCACCTTTAATTGAGTTACATCCTTTGAGCAACATGATTAGTGTGTACAATTCGAAAGTTCTAGATAGACCTTCCATCTCCTTCTCAAAATAGGAGATCATCAAGGATGATTCATATTATCATACACTCTTTATTTGAGCTTACATTCATAATCATCCTATTCATAGTGTTCTCATAGACAATGGATCTAGTGTGAGCATGTGCACTATGAAATTACTATAGAATTTGGGATATTAAAAGTAAGATATTAACCTGATGGACAAAGTTATTAGTGAATTTAGTGGGGTACACACAGAGTTCATTGGGTGAGATTGTACTTCCTTTTCAAGTTATTCCAACACATGTGGCCACACCATTTACTATAGTTCTTAGTGCAGGAGTTTTTGAGTATTTTAGTTGGTTAATTATGGATTAAAAACTTTGAGAAGTACCTTATATAGTTCAAAAATACATGAAATTCACTCATTTAAATCAAGTTATTATAGATGGTGGAGTTCCATATGAGTTACCACTCCCCACTTTATATCCATCTACTATTTTACATTCACCAGTTTTAGTTCTTCCTCTAGTTCAGATTTAGACACATCGGAGGCATCCACCACTAGAATAGAGTTCATACATTTCCACAAAGGTCTCTTATAGAGAAACCATAGTTTCAAGATTATAAAGAGCTTCCATATTTAGTGTTTACACTAAGGGTAAGTATTATTGAGATCTCATGCTTGTCACATAAATAACATGCTCAAATAACTTATCCTACTATTAGATGGGTGCCTAAGAGACCTATGTTACATCCACTTCTCAAATTTATAGGGGGGGCCCAAATTTAGTTTCCACTTCAAATATTTCAAAGCATTTACAACAAATACAAATTTTAGAGCCACAGTTTCAGCATTTCCAATGTGTTTTATGATCATGCATGATTCCTCTCATTGATATAGGACACCATGATAGGGAGTCTCTCATAAGAATCATTAGTTAGTATCATTTTCTTATTATTTTTTACTTGTACATAGTTTCTTAGGCTTGATTATACATAGATAAATATATCAAAAGCATTTAAATAATTCAAAAACACTTAAATTGTATACATTATCCATGATTTACATTTATACTACTATGTTAGACTTATATTTTTCTATTATATGTCATAGTTTTTCAATTTATCTACATTACCATGCTTCACTTGATCTTCTATGTATAGTGACATATAGATACTTAATTTCTTCACTCTTCCCATTGAGGTGGCATACTACTTCTACATTCGAGATATACATCGATATATTTACCTACTGGGGGTATCTTCT